>CM045900.1:29314973-29482473 GCA_025169545.1 Anguilla japonica | reverse complement strand
GGCACCCATCCAGGCCAGGTCTTTGTGTCTGCAGTGCAGGTCCAGGTGGGTGACCGTGCTCCAAATGTCCTCCGCTTGGCCTAGCACCAGCCCGCGCTCTGGACACACTGGATCACTGCCCTGCACAAAAGAGAGGATCGCACAGTGGTGATATAGCTCAGGAGGTAAGAGCGGTTGTCTGGCAGTCGGAGGGTTGCTGGTTCGATCCCCGTTCTGGGCTTGTCGAAGTGTCCCTGAGCAAGACACCTAACCCCTAACTGCTCTGGTAAATGAGAGGCATCAATTGTAATAGCGCTTTGGATAAAAGCGCTATATAAATGCAGTCCATTTACCATTTTACCACAGTGAGAGGCCAGAGTACCAGCTCCAGCCCCCTCCCCCTCCCCCTCCAACCCACACTTTTTTATAAAGGTCTGCATCGGCCTGTACCCTTCTGGCATATTAAAAGCCGTGGGGACAGACAAGGGCACCTGAATGAGCCCCAACCGCCGCAGGTAGCCACCAATAAAAAAACAGATAAAAAAAGAGGCTTTTGTGTCCATTTTTAAACACATTGACACATGTACAGCAGTAAAATGGCTCATAAAAACATGGTAAAAATCCGGGACCCCCCTAACCCCCTTCCCCAGCTCTCTCCGACCCCCCACCCCATAAAAAATGAAACATGCAACGTTCAAGACGGGACAACACTGAACGTGCCGGAACAAACACCATGCAGACAAACAACAGTGGCAACAACACGCTTTTAATTATTAAAATTTTCCCCTGGAAGGTGAGCCTCCTCAGCTGCCAAAATTGCAGCCTCCGCTCCGCCTTGGTGATTGCTTCCTCCCAGTTCATCTCCCCCCTCCCCTCAGAGCTAAATTTTAGCCCCAGGACTCGCACCTCCCCCTCAGTGTCCACTAGGTGGAGTGCCTGACGCTCCCCCTCCTCCCAATCCCAAAGGTTTTTACAACAGTCTTTGTCCTATTCAGTCGCGCACCAGAGGCCTGTCCGTACCAGTCAGTCCAGTCTAAAACCCTACTTACAGTCCTGTGTATATCTGCGTAAAACTGTCACGTCGACCATATAAAAGATACACCTGGCCTCCCTCCCCCCCCCCCCGGGATCTTCAAACCCACACTCCAGGCGTCCCTTCGCAAAGCTTCTGCAAGTGGCTCCATACAGCACACAAACAGAAGAGGGGATAAGGGACACCCCTGGCGGACGCTGCAGTGCACTGGTACTGCTCTGGTTTGGAACCCATTTACAAGGAAGGTGCTCTTCGCCCCCCGCGTAAAGCAGCCCCACCCATGCTAGGAACCCAGCCAGAAAAACCCATTTTTCACAGTACACTAAACATGTACTGGTGCGAGACCCGATCATAAGCTTTTTCAAAATCTAAATTTAGAATAGGTAACTTCAGATTGCATCTCTCACCAATACCAGACTGTCCGTAATCCTCCTTCCGGCACTGCACAAGTTTAGTCCGGGTGTATCACCCCACCTAAAACAGATTTCATACGTAGGGTTAAAAAAGGTCAAAATTTAAAAGAGTTATAGGACACCAATTTTTTATGTATCTACAGTCACCTTTTTTTAAAATTAGGGTCACTGTCCCCTCACTGAAGCTCCCCGGAAGGTGCTCCAGCCCGTCAAACTCTTTAAAAACCGTCACTAAGTCAGGTCCCACTAAGTCCCAGAATTTTTGTAGAACTCCAGAGGCAGCCCATCTGCCCCTGGAGACTTCCCCTTCTTAAAAGATTTAAGAACATCCATCAATTCCGTCAGCCCAATGTCACTTTCTAATCCCGCCCCTTCTGTCACCGTGTTCTCTAAAAAAGTTAAAACCTCCTCCACCCTCTCCTCCAACACTGGCTTTTTAGAAAAAAGGTCGCCATAGAAGGGCTCCACCACCTTCCCGTCCTCCCTCATCAACCCATTCATAATGGCGCCCCGTGCCATGATTTTTTTTTAAAAAGTACCTTGTACAGGCCTCACCCTCATCCACCTCCCTCTCCCTACACCTAAACATCACTCCCCTGGCCTGCTCCTTTGCCAGGGCTACCATCAGCTGCCTCACCTCCTCCACCTCCGCCCGGAAGTCAAACCCTCCGTGGAGTAGTGTGGAGTACCGGTTGAGGCGCTTCTGGAGCCCGACCCACAGCCTTCTCTCCCTGGCCTTCTTTTCCCTCCCAGCCCGAATAAAAAACCATTTCATTTTCCCCTTCACATCTTTCCACCACTCCACGCGTGAGCTAAACAGGCCCTGTACAGAGCCCTAAAGTCTTCTCCTATCCTGGGGTCCTCTAACTGGAGACAATATAATTTCCGCAAACCCCCTCCCACCTTTAAATCCCCTTTTAGAGTTAAAATCCCCGTTAATAAATAGTGATCAGTTAAAAAAAAAAAAACGGTGAGGTGCTCGCTGCTACACCATTAAAATTCCTCCATTAAAATGGCCACTCCATCCGCTCTATTCTCATCTGAGACGCTCCAGATGGATGGTCCGTGAGGCCACTGTTGGAAAAAATGGGAGCCACAGTTTTATCCTTCTGAGGTGTCTCACATTGTAGTGGGCCAGGTGCAGATAACATTGATTGTTTACCACCACACCTAGTTAAATTGACCTTTTAATCACACCCTTTTGTGCTACATCCTCTACCCCCTTGCCCAGTCAAATTGTCTCCCTTTGATATCCTCTACCCCCAACTTCAGTCCAATTCCCCCACACCTTGTTTCTTCCCCCCAATGTCTGATTACCCCCCCCCCCCCCCCTTCTCCGTGATGTGTTTAAGATAACCATTTGGCTCTTTGTTTCCTTGAAGGAACAGGGTATAAGTATTCACTGTCTCCATCATTTGTTGGTTCTGTGTTTATCTGTACTTGGGTAACAGACCCACTAGTTCCTTTGCTACATTAAACGACCTATTTTGAAACGAAGAAGTGCCTGCATTTATTTTTCTACTTACAAAAGTACGGCGGAATAAATTGAACTCTTAAAAATTCCACAGCCACCTCCGCTCCCACTCCCCATAAGAGGAGCGGAACGGCAGGCAGCACTCCTGCAGGAAGATGACATCGCCTTCACCTCCTTCAGATGCGCCAGCACCAGCACACTGTGGACGTTAGGGTCGCCATGGACAAGGTGGCCTCCATATTTTATTTTTTTTATAAAAGAGACACACAGGTGTCACACCCCTCTCTTGGTTTGTGTTACGCCCTCTCTTGGTTTGCTTGGGTGTGGTACCTGTCTTTTCTCTCTCTCAATCACAGGTGCAATGCTGGCAGTGTGTGTGGGCTGATTGGCTTCAGGTGTGGGCTCATGAAGCAATAAAGGAGGTGGTTGGTGTAGAGTTTCTCTCCCTTTTGGTTTCCAGCAGCTGTGTTCTGTGTTTTCAGTGCATTTTACCATTACACAGTTCATATTGCACTACACTTTACTTTAGGACTCCATTTACACTGAAACCTATTCTTTTTATGTTAAATCTCATTTTCTTAATAAATGCTTTTGTTGAATGTTTGCCATGTGTGGTTTCCCTTTTGTTGCATTGCCATGAGCCAGGCAAATGTAACAAATGGGCGCTCGTCCGGGATCAGGTAAGAGCAAGTTTTCTGAAATTAACTGCCTTGTTTTATATCCAGGATTGGATCATTGTTTTCCCTAGACAATATATGAATAGTATTGTGTTGGTGTTTGGGTTTGAGCACTGCTTTGATGTGGTTTGCAGTGTGGGCAAACAAATTAGTAGTGTTCAACTTTAGTGGGGAGAGTCATATGGAATGCTATTGGTTGCAAATGAGATTTGGTTTGATTTGGATTTAATTTGGTTATTGCTAGTATTTTTGGATTTTTTTTTGGTGCTGGTGATGAGGGAGAGTTTTGGTCATCCGGTTGTACTGGCAAGGACATTATCAGCTGTGATCTTCAGCTGGAGTTTGTGAGTACAGTGTGTGCGTATACGGGGCAGAGAAGGTTAGGTAGGGAGGGTGGTTTAGATACCATCAGAGCTACGTGAACCCCCGCGCTAGGAAGTAGAAGCGCTTATCGCTGTTTGTTGTTTTGATGTATTTTTCTTTTGCTGTATTTGTTGTAAGTTTTTTATTTTAGTTTGTTATTTTTGGTGCGTCGAACGCGAGGGCGCCGCTGGGCAGTTGCCTGGTGGAAGAGTTGCATGTGGGCGCACTGAAGACTAGCATTGAGTGGTTAGTCAGGGGGAAATTTGAGTTAGATGCGGGGCAGCTCTCTTGTAAGCGGTAGTTACTTCTCTGTTTCGTGTGCGTGTGCAGGTACTCACTACTCAGGGCTGGGGAGTTATTGCTGGTATGAGTTTGTAATTGAATAGGAGGTTCCAGATTTCCAGTTTTATCTGTATTTGTTATATTGAAAGTTAATTATGGATGTTGTGGATGAGCTTTTGGCAACTCCGTCACATGAGTTGTTTGCACAGTTGACAAAAGAACAGTTATGGAAAGTTGTTGAGCATCATGATATTGAGCTTGAGTTGAAATCACGAGCAAAGAAACAGAAAATTAAAGATGCGTTACGGGTAGAACTGATAGAGAAGGGCATACTGCATGGTAAAGTTTTGTTCATTAAGCCAGCAGAACAGTCAAGTGCGGCACCCTATGGTTTAGCCTCTGGGTCTTGTAGTATCCCTGGTCTAACATTTGATCAACAGAATGAAATATTAGAATTGCAGCAGAAACAGCAAAGGGAGTTATTGGGGATTTTCGAGTTAAAATTCCTGTTAATAAATAGTGATCAGTAAAAAAAACAAAACGGTGAGGCGCTCGCTGCTACACCATTAAAATCCCTCCCAAAAATAAAATCAATGCGTGACGCTCTGACGCCATCGGGCTGACCCACGTAGAACCTGGACCGGAATTTCCGGATTTCCATAAATCCTTGAGTTTAAAATCCTTTAAAAGAGAATTTTAAACCAATGACGTTTTATCAAGTCTAAAATCACTACCAAATCCCCTGCGTCCCTCTCTTTCTAAAACACAATTAAAATCTCCAACTAATAACAGTGGAACCCTCCCCAGCAGGTGTGGAGATAACCCATGCAGCACCTCAAATCTGTCCTGCTTTAAAGCTGGTGCATATACATTTACTGTGCGAAACGCAATGCCTCCATAATTTCAGGAAACAACTACAACCCTACCTGGCTTCACCACTATGTGACCCACCACCTTCACCAGTGAATTCCGGATTAAAATGGCCACTCCATCCGCTCTGTTCTCATCTGAGACGCTCCAGATGGATGGTCCGTGCGGCCACCTCCGCTCCCACTCCCCATAAGAGGAGCAGAACGGCAGGCCGCACTCCAGCAGGAAGATGACGTCCGCCTTCACCTCCTTCAGATGCGCCATCACCAGCTCTGCCCTTAGCGCTGTCCGCACACTGCGGACATTGAGGGTCGCCACGGACAAGGTGGCTTCCATTTTTTTTTTTAATTAAAGAGAGACACACGGGAAACACTGTATGTGCATTAGTTACATTGGGCCAGTCGCCTCTCAATGTTGGCCTCTTCCAGTGTTTCGTTATAAAGTCTCACAATTACCGTCTTAACTGTATCATCCGTCAACTTTTCAATGTTAAACATTGCCAACTTCTCACTTACCTTCTCCAGCTTGTTCCAGAAGGAAGCCAACAAGGGAGCACTTTGAAAGCTCACATCGAATCCCTTCAGCTGGGGCAGATTAACGATACATTTGATCTCAGCTGGGGTAAACCCCAGGAGATCCCTCAAAATCTTCTTTGAGGAAGTCCAGGGGAGACAGCTCGAATAGTCTCCCATCCTTCTCCCGGAACAGGAACCTCACGCAGAAACGCCTCTGGGAGCCAACCCTGGCAGCCGACATCCTGAGGATTTCTGCAAGAACTCTTGAAAAAAAAACTAAAAGAAAAGCAGGTTAATATACAATTTGGGTGCCCCGAAGGGCCTTACCCCCGTTACCTGACGTTCACCAACCCCTTCTCCTGAAACTCAAAAACACCTGCAGAGACTAAAAGTAGAAACAATAATTAAATTAGCACAACAGTCCTAGGTTTTAAATCAGTAACAACTACCAATTTAGACTGCCTATCTTAGCCAAAAGGCCGAGAAGCGATGGCCTGAGAATTGGCCACAGCTGGCTGCCGCTGCCCAGGGGGCCGGGAATCCAATCGTGGGGTCCGGCTGGACCCAGTCCCCGCTCGCCATTGGTCCAGGCCCCCTTAATGTTTCTCCTGGGACCTCTGGCCGTCACCTCAGCTCCACCCACAAAGCCCCTTGTCCCTGCAACATGCGGAAATAAGTCATTAACAAGCTCTCTTAAGAACAGAAAAGTCTCCCCGTCTGGTGGACGGAGCATCCAAAAATAGCACAAACTCAGGAGTGTTCCTCTCCACGGAAATCTTTAGTAAAATGTGTCTTTGTTTTTTTTAACATTTTACATATTTAAAACATAATTCCTTTAAAAAGTCAAAAGGAACAGAAAATACATTCAGATATAGACATTCACTAATTTACAAGAAAATCAGAAACACTCAGAAAAAGGAAACCTAATACAAAGAACCCTACCTATATTTTAATTAATAATCACAAGACAAAATGATTTTAAGATTATTTACAATAAATACTATATTCTTTAAAAATAAACAAAAATACGTGTGCTCGGGATGGGGTGAAGAGCGGGTGCCCCTCCTAGGGGGGTGGACTATATGATGAGTTCTTTCCAGTGGTCCACCCCCCATTTCTCTCTCGCCAGGTCCTTGTTCTTGCGAAAGTCCACCAAAACGCCGTCCTGGAGGAGGTTCTGTATCCTCCTCCTGAGAGCGACCAGGTCCACTGATGTTTTTTGGTAGACTTTGATGTTTCTTGTCTCCCACAGGACCTGCCTCCCCCACTGACGCTGGAGCTCCATTGTCTTGAGTCCCCCCCAGGGACCGTAGAGGACTCTCTCAGACGTCAGGGAGGACATCAGCAGCAACCTGTTTTGGGAGACAGAGGAAACAACAAGGCCCCAGACCTGCCTAGCCATGGTGCACTCCCAGAACAGATGGTAAATGTGTTCCGAGTCAGTGCAACCATGGGGGCAGTGCCTGCGGTACATAAAAACTCTTGTGGGGAGACACCTGTGAGCTGTCATCCAGGCAATGTCTTTTTGTTTGTTGGTAAGACACTTGTGTGTCACATTTGCCCAGATGACTTGCGGGTCCCGGGCCGGCCCTGACCTCGGGAGCGTGGCTGTCTCGTTTGATCTTAAATGAGCCATGATGATTTTATAGCTCCACGAGGTCAGGCCAGCCCTGGGCAATCCTGTCCCAAAAGCAAAGTCCTTCAGGGCCTGATAGACATAGGGGGGGTCCCAGCTATACGGTATGGTAAGGTCCAGCACACCCAGGCCCATTGCCCGTAGGAAGGGGGTGGCATAGTACCTGGCAAAGGCCCCAGAGGCCTTTCCCGCCTTCCCAGCGTTCTGGACCAGGGCGGCCAGACCTTGCACCATAATGATTGTGACTATGTCCGGGACCCATTCCTCTCCTCTTTGAGGAGGGTGGCTCTACTCAGTTTTTCCATATTGCTCCCCCAGACAAAGCGAAAGGCCAACCTAGCAATTTGCTTGCTGGTGGCCTTGTCTGGGGGAAACACCCTCCCCACATAGAGAAGAATGGGCAGGACAATTGCCTTCAGGACAAGGATCTTACCCGCCATGATCAGGGGCCGCGCACTCCAGCTCCGGGTTTTGTTTCGGACGTGGCGTAGGGCTCCCTCCCAGCTCATTCGCCCTCCTCCGTCAGCCTGGAAGGTCACCCCAAGAGCTTGATGCTATGTCTGCGCACAGGGAAGGAAACGGTTAGGCTCACTATAATAGGGAGACAGAAACAGTTCACTCTTGTCCTGTTGACCAGGGCGCCAGTGGCCGCACAGAAGTCGTCCAACACCTTGGTGGCACAAGCGATGGAGCGACTATCTGTGGCGACGATGGTGATGTCGTCCATGTACGCCATCACCCTTAGCCGCTCTCCCCCAGCCCCCGGCAGCGGGTAACCCGCCACTCCGGGGCTGGCCCTGATGGCCTGGAGAAACGGTTCCAGGTAGATGACAGGAGAGATGTGAGAGGGCACCCCTGCCTGATGCCAGACCTGATGGCAAACGGGTCAGAGGGCTGCCGATTGACAACCACTCTGCCCGTTATGTCAGTCAGGCAGATCTTTATCCAGCGCCGGAGGGGGCCAGGGATGTTCATTCTCTCTAGCACTCTCTCCAAGCACACGTGACTCACCCGGTCAAATGCCTTCTCCTGGTCGAGACTGAGAAGGCACAAGGGGGACCGCCGCTCCCCGGAGTGGATGATTAAATCCCTCACGAGGAGCAGGTTGTCATTAATGGACCTCCCCTGCACGCTGCAGGTCTGGTCCGGTCCGATCACCGATGTTATCAGGCCTTGGAACCTCCTCATCAGCGCTTTCGCCATGATCTTATAATCGACTGAGAGGAGGTTGATCGGTCGCCAGTTGCGGAGGTCCTTCAGGTCCCCCTTCTTTGGGACAAGAGCTACTGAGCTCTGCCTCAGTGAAGCCCCCAACCGCCCCTCCCTGTACGCCGCTCTGAAGACTTCAGCCACGTCCTCCTTCAGGAGACCCCAGTAAGTTTGGTAAAACTCAGCTGGGATTCCGTCAGGACCCGGAGCTTTGTGCTGGTTAAGGGAGCGCACGGCCCGGGTGAGCTCCTCGGTGCTCAACTTCGAGTCCATCTGCTCATCGCCCAGACGTCTGTCAAGGCGGCCCAGGAAGGTGTCCATGAGAGCCCCGTCGGAGGGCCTCTCACTATAAAGGCCCCCGTAGAACTCCCTGGCCACCTCCCGGACCTCCGCCTCTTCAGACACCACCACACCTCTGTTGTTATAGAGAGACAAGATGTTGTTAGTCTTAGACCGTGCCCTGCGGAAGAAAAAACGTGTGCACTTCTCATCCTCCTCGAGGCCCTGGAGCTTGGAGCGGAAAAGAAATTTTTCCCGCTCTTCCCGGTAGAGGGTGGTGAGGCTCTGCCGAGTCCGTGCGATTTCACTGCTAACATCCAGGCCTCGGACTGGAGGAGGCTCAGTCTCTGGAGGGCAGCATTGTGATGTACAAACACTGCTCTCCTTTCCTTCGCCTTCCTCCACCCGACTGCCCGGAAGTAGCCTCGCACTCGCTCCTTCACCATCTCCCACCACTCCACCGGGGAGTCAGAGGTGTTTCAGACTCACCCACTCCAGGTAACGTCTCGAGAAGGAGAGTCGCACCTGGGGGTCTCGGAGATGGCTGATGTTCATTCGCCAGAGCCCCTTACCCATGGTTATTGGTTTCTTCCAGGCTAGGGACACGGTCACCATGTGGTGGTCCGAGAAGTGCACCGCCTGGATGGAATAAGCGGGCACCCCCAGGCCTGGGGAGAGCAGAAACAAATCGATTCTCGAAGAGGAGCTACCGGAGGAACTCACCCACGTGTGTTGGGGGGGAGAGGCGCCCCCGGCGTCGCGGAGGGAGAAATCCTCTATGAGGGACCGTAGCAGGTCGCTGGAACGGTCCCGTCTGGGTCTGCTGCGGTCCTCATCTGTTAGAGCACAGTTGAAATCCCCCCCCACGACAACCGGCATTGTGCAGTGTATTAGTGGTGATAATTTTGTGAAGAGGGAGACCCTCTCGGCCACGCTGGTGGGGCCGTACACATTGATGACCCTGAGTGGGGAACCCCCGATCTCGAAATCGGTCACGAGGATTCGCCCACTCTCCACAATGTTGCTAGATGTTATTCGCACAAAAGGATTCTTCACCAACGTGCCGACCCCATCAGCTCTGGCGATGTTAGAGCCAGACCAGAGAGAGTCTCCCATTCTCCATTCCTCCCCCAGAACGCCATCCAACTCCCGGAACGGAATGCCACATTCCTGGAGCAGGATGACGTCTGAGGGGACCTGAGATAGAATGGAGAATACTGTGTGGCGTTTGACCGGGTCTCTGATACTGCATGTGTTGAGTGATGAGATTGTTAATGAAGAGGTCATGTTTATTGTTGTTGTGTGATTTATGAACCTATGTTGCTGTTGGCTATTTATTTACAGATTTTATTGAATTTCTGGTTAAGAATGTCCTGATTATTAAGGCGCCTACTCACCCCCGGACCATGTGCACCCACAGGACTCCCCTCCTGACTGCCTGGGAGGTTCCGTCCTGGAGAGGTGAGGGCAGGTGTTCTTGCCCCAGGCTTCCCCCCAGTCCCTGGAGGGCCCTGAGAGGAGGATGATAGTCCAATCCCTTTAACAGGGTCTGGACCGGAGGCAGGCTGGTCCCTGGTAGTTTTGGCGTGGATGGTGATAGTTTTCTGTAGTGTTTCGTGGTGGTGCTTGCGTGGTGGTGTTGATGGTTTTGCAGGGCGGGAGGGGGCTCAGGCCTGGCTGTGGGTTGTATTCTATGGTCCGGTTTTGAGGATGACTGTGTTGGTTTTCTTGTTGGATGAGTTTTCTGGCGGACTATTGCTGGCTTGGGAGGTTGACTAGGGGGTTCTTGTATTATTGCGGTTGGAGATCTGACACGTTTGCCCTTTCTTTTTTTAATTTTTTGCCAAGGTGTTATAGAATCTGATTCAGATGATGAGGAGTATGACTCCAACACCACAATGGGGGTGTCGGAGTCAGGCTCCTCCTTGACAGTGACGGGGTTGGTGGGACCTAATTCGGCAGGGGGCGCTGTGGAGTTGGGGGTTTCAGGGGTGGTGGTACAGAGGATAAGGTCTTGTGCTGTGGTCTGTGCATGTGGGGGTGGGCTTCCAGGCTGGGAAGAGGTTGGAGTGGGTGGTCTGGTGCGTGGCATGGGGGGAGGCGGTGGGGCCGAAGGGGGGGCAGTGGATGATGGAGGGGGCGCGGTGCTCCTAGCCCTCTTCGCGTACGAGAGGGGACAATCTCTAAAGAGATGCCCCCTCGCTCCGCAGAGGTTACAGGGCCTTGGGTCACGGCACGCCCTGGTCTCGTGCTCGCCGCCACAGGTTTTGCACTTGACCACTGTGCAGGCTGCGGCTAGGTGACCTAACTCGCCACAGTTCCTGCACAGCTTGGGCATGCCGTAGTAGAACACCACGCCCCTGTGTCTCCCCAGCGTGATGGAGCTGGGGATATGGCATACCCCCCCTGGTGCAGAGGGGTCGGGTTTGAGTTGTACCAGCCATTTCCTGGCTCCGGTCCAGACTCCGTCCTCATCAAGGACTCTCCGGGCTTCTGATCTAACAAGACCATACCTGCCCAACCACGTACTCACATCGTGGTCCTGTACAGCTTCGTTATAAAACTGCACAGTGACCACCTTGTTTTCTGTGTCGGACAGGGGCTCTACATCAAAATTACTGAGGGGAGCCTTACCCTTCCCCTCTCTGTAGAGGTTCCAGAATCTCTCCAGGATGTTTGCAGACTTTTTTTGAAACTAATCTCAAAAATATCTGCATTACCCGGAACCTTCACCAGGCAGTTCAGGTCGCCAGGCACAAAGCCCATGGCTCGCTGGAGCACTGCCCGGCTAAATTCCAGGCGGGTCAAACCTGTCACTCTCCGGGTGCTGTTTGGGGCAGCGGCATTCCTTCCCCCCCCAGTAGCTGCTGGCTCAGCGGCGCCCCCTACGACTGCGCCCTTCGCCCCTTGTGCTACCTGGGGGGGGGGGGCCACTGGCACCACTGCCCCCTTCTTCGCTGTTCTTAAAGGTCATCCAGACGGCGTTGCGGCGTCGGACACCTGGCTGTGCTCCCGTAGCCATCCTCCCTCTCCCTCAGGCCGGACCTAAGCAGGTGGAGAGAAGAAGCACAGGAAACAGCGCTTAGCGGTTGCTGGTCCGTCCCAGGGGGACCGAACGTTGCCGCACCAAGGGAGCTGATCGAATGTCAGCTCCGCGAGGCGCAGTGGGACCTCCCTTCCGGCAGCAGTCGCCAGGCGTTGATCCAAGTAGCTGGTCTCACTGGATCCGGGCGCGGCCGCCGTCGTTGGGGGGAGGTCCTCAGGTCCCCCTTTCTGCCTGCTTCTCGGCCTCATCCTCCGGGTCCACCTGATGGTCCTGCTGCGGCCTGGAGAGCAGAAGAGGGGAGCCAGGAAGCGAGGGCGAAGACTCGGCGAAGATGGAATGGCCCGGAGAGGGAGCCGCTAGGGGCCTTCTCTCCGGGCAGCGCTGCACTCCCCTCTGGTCTTCGGCGATGGGCGCCCGCAGCAGTGGTGTGGTCCCCGGATGGCGGGAGTCTTCTGGCAGGGGGGCCTCCTAGCGCTGTCCTGGCTTCGGCGTTGGGGAATCAGCAGGCCGCGGTCACGCCACTGGTACCTGCCTATCCCCAACGCTACAAGGTCCGGCCTGGTCCGCCGGCCTGATGCAGTGGACACAACAAGCTCTCTTAAGAACAGAAAAGTCGCCCCATCCGGCGGACGGAGCATCTAAAAATAGCACAAACTCAGGAGTGTTCCTCTCCATGGAAATCTTTAGTAAAAGGCGAAAGATTTGTGCGTGATGAAGAGAAACCCGAGCACACGTGCCCTCTCACAGTCACCAGCTGCCGTAGGCCCTCCCCGCCCGGAGCCGGAGGCCCAGAGTTGTCCGTCGGCGCCCCCGTGCGTTATCTGTGAAAGAGGGCACCCCTGCTTCACCCCACCGACCTGCTCCACTGCTTCACCCAAGAAGCCATTAATCCGCACACTGCTATCGACCTGTCTGTACAGCGTGTGCAGCCAACTAAGAAAGAAAGGTCCAATCCCAAGACGCTTCAGTACCCTAAACAGAAACCTGTGCTGAACTCGGTCAAAAGCTTTTTCTTGGTCGATACTAACCACCGCTAGTGGTAAACTCCTGTCCTCCACCCAATCCAGAACGTCCCTCATTAGCAACAGGTTCCACGTACATGAACGCCCCGGGACCCTGCACGTCTGATCTTGGCTCACTAACTTGCTCATTACTTGCTTTAGGCGGAGGGTTGTGACCTTTGCCAAGATCTTATCTTTTGTGAGCAAGGTTAGTGGCCGCCAATTCTTTAGCTCCACACGATTCCCTGATTTAAATAGAAGTTCCAATATCCCTTTCCTCATGGAGTCAGCTAATAAACCTCTCTCCAAGATAGTCTTATAGACTTCTAATAAGTCAGGCCCCAGTAACTCCCAAAAGGTGACATAGAATTCTTTAGGAAGCCCATCATAGCCTGGTGTCTATCCATCCCTCGTTGATCTCACAGCCTCTGTTACTTCCCCCATCATCAAGGGTGCTTCCAAAGACTGAAACCCCTCCTTCCCTAGTCTATTCCCTATGCAGTCCAGAAGGGCTGCCTCAACCTCCGGATCACACTCAAAGGTCTGAAAAGAAGTCTTTAGCTATGTCCAACATTGCCTGTGTCTCTGTGACAAGGCCTCCAGTGCCCACCAGACCATGCATGAAGGAGGCATTATGCCTTGCCTTAACAGCCTGAAAAAAAAGGCTGTAGGCTTTTCTTCCTCCTCCAACTCCCTGACCCTTGCCTGAAAGGCCAGGGACCGAGCTCTCCCCTCCCCTTTTTATCCTACTCTTTACCCCCTCATACATGGCCCACTCCACTGTCACCCCTGCATTTAGCTGCGCATGCAAATATGTAAGACATTTAGTCCACTTGCCTACCTCCTTCCGTTCCCTCCTCTGCACAGAAATGCTGTGCCTCCAAAAGAACTCTCGGAAGCAGACCATTGCTGCCTCCCACCACTCCGCCACAGAGGGGTAAAGAGACCGCAAGGCCCGAACCGGTTGATAAAAGGCAGAAAACGTTGTATTAATACTACCAGATTTTAACAAACATTCAATTGCCAAAACCCTGGCCCCCAACTGTGATCTTTTACCCTAAAGGACATCTGAACCGCATCGTGGTCAGACATCCACAGGGGAAGAAGCCCGCACTTTAACCCCTTCTGCTCCCTCCCAACAAAAAAGGTAGTCCAAGCAACTGGCCACCCCTCCTGAATTTCTCCACGTATGCCCTACACTATTTGGGTGAACTGCACGATACACATCTATGAGGGAAAAATCTCCCACTAAATTCGCCAGTGCTTTCCCCGAATAGTCTGTTTCCCTTGCCCCTGAGGCACCTACACCGTCCAGCGAGACATTAAAATCTCCCCCCAAGATGACAGTCCGGGCAGTGGACAGGCAACCTGACAGTTCGCAAAATAATTCTAGCCGTCTCCCGCTGTACGCATGAGCATAGACATTGATGATTATGAATTTAGCAGAACCAATACTATAATCTATAAAAATCACTCTGCCTGCTACCACCTCTACCACTTCCTCAATAACAAAAGAATGACCTTTGAACAATATTCCCACCCCATCAGCATTTACATTACCCACCGACCAGCCAAAAGGCCCCCACACCCACTCTCTAGAAAAAGCTGCAACATCTTCCTCATCCTTCAGATGGACCTCCTGCAGAAGGAAGACCTCCCCCTGCATCCTTGCTAAAGATGCAAACGCTGCTGCCCTTTCCATGGGGTCCCTCAGCCCCCATATATTAACTGTAATGAAAGACAAATCCATTTAATCTAAAAGAAAAATTAACACGTCAAAAGTGAAACTCACTACAATACCAAAAATCAAAAACTCCCCCATCCTTCCCTTCACCCTGCGTGATCCCCACCTCTGGAGACATCCCCATTGCCTCCACTAAGCCCTCTACATCCCACCCTTCTAACAAGTCTGAGGGAGAACCAACCTCCATTTCCATTTCTCCCCCCACCCCAAGCTCATTCCGCTCTGATGCCCTGGCCAAAGCCGCATAGCGATTTCCCACCACAATTTGTGGCTGCGCCTTCGCCCCCTTTGACAAACGTCACCCCCTGATGCTGCCCGCTTCCAAACCCCAACCATAGCCCATTCTGCCCCAGCCCCCTCCTCTGAAAAGGGGCAATCTCCATCATGCCATCCTTGTCGGTCCGCAGTACGCCATCCTCTCCCCTCAAACCAGCCATTGCCGCTTTAACTGCAGTGGCCTTCACGGTTTTAAAGAAAAACGCACTGCATTCCTCGTCCTGATCAAAGGCCACTTTTTGTGCCTTAAACCGGAAGACTTGTGCCTTCTCTTCACACCAGCGCCTTTGCCATAGCATCAGCCTCTCCACCCGCCCCGTATCCAATTCACCTCCTTTGTTCCAGTCCCCATATAGAGACTGCAACTGCTGCCTTACAGCCCGAAACGTGCTGAATTCCCTCTGCGCTTTCCATTTACCGAAACTCCTAGTAAAACTCCCAAACCTTTCCTTCACCCCCTCCCACCATTCCACCATTGTGCCAAAATAAGGCTGCATCCCTGCCCACCCTTTGTACAGTTCATAAAATTGTGCCTTAAACCCCAAATCTAACAAAATTCCTGTGTTGAACTTCCAATACCCCCTACCGAACCCCAAAACAGAAGTATTCACACTAACTGATAATAACAAGTGGTCTGTAAACCATACCGGGACAACGTTCGCCCCAGTGATTCCCTGCTCTTTAGGCAAAAAAATAAAATCAATACGACTCTTGCTTCCCCTGGTGTTCCCCCAAGTGAAACCAGCACAGGAGGGATGAACCACCCAAAAAGAGTCACACAACCCAAACCTATCTATAACTGAACTCAAAGCCCTTAAACTAATATCCCTCCCCTTATCAAAGGAAATATTAAAATCACCACCCAAAATTAAAGTTCTGTTAGTGTCTAAACTAAGAAAAAGGTCTTTCCTTCCCACGGGGTCTGAAGGACCATAAACATTTATTACCCTAAATTTGACCCCTTCCCAAACAAAATCCACCAACAAACCCCTCCCTTGCACAACAGAAAAACATTCCTCTTTTTAAATCCCTCCCACCAAACAAAATACCCACCCCTGTGGAATGCACACCTCCAACCCCCCATCTGGATTCACCCTTCCCCCACTCTTTGGTGAACATCTTGATATCCTGTGCATCCCTCAAGTGCACCTCCTGCAATAAACACAAATCAAACCTCAAAGTAGACAGATAAGCAAAAACCCCTCCCCTTTTAACTGTGTCCCGCAATCCACGAACATTGACATTGATAATATTAAAAAGTACCATGATAATGATAATTAGCCAATCCAACAAACCATGAAAATAACAAAAAAATTCACACCCCCAAAAGAGAGAAAAAAACTATTCATCCTTTTTATCCTCCTCCTCTAAAGTCAGTCCCGGAGGCATCCCCATGGCCTCCACAAGCCCTTCAACATCCCATTTCAGAAACCCAGAGGGAGACCCCACCTCCATATCCACTTCCTCCTCTTCCTCTGCCAACACTGCAAAGCGGTTAGCCAGGGCAACCTGGTGTTCTACTTTTAACACCTTATGACTTACCACCTCTTCAGAAGCAGCTCACTTCCCCAATGCCACCTTCGCCCATTCTGCAACTGGGCCCCCCTCAGGAGCCTCGACATCTCCCCAGGACATAGGAGATGCCAAGTCCATGGATGTCAGCAGTGCCACCCCCTCAGCTGAGGGAGACAGACCCAGAGCAGGGGCCGACTCTACCGCCTGGGAGAAGAGCTCCTGGGACTCCCCTGTCGTGGACGATGTAGGGATAGGCACCCCCACCTCAGCAGATGCCTCCCCCACAGGTGCAGCTGAGCCCTTGGGCCCAAAAATCTGGATGAAACCAGCACTTTCTGCCGGCATCTGCCTGGCGACCGGACCAGAACCAGCAGCCGCCGCGCTCTGCGCTGGAACTAGACCACCCTTAGCCCCAGGACTAAGGAGCCCTGCAGCTGCAACAGCCGCAGAAGAACCAGGCCCATTGGCTGCATCTGGAGATGAAACTGGAGCAGGAGCAGGATCCAAAACCGTAGAGTCCTGCGCTGGGACTCCAGAACCCCCGGAACAGGCAACAACAATGCAGCAGGGCCAGGAACAGGAGAGGGCACTGAGGCAGATCCCTGCATCCCAGGAACCATTGACTCCTTGACCGCCTTCTCAGGACTCTGAGCAGAAACAGCATGCTACGCAGCCCTTGTAACCAGAACCACTTCTCCTGCCGCAACCACTCCCACCGCACCAGGGGGCACCCTTTGCTCCTTTGCCCCCCCATTTGAAACACCACCTGCCCCTTCAGGTCGCGCCATGTCAGCATAGGAGCGTGCTCTTCCTGGACACACCCAAAACAAATGCTCTGTGCTACCACACAAACTGCACTTTTTCGGGGCATAACAGTCTTTTGTTTGGTGGCTCTCAGATGTGCAATGCCTGCACTTTTCATTAGTGCAGTGCTCTTTGAAGTGGCCAAAGCTCCCGCACTTCCTGCAGTACACAGGCTGGCCAGGATAAAACAAATATCCCTCGTCAGGGCCCAAAGAAAAGTTTCCAGGCGGGTGTGCAAAACCCCCCACACCTAAGGGATCCTGCCGAAAGCGCAACATGTACCACCGCCTGCCATTCCAAAAGCCATACTTATCTTTTAGCTTCAGCCCTTCCCGCACATCAGCACAATACCGCTTCAAAACACACAAGATGTCTTCCTCTTTAACAAAGGGGTTATACATGTGCACAGTCAGCGGCCTGAGAGGCTTAGAATAAAGTAAGAAAACTAAAACTCCTTCCAGCAAGGCAGAATCCTTAATTTCCATGTAACGCGCAGAAAAAGTTAAAGCAATCAGGCTCAGAACAAAAAGTGAGGTCAAAAAAACCACGGTTGGAAAAATCTTGCAAACAAAAAACAGATTCCGGCTTGACAGAAAATAAACCTTTAAGTATTTTCTCCACAAAAAAATCCAAATTAAATACCTTGCGTCGTCTTTCTTCCATCTCAAATCTCACCGTGTTCCGAAGCCGCACCCGGTGGGTCGGCATGCCGCTGTCATCCAAGTCCATCGCCTTCTCTGATCGCTCAAGAATGCACTTGATCTTAGGCAAAAGACTGAGAAGTGATGGCCTGAAAATTGGTTGCTGCTGGCCGCCGCCGCCCAGGGGGACGGGAATCCGATCGCGGGGTCCGGCCGTACCCACTCCCCGCTCGCTATTGGTCCGGGGCCCCCTCAACGCTTCCCCTGGGACCTCTGGCCGTCGAAAGATTTGTGCGTGATGAAGAGAAACCCGAGCACACGTGGCCTCTTGCTGTCACCAGCCGCCGTAGGCCCTCCCGGCCCGGAGCTGCAGGCCCGGAGTTGTCCGTCGGCGCCCCCGCGCGTTATCTGCGGAAGAGGGAGAGGAGACACGATAACCGCCCGCTGCAAACCGGATTGCTAGCTGACTCACTTAACCAACTTCACTTACCTGGCTAGCGAGCTAGTGAGCTATCTAGCTAACTAACTAACGAGGAGAGAGAGAGAGAGACACACGATAAAACTGCAATACCGGGTCGATGCGTGGAGTGTACGGAGCAAGCTCCTTCTCCGACTCCCAGTCCCAAAAATCAGTTTAATACGTAGTCCCCAGATAGGGGACGTATCAGATATTAAACTGATAAGAACAGATTTTTTTGATTTTTAGATGTTTTTATTTACATGCTTACACAAGACGTATATCCACATCACAAAAACACGGGGCATACCTGCCTTTTATTTTGCAGCGCTGGCAGCCAAAACAAACCAAAAACCCAACGAAACCTGGCCTTCACTATACAATTCTAACTTCATCAAGCATTTTGATACATGATCCCTTACAGTTAATCAGAGCAGGCCTAGACCCCCCTTCCACCGCTCTCTAGCAGCATGCTGTCCCCATTTCTTTACATCCCACCTGTTTCTTTCCCTCAAGTCTCCCTCCACCCTTCTTACCACCCCTTCCACCCCCCAGTCCTTCCCGGCCTTCACCAGCCCCTGCCTAGCCTCCCACGACCCTCTTTTAAATAAACTGACTACCAGCCAAATCAGGTTTCTGGTCCTCCTATCTCCCACCACCCTCCCGATACCTCTCTCTATTCTGGCCCATGTGAGGTTAAAACCTCGCTCCACCTTGCCTATTGTGCCCACCGCTCTTGCCCACACTACCCCAGCAAATGGGCACCCCCAAAAAACATGCCTGATTGTTTCATCCGTGCACGAAGCTCTCGGGCATGCCGGAGACCTGGTCAGTCCATGCCGGTACAGTACCTCCCTCACCGGTAGCCTTTTGTGAAGGCACAACCAATTAAGGTCCCTCAGACCATTGTCGAGGCCCTTTGGCTGTATCTCGACCCACACATCTGGGGCAACCCCTGGCACCGAAACCCCCTATCACCCTCTTCCTGGTCTCCTCATAGAGCACTTTCACCCCCTGCTCTGCCCTCCATGACAATGCCTCAGGGTGGGCTCTCAGCCATGTCTTTGCATGTTTGAAGTGCCACGGCTGCTGCTCCACCCTGGGCCCTACGTTAGACTATGCCATTAACTGCCTTGCCTGGTAGGAAAAGAACAACTTCAAGAAGTGCCATGACACATGTGCTACTGGCCCTGCCAGCTGGCTCAGTATGTATGCTGTAAAAATGCAGTCTAGCTTTAATGGCACGTGTGGCACATCCCTCCCCCCTTCTCCAATGCCAGCCATCATGCGCGTTCTAGCAATGTACTCGTATGCGCTGCCCCATACAAAATTGAACACTATCCACGTGAGAGGCCTTCTCATCGCAGCTGGCAGCAGGTATATGTATGCCAGGTAGTTAAGGGCCGGCATCACGTCTACCTTCACCACCAGGACCTTACTAGTGCAGGTGAGCGTCCTGCCCTTCCACAGTGTGAGCTTCTGCTTTACTTTTTTAACGCGTGCTGCCCACTTCCTGAAACTTTACTCCCAGGATTTTCAGGGGCCCCTCACATAAGGCTAGCCCCCCCGGTACGTCTCTCCTCCCCCTCCATCTACCGAAGTATTTAACTGCCGATTTCCTAACGTTGATCTCTGCCCCTGATCCTTCACCAAAATGCCTAAACACCTCCAGTGCTCTCACTAAACATTCATCCCTTTCCAGCAAACGTGTCGTGCCGTCTGCATATTGCGATAGTTTCACCCGTGCACCCCCGCTGCCCGGAACCAAAAAACCCCTCACCCCTACGTCCGCCCTAATGGCCGCTGCCAGTGGCTCTATATACAATATATACAACAAAGGTGAAAGTGGACACCCCTGTCTCACCCCCGAACTTAACTTAAACAAATCGCCCAGATGCCCATTCACCGCCACCACACTCCCCACTCCCCTATACAACGTGCGCAGCCACCCTATAAATACTTCCCCAAACCCCAGCCTCTCTAGCACTTTGAACAAAAACCCCCAGCTTACTCTATCAAAGGCCTTGGCCTGATCCAATGCCACCACCATCAGGGGCAAATCCCTCTCTGTTGCCCAGGCTATGGCGTCCCTGACGAGCTGGAGGTTCCGCCTAGTAGACCTCCCTGCCACCCCACACGTTTGGTCAGCATTGACCACATGCGGGAGTACCACCCGCATGCGGTCCGCTAACACCTTCGCCAGCAACTTGTACTCCATGGTGAGTATTGTGAGCGGGCGCCAGTTGGCCAGCTCACTTTGCTCGCCCTTTTTGTGTATTAGGGAGATGACCCCTTTGGCCATTGTCTCCCCCAATCGACCAGTGACCAGCACATCCTGTAACACTCCCAGGACAACTGGTCCTAGTATGTGCCAAAATGTGCAGTAAAATTCTGCTGGCAACCCATCTATTCCTGGGGCCTTTCTCTTCCCCATCCTCCTAAGTGCCCCCTCTAGCTCACCAAGAGTGAGTGGGACCTCCAGGCCCTCCACCAACTCTCCCGGCACCCTCTGTTTTAAAAATTCCACATACTCCCTCCCTTTCTCCTCACTTACCTGTCTTTCCTTAAAAACTTCCTTAAAAAATTCAGTTGCCACCCTGGTCATCTCCCCTGGTTCCGTTGCTATTTTCCCAGCCCTGTCCCTAATTCCCGTAAAAACTTGTCTCGCCTTTCTGGCTCTTGCAGAGCTAAAAAAGCTTGCAGAGCACTTCTCGTTTCTCTCTAAGAACTCGTGCCTTGAACGCCTAATGTAAGCCCGCGCCCTACCTTCATAAATCTCCCTGAGCTTGCCCTTGAGCGTATCACAGCCCACCTGGTCCATGGCACCCCCCTGGTTGCCCACTCCATATTCCCGCTCTAACTGGCGCTGCAGGCCCTTCACGCCTTTCTCTGCCTCCCTCGCCCTCCTCCTGCAGTACTGCACATTGAACGCACGTATTCTCACCTTTGCTGCCTCCCACCACGTCAGCCCTCCATACAGCAGTTTCAGGCTTACCAGCCCCCTGAAGAATGTGGCGAAGCTGCCCCTATATTCCTCCTCCTGCAGCACGCTCACATTCAACCTCCAGTAGCCTGGTCCAAAGACGGGCGCGTTGGATTTCACCCGAAAGAGCAGCCCGTCATGATCGGAGAAAAATGCGGGGATGACCCTCCCTGCCAGCACACACAAGGGCCTGGAAAAGAACACATAATCCAGCCTGCGAGCGTCCCCACGTGAGTTACGCCACGTGGGTCCTTCTAGACGGGGTGACACAACCTTCCCCCCGTCCACCAGGCCCAGTTTAACCAGGAGACTTCTGAGGCTCTTGGCACTAGTATGCTCTGCCCAATTCAACGAAAATCCCCCCCCACAATTAGTTGCCTGTTAGTGGCTAGATGAGGCACCATTCTCTCCACTGTGTCCTTTCTCTCTGCCGAAGTTTGTGGCCCGTACACTCCCACCACCCTCAACTTCGTATTCCCCGCTGTGACATCAACCCCCATTACCCTCCCCTGCACTACAGTAAATACCCTCTCTACCCTTACCTGCCTGTCCCCAAATAATATTCCCACCCCCGTGGAGTGAACACCCCCCTCACTCCACACCGCGCCCCCCCTCCCCCACTCCCTCGTAAACACTCTTATATCCCATTCATCCCTCAAGTGTGCCTCCTGTATAAAACATATATCACATCTTACAGAGGCTATGAAGTCATATACCGTCCTTCGCTTTACACAGTCTCTCAGTCCTCGCACATTCAGCATCATAACGGAGATCTCCATCAGTAATGGGGGGTCACTGACGAGCAGGGTTCTTCTCTTCCCCCTCCTCCACACCCATTTCTTGTTCTGGGGACATCCCCATGGCCTTCTTTAACCCCACTACATCCCACCCCTCTGAGTCCAGACGTCGAGCCCACCTCCATATCGAGGTCTGAGCCTGACTGCTCACCCTCCCCCCCAGCATCGCAAACCTGTTTGCCAACGCCAGTTGGCACGCTGCCTTTTGGGCCTGCGGACCTTCCTTTGCCCCCGACCTGTTCCTCTTCCTCCCAGCCGGTCGGACCCACTCCATCTCTTCGTCATCTGTGAAGGGGCTATCACCCCACAGTGCAGGTGTTTCCAAGTCCACGGTCGTGAGCAGCCCAACCTCCTCTGCCATAGGAGACAAGACCACCTCCTTACCCCCTGCTGCCTCCCGGGCGAAAAGGTCGAACGATCCTCCCTGCATCGCCTCAGCCTCTTCACCTGCGGTCGCCACGCCATCTCCTTCCATCACCTTCCCCGCCTCCACGTCTTCTGGCCCGGTCGACTCTGTCGCCTGGGGTGGCGTGGTCACAGGCCCGAACACCTGGAAAAACCCTGCCCTAGCCACCCGCCCTGGACTCTCAACAGTGGTCTCTGCTCCTGCCTCCCGCCCCGTGCCCGCAGCCCCGACAGGGTCCGACTTCATGCCGTCGCCCGGGACTGCACCTGATCGACCTACAGGGGCCACCGCTGGGCCCTCTTCCAACCCAGGGTCAAGGGCCAGAACAGGAACCGCCTCAGGGCCACCCTCCTGTGCTGTGTCCCGCATCTCCGACCCTCCAGACGCCTGGCCTGTCGCCCCTGCCTCCACTCCATCGGCCTGGTTGTCAGGACTCCCTGCCCGCTCTGCCGCCCGGCGGACGGAGCATCCAAAAATAGCACAAACTCAGGAGTGTTCCTCTCCACGGAAATATTTAGTAAAAGGCAAAGGATTTGTGCGTGATGAAGAGAAACCCGAGCACACGTGACCTCTCACCGTCACCAGCCGCCGTAGGCCCTCCCGGCCCGGAGCCGCAGGCCCGGAGTTGTCCATCGGTGCCCCCGCGCCTTATCCGCGGAAGAGGGAGAGGAGACACAATAACCGCCCGACTGGCAGAGGGCGCAAGCGAGCCACGGACCGCTGCAAACCGGCTCGCTAGCTGACTCACTTAACCAACTTCACTTACCCAGCTAGCGAGTTAGCTAACTAACTAACTAACGAAGAGAGAGAGAGAGAGACACACACAATAAAACTATTTCTTTAAAAAAAAAAAGCCCACAAGGACTCAGTTGCTTGCCTACCCATGAAGAGGAGGAGGAGGAGGAGGAGCAGCAGCAGCAGCAGCAGCAGCAAGATATTTCGCCCTTCCTTTGCACCCAAAAATAGAGGCGCACCGTTCCCGGACGTACTGCAATACTGGGTCGATGCGTGGAGCAGACGGAGCAAGCTCCTTCTCCGACTCCCAGTCCCAATAATCCGTTTAATACGTAGTCCCTACTCCCTTGCCCTTACCCACTCCCAGCCCCTTACCATACCCCAAATACCTGCGAGGGTGTCATCACCCTTGCCCTCCGCCCTACTACTGCCACTTTGTCTTCCCACAAGGCCCATTTGGCGGAGTCCAGTACATCCCATAGCAACCTAGCATCCACAACACCCACCGCCCCCATACCCCTCCGATAAAGCACCAACTTCCTGGTCAGTTTTACTGCCCTACCTTTCCCCAACAGGTCCTGTACTAAGCCCCAGAACGCTGCTGAGAATGGGCATTCCCAAAAGCAATGCCCCACCGTCTCCTCTGCCCCACAGCCCCTTGGGCACAGAGAGCAACCTGAGCACCCATGCCTATGCAGGACCTCCCGCACCGGCAATCGCCCCAACGCGCAGCGCCAGTGTAGGTCCTGCACGATCCCTGGAGCCCTCCCGCCGCTCACCAAGTCCCACTCCACCCCCCGTGAGACCACGGGAACTAGGGCACCAAGCCTCTCAGCCAGAGCACTGTACCAGGCTTTGTGGTTCATGAGGACGTCCCTGACGACCAGCGAAAGGTCTCTCCTCATTAACTGTACCACGGCCTGGTACGCCGGTGTGAGCACTTCTGCCCGAGGCACCAAGTTTGAAAGTGGTACCAGGTGCCTTAAGGCACAGGACAGGTACATGCGTGCGAAGTAATACCATTTGTGCGGGAATCGTTGAAGATGACACCTGCACGCAAAACTGCTGTACAGGATTTCTAATTTCAGCGGCACCCGCAACACGCCCCTTCCGCTCTCTACCATCGGCCTGTACATGACCTCCCGGCTCACATACTCGTACAGACCGCCCCACACAAACTGGAAAATGGCCCGCGTGAGGGCCAGCCTTACACAAGCCGGAACCGGGAACACATACGCCAGATGTAACAACAGCGGCAGTAGCACCACCTTCACTGCCATTACCCTCCCTGACAAGGAGAGCTTCCGGCAGCCCCACCTCCCCAACACCGCTCGGACCACCACCAACCGGGCCTCCCTGTTCCTCCTGGCACTGTCCTTCGGGAAGAAACGTACCCCGAACACTTCAAGCTCTCCCTCACATCTAGTGAAGTCCCCACACTTGCCTGTCCCCTCCCTCCATCCACCACAAAACAAGACTGAGGACTTCTCCAGATTAACTTTAGATCCCGTTTCTGCCGCAAAACGCCCAGCCAGTTCTCCCACACGTTTCAGGGAGGCGGCGGATGACACGAACAGTGTGGTATCATCCGCATATTGCTGTATTTTCAGCCGTTCGCCCGCTGCCCCCGGGATCAACACTCCATCCACCCCTGGGTCCCGGCGCACCAACTCGGCAAAAGGTTCCATATACAGGACGTAGAGCAGTGGCGAGAGCGGGCACCCCTGCCTCACCCCACCAGCTTGCTCCACTGCCCCGCTCAGGAACCCATTCACACGGACCACACTGTACACCTGACTGTACAGGGCCCGCAGCCAGCTAATGAATCGGGGACCCACCCCCAGGCGCTCTAGTACCCGGAACAGGAACCTGTGCTGGACCCGGTCGAAAGCCTTCTCCTGATCTATGCTTATTAGAGCAAGAGGCAGCTTACGCTCCTCCACCCAGTCCAGCACGTCCCGGATCAGCAGCAAGTTCGAGCTGCACGACCTCCCGGGGACACTGCACGCCTGGTCCTGCCTCACCAACCTGCCCATTACATGCTTTAGGCGAAGTGTCGCCACCTTTGCCAGTATTTTATAATCGGTTGTGAGCAGAGTAAGCGGACGCCAGTTCTTAAGCTCCGTGCGCCTCCTGGACTTAAACACGAGCGCCAGAACACCCTTCCTCATGGAGTCCAACAAGGTCCCCTTCTCCAATAGGACCTTATAGATCTCCAGGAGGTCGGGGCCCAGCAGCTCCCAAAAGGTGCAGTAAAACTCCTTGGGGAGACCATCACTCCCCGAGGCTCTCCCACTCCTCATGGAGCGTACTGCCGCCGTGAGCTCCCCCAAAGATAGGGGCGCCTCCAGCAACTGAGCTTCCTCCTCCCCCATTCTCTTTTCAATGGTCCCCAACAGGGCCTCCTGCACAGCAGGGTCACAGTCCCGCTCAGAGAACAGGCCTTTGTAGAAGCAGTCCTCCCACCACTCCGCCACAGAGTGGTAAAATGGCCGCAAGGCCCGCACGGATGGAAAAAAAGCCTCAAAGCTACCCCTAAACCTCTCTGACTTTAAAAGTGACACATTAAAACGTCAGAAGCCTGGCCCCCAAGCCTGCTCATCACTTACAAAGGACACAGAGACCGCGTCATGGTCCGACATCCACATCGGCAGCAGGGCTGCATCCAGCCCTGTTTGCCCCTTTCCCACAAAAACATAGTCCAGGCGACTGGCAGCCGCCCTAGAGTTGCGCCAGGTGTTACCTGCCACTCCCGGATGTACCTCCTTCCATACATCCACCAGACTGAATTGTTTTACCAGGGCTGCCAGGGCCTTATCCGAGAAATCCGCCTCGGCCTCCATCACCCCAGCACCTCCCTGCCCGTCAGCCCTATCCAGAGACATTCAAATCCCCACCCAATATTATGGTTCGAGCAGTACATAAAACGCTGGGCAAATCTCTACAAACCTCCAACCTTCTCCCTCTCTGTGCTGGTGCATAAACATTTATGACCCTAAATTTAGAGCTCCCTATACAAAAATCCACCCACAGAACCCTCCCCGCTATCTCCCCCACCACCTCCTCAATCCAAAAGCTATTCCCCTTAAATAAAATCCCCACCCCATCGGAATGCACGTTGCCCACAGTCCAAGCAGAGGGCCCCCAACCCCACTCCCGGGAGAAGGCTTCCACATCCCCCTGATCTTTTAGATGGGCCTCTTGTATTAAAAAAACATCACCTCTCATTGCAGCTAGTGATGTAAAAACTGCCGTCCTCTTGACAGGGTCTCTCAGGTCCTGTACATTCGAACTGATGACAGTGAACCCCATAATAGCATTTTTAAATTTAAACCATCCCGTGTGAACAAACCACACACCAAAAATTAAATCAAACCTCCCCTTCAGCCCCATCCCCCCACATCCTTTCCCCCTAACCCAGGTTCGATCCCCATGACCTCTACAAGGCCCTCCACATCCCTTCCCTCCAGTAACCCAGAAGGGGACCCCACCTCCATCTCCATTTCCCTCTCCGTACCCAGAGTATCCCCCTCCGATGCTCCCGCCAACACCTCAAACCTGTTGGCCAGGAGTATCTGCGGTCCCGCTTTCACCTTTCTCGGGCAGTCCTCTCCGCCTGAGGGGGGTCACTTCCTCACCGATGCCACGGCCCAGTCCGCCACTGCCCCATCCTCCATCGTCGGACTGTCTCCCCACTCTGCCGGCGTAGCCAGATCCGCAGTGGTCAGGAGCGCGGCCCCCTCCTCCGAAGGGGTCAGTCCCTCTCCTATAACACTCTGCCCTGACGACAGGAACAGCTCCTGTGACACGTCCACTGCAGAACTGGAATTAGATCTTCCCGCCGCAAAGACCCCCACTCTGCCTAGGGCCTACTCCCTTGCTGTCTCTGCCGTGCCCCCCTGGAGCAGTAGTCACTGCCGTCTCTTCCACTGGGCCAAGTACTGGAACTGGAGCAGGAGCGGACCCTGGCCCCCCCGCCGCCCCATCAGCCTGCCATCTCTTTGAGGTCTCTTTTCCTGTACTCCCTGCTACCCCCAGCCCTCCAAGGCTAGCTGAGCCCCCTAGTGGCCCCACATTGCGATCCAAACCTTCTTGGTCCATACGCAGCGTATCTGCATAGGACCTCCTCCGTTCCGGGCATGCCCGGAAAAGATGTTCAGTACTGCCACACAGACTACATGCTTTTGGAGCTGTGCAGTCTTTGGTGGCGTGCTCCCCAGACAGACAGTATCTGCACCTGTCTCAGTTGCACACCCCCTTCACGTGCCCGAAGGAGCCACATCGCCAACAGTAAATTGGCTGGCCCGGATAGTTCAGGTATCCCCTGTCGGGGATTATGGAGAAGGCCCCGGGCGGGTGGGCATATCCTCCCACCCCCAGAGGATCCTGCCTAAACCGGACCATGAAGCACCGCTTCCCGTTCCAAAACCCATACCTGTCCTTCATTTTCACTCCCTCTCGCACATCATTGCAGTAGCGCCTCAAAAAACAAATGATGTCTTCCTCCTGGACATAAGGATTGTACATGTGGATCGTCAAGGGCCGAATCGCTTTAGAGTACAAAAACTCCACCTGCAGTCCTTGTAAAGCTGGTGCTTCCTTCCTCTCCACAAAACGAGAGTGCAAATTAAAACATGCTGCCTCAGAAAAAAACGTAACGTCAAAAAAACCTTTGCTAGAAAAGTCCTGCAGACAATAAACTGTGCCCGCTTCCACAACCAAGGTCTTGTTTAGAACTTCCGTGACAAAAAAATCCAACGTAAAACTTTTCCTCTTCTCCAGGTCGTCCATCTCGAACCGTACCGTGTTTCTCAATCACACCCGATGGGCCGGTACTCCTTCCTCCCGAACAGCCATCACATCCTGCAGTCTTGATCCGTAGCCAAAAGGCCGAGAAGCGATGGCCTGAAAATTGGCCACAGCTGCCCGCCGCTGCCTAGGGGGGCTGGGAATCCGATCGCAGAGTCCGGCCGGACCCAGTCCCCGCTCGCCATTGGTCCGGGGCCCCCTCAACGCTTTCCCCGGGACCTCTGGCCGTCACCTCAGCTCCACCCACAAAGCCCCACATCCCCTGCCACGGTAGCTACCTACATGCTAAAGATTCTTATCGCTGTTTAATTACACAAGCACTCGCAGAACAGCTATGTAATTACCTAGCTAAGCAAGCTAGGAGGCAGGCCATACTCTATAACACACGTAACTGACAAGTCACAAACCAGGGACACACGGCAACAAGTCATCAACAAGCTCTCTTAAGAACAGAAAAGTCGCCCCATCCGGCGGACGGAGCATCTAAAAATAGCACAAACTCAGGAGTGTTCCTCTCCATGGAAATCTTTAGTAAAAAGCGAAAGATTTGTGCGTGATGACGAGAAACCCGAGCACACGTGGCCTCTCGCCGTCGCCAGCCGCCGTAGGCCCTCCCGGCCCGGAGCCGCAGGCCCGGAGTTGTCCGTCGGCACCCCCGCGCGTTATCTGCCGAAGAGGGAGAGGAGACACAATAACCGCCCGACTGGCAGAGGGCGCAAGCAAGCCACAGACCGCTGCAAACCGGCTCGCTAGCTGGCTAACTTAACCAAACACACTTAGCTAGCTAGCTGGCTAACGAAGAAGGATAGAAAGAAAGAAAGAAAAAAAGACACACAATAAAACTTTCTTTAAAAAAAAATTTAAAAAAAACCCCACAAGGACTCAGTTGCTTGCCTACCCCATGAAGAAGAAGAGCAGGAGCAGCAGGATATTTCGCCCTTCCTTTGCACCCAAAAATAGAGGCACACCGTTCCCGGACGTACTGCAATACCGGGTCGATGCGTGGAGCGGACGGAGCAAGCTCCTTCTCCGACTCCCAGTCCCAAAAATCCGTTTAATATGTAGTCCCCAGATAGGGGACATATCAGATATTAAACTGATAAGAACAGATTTTTTTTTTTTTTTTTTTTTTTAAATAACACCCAGACCGGATCGCCTTCCTCTGACTTTACAGCACGATCATCAACGCTGAGACCACCAGACTTCCATCTGTCCCTTGGCCCACTTCACGCGCAGAAGAAGGTACCGTGCCTCCTCATTGTGCCACAAATTAAACCCAAACATTATATACATTTCTATTTACAACCATGTTCCTCTGCATGTCACTACTAGACATGCATCACAATTTTTCTTTCTCCGCCCCAACCCTACAGTCCCGATGTCCCACAGTCTCTTTTACCCCACAAACCAAACACATCACAATAACATTTTCCATTTTTCTAGGGCAGCGTGGAAGCCCCATTTCAAAACATCCCACTGGAACCTCTTCTCCCCCCTCACTGTCCATCCCGGTTTTACTTCCCCCCCCCTCTCCCCTCTCGCCACCCACAACTTAAATTTTACCAGACTCATCAGAAGAAGAGCCAGGAACCTTCCCCTTCCCCTCTTCTTCTCCAAACCCTCCCCCCATAACACCCCTTCCCTCCCCAAGCCCTCCAGTACCCCATATCTACCTCTCATCAATTTCCATACCCCTTGGGCAAAACCGCACTCCCAAAACACATGCTGCACCGTTTCCTCCCACTTGCAGCCCACCCTTGCGCAAAACCTATTTTTTGTTAATTTATGCCGGTATAGCACCTCTCTGACCGGCAACCTCCCATACGCCACCAACTAATTTAAATCTTTTAGCTGATTTTCCAGCCCCTTTGCCTGCACTTTTGCCCATACTCCCCTTCCCACCCCCACCCCCAGACCTCCCTCTGACCTCAGGTTCTCCACCAGTGCCCTGTAGAGGCTCTGATGGTCTCCTACCAGCCCCCTATCTTCACACTCTTGATTTCTCTTTGCCCATCGTACCACGCACAAGAGGTGTGCGGGGGGCCTCTCCGCCCTAGGGACCTTGTTGTCCCACGCTACCAAAGTCCCAAAACACCCTGAAACCCAAAAATAAACAAACAATTGAAATTTGTGCGTCCTCAGGCCTGTCAGTGCCACTACCAAATTTCTGAAAAATAAAACATCAGATTTCAATGGAAGAAATGGCACGTCCCTCCCCCCCTCCTCCACCTTCTGATACATTACCACCTTGGAATGTACTTGTATCCCCCCCAAGGGCTTCGCCCTGACGAGGGCCCGCCACAAGCGCAGAGGCATGATGTACACCCTCGCCAGATACACCAGTGAGGGCAGCACATCTGCCTTCAGTGCCAGAATCTTCCCGCTGACGGACAGGCGCCTCTTCGTCCACAGCCCAATCTTCCTATACCCCCCAGCCAAACGGCTCTCCCAGTTCCTCCTTGTATCCTCCATCGGATCTCCCCCGAACTCTACCCCTAACACACGGAGCGGTCGTTCACAGACCTTAATCCCCCCCCAAAATACTTTACCTGCGACTTGTCGATGTTTAGCAACGCCCCCGATCCTTTTGAAAAATCCACCACAATGTGGAGAGCCTCCCTAACCCCACTCTCAGCATCTATGAACAATGTCATGTCATCAGCATATTGAGTGATTTTCACCTCTGCTCCTCCCCCACCCGAGATGGGAACCCCCCTGATCCTTCTTATCGCTTCCGCCAGGGGCTCAATACACAGAGCATACTGAAGTGGGGAAAGCGGGCACCCCTGCCTTACCCCTCCCCTCTGCCTAACTACCTCCCCCAATTGCCGTTAACCACCACCCTGCTCCCTACCCCTGTGTACATTATTCTTAACCACCTACTAAACCCAGCACCAAAACCACACCGTGCTAAAACCCCAAACAAAAACCTGTGATGGACCCGGTCAAACGCCTTCTCCATGTCCAGGTTTGCCACAATCAGAGGTAAGCCCCGCTCCCTCACCCATACCAGTGCATCCCTTATTAGCTGCAGGTTATATGTGGCAGCTCTCCCCTCTACTCCACAAGTTTGGTCTTCGTTAACCAGGAAAGGTATAGCCAGCCTCAGCCTCCCTGCTAACGCCCTTGCGATCAACTTGTAGTCGACCCCCAAGAGCGTGATTGGTTGCCAATTCTTCAACAGCTGCTCTTCCCCCTTCTTAAATAGGAGCGTCACCACTCCCTCGCGCATTGAGGGGGCGAGCTCCCCCTGCCCAAAGACCTCACTGACCACCTCAAGGAAAACAGGCCCCAAGAGCTCCCAGAAAGTTACATAAAATTCCTCCCTGGCGCCTTCCCGTTTTGCATTCCCACGAGGGCCTGCTTCACCTCCTCCATACTAAAAGGCAGGCAATTCCAAGGCTGCTGTCACCCTTTCCGGCACCCGCTCCTCCACCAAATCAAAAAACCTATCCCTTATCTGAACATCTACCACCCTCTCCCCAAATAGATCCCTATAAAATTTAGTTGCCACCTCCACCATCCCTGATACATCGGTGTACACCCTCCCATCTACGTCCCTCAACCCCTCCATCACCCTATTCACCCTGGAAAACTATCTGAAACAACAAAATCCCTCGTTCCCAACAAAATTCCTACTCCCGTAGAATGGGCCCCTCCTACACTCCAAAACAAACGCCCTTTCCCCCACTCCCCCGTAAACAAAACACAGTCCTCCTGGGACCTCTGGTGAACCTCCTGCAGGAAACATAAAGAAAACCGCTGCATTGCCAGAAATCGAACCCCCCCCCCCCCTTCACACTATTCTCCAGCCCCCGCACATTGAAGGTCAATATACGTAACGGCTCCATTTTTATTTTCATGAAGCTCTATACCAAAAATGCACAGCGCCAACCCCACAGCCGACGCTTCACGGTACCCCCCGCCCCACCTCATCCAAAAACAAATAGGGCAAATCATTCGCCGGCCCCAGTGACAACGGCCCCACGTCGTATGCAGTGATGGATATGGGAGAGGGTGGGTCCCACTCCAAACTCTCCCCACTGGTAAGCTCCATGGAGCCCTCCGACTCCGATGTAAAGTCAGTGGCTATCACCCCGAGCCTCACTCTCCTTTTCATCATCCTTCCATCCCCGCTTTCTCCTATCACTGCGTCCAGCGGATGCCTCTCCTCCACTGCCTCCGCCCAGTCCATGTGCAGGCCCCACTTGATTCCCCCTTCGGGTCTTCTCCTCGTTTCCCGAGGTCCTCTCCCTGGCTCTGGCCATCTTGGACCCTGCTTCGTCTTCTACCCCTCCAGTAGGGGGCGCCATTGTCGCCACTATCCCCTCTCCGCCCGCTCCTTCCACATCTTGCGTGTGGGGGACCATCCCTGACGAGGCGAGAGAACTCCGCTCCATCTCTTTCTCCACCCCAGGGGTTGAGAGTGTCTCCTCCGCCTTCCCTGAGGCCATCTTCTCCACTGGAGTCGAGCGGACTCCCCTGGCCTCCTGTGCTCCCTCCGCTGCCTGCTTTTCCTCCACTGCTGCAGGGGGCGCTGCAGCCAAAGGAGAAACTCCTTCCTGGCCTGGCTCCAAGCCTGATTTTCCAGGCACTTGCTGCTTCTCCCCCTCCTCCCCACCAGAGGGCGCTGCTTCTCCCCTCGCCGCCTCGGCGTAGGTCCGCCTCCGGGCCGGGCAATTCCAGACCACGTGTTCCTCACTCCCGCACAGGTGGCACTTCCTTCCTTTCGGGCAGGCCCTCGCCACATGGCCCTCTTCCTCGCATGAGGAGCAAACAAAGGGCTCTGTACAGTCCTTTGCCATGTGCCCGTATTTCAGGCATCACCTACAATATGTAGGCAACCCCACGTAGGACAGGAAGCCTCTGTCAGAGCCGATGGTGAAAACGGCTGGTAGGTGCCTCAACCCTCCCACCGCGCTACTATCTCGTTGCAGCCTCACTAAATGTGACAGGTGCTGGTGTTTTGGTCCTCAAGTAGGGCAAGGTCATTTTTCAGTTTTTTACAGATTATGAAAGTGCCGGTTATAAGCTTGCAAATGTTGTGTCATACATTGAAATCTGAAAATTGTTGAAGAAGATATGCTTATTTGAATGTTGGTACTCCTAAAATCAAGTAGCAGAGAAAATCCCCTTGAAAGATCTTGAACTTTTCACACTTCTCACAGGGAGATTATGGGTGGGAACAATAACTAGTTAACTCCACCCCAACCACTCCCCCACTAGAGTACCTGTCAATCTTTGCCCATTTAGGGGTTATCCTATTTAAAGCTTTATAACTCCAGATGTGAACACCACAGAGACTAGAAAAATGTCTTAAATGAAGCAATACATTTGTACCATTTACAATATGAGCTTAGATTACTTCATATTCATAATTTTGTAAGAAATAGTGCCACAAATGCAATGGTCAAGGCAAAAAATCTAAAATGAATTTGCTCCTTTTTTAGTTCGCAATGAAATACTGGGAGATTGCGGGTTAAAGTATACATGTCCTGGATCAAAAACTTCTTGACCACAAGTTCATAAAATCTAAGGGTGGATATGTAGAACTACTAAAGATCTATGAAGAAAAAACTAAGCAGTGTACCCAGCATCTCCAAATCTACCCAACATGTCTAAATTATTAACACTGGTCTAAAATAGCTAAGGGTCCAGAAACAAATCCAAAATCTCTCCAAAAAGGAATATAATGCTTTTTGTCCATTGTAAAGCACATGAGCCCCTTATGAAGGTTTAAGATGAAACATAGATATAATTTAAACATAATGCAAAAATATAGTCACACAATGCTGCACAGTACCTAAATGTGTAATAATTAACTCTTGTATGTATTTCTATACTCTGTACACTCCTATGTTTTCTTGTATGGGAATGGGACGATATGAAAACAATTTTCAGCCGTCCACCACGTTTTGGCAATGTTTCAGCACTCTCCTCATCACTGTTGTATGCGTCACAAAAACTATTACACTACTAACTAACGCGTACATTACAGTGTGAAATATCCACATTACATAATACCACTAACCTATTTAAAGACACTCAATTTCTAAAATAACGTATATAACCGAAATATTTTGAGCAGTAATACTTACATAGCAATGATGAAATCTTATCTATGTTCAGTAGATGGAGACAGAGACAGTAAATCAATGACAGTTCTATCCGCTTCTGTTTTGCTCCAGAAAACGATGTCAGACGGTCTATCAGCAAGCATATGGCTTAGCTATGCCCAGAAGTCCTCAATAATGGTATTTTCCAAGGAATTACGAAAAATCGTTGACAATGTTTCGTTAGGTGCAACGTCTTTTAATGCTACCATATATAGAGCGAATGCCATGGTAAGAAAATGTTCGGTTACGCTAACCTGTAAAACGCTATTCCAAAAGCAAAATTAGATATTATACATCGTTAGAAAGCTTACACTCTCACCTACTGATTGAGCGTCCGCCATTGTAACAACTTCACACAGTAAACAAACATAGGCTACTACCACACGGCTTTATTTATGGGCGGTGACTTGACTGAAACTAAGTGACAATAGCCAACTAAATCAAACATGCTAATTAAACTGCACCCCCATCACGCCTTCAAACCCTGGCTGTAAGAATCACTAAAACAAGCCGACTTTGCTGACAAATTATAAGTATTCAGTGACCCTAAAAATGTTGTTTATGCTATTGAGTGACTTCTTCAACACTAACTTTCGTAATATGAAAAAAAGGAAAACAGTAAAAAAAAATTTAAAAAACCTTTTTTGCCTCCTAGCGCGATTTCAAGATTTGCGACTTGCGGACCTTTCCTCCAGCACCCATCACAAATACTCCCGCTTCCCCGACCATACGCCAAAGATATTTCGCAGCTTTACTTCCGGCTTTAACACAACACTATACCTGCTTAAAAACAACTCCACATCTCTCGCTGGTACAAAAGGGTTGTACATGAGCACGTTGACTGATTCTACATCGTTAGAAAACAATGGTTCAATAATAATTCCCCGCAAACTTCACACGTTCTCATTTCTTTGAACTGCTCAAAAACCTCCAAACAGCAAATTTTCTGAATCCAATGTAACGTCAAAGAGTCCCCTCGCCTGAAAGTCCTGAACACAAAACATTCAGCTAGCAGGAACTTTAAATAGCTCACCAAAGATTTTTAAAATCACGTACCGCAAATCCACCATCTCCCTCTGCACACTTACCACCAGCCGAAGTGTGTTCTTTCTACGCACTCTGCTGCTCCCAAATTCTGGCCCGGGATCCGCCATGGTCTCCGGTCTCCTTCTCCTTCGCATTGATTGCTATCCAAAGTAAATCCAAAGAACAGATTTTAATTTTTTTTTTTTTAAACTCAGCTCGTATCTCCATCCGCTAAGCTCACAACTGCAAGCCTACAAGATCATCAAGCTAAGTGACCAAATCAGATTTGAGCACAGAGCCACTTCACGCTGAATGGAGCTAACCAACATCACCGTCTACACAAAACCCAAAAAAAACACAAACCTTTTTGGGCCATCCCAAGTCTTTCCATTTTTTTATTTTTATTTTTTTTTACATTTGTACTTTATTCTTTTCCACTTTTTCCTTTCGTACTTTACACGTTTTTTTTCCCTTTTTCCCATACAAAGAAATACCAGTGGCTAAACAAAAACCCGCTCTAACCCTCCCCATTTCTCCTGCGCCCACTCCCAGCCCCGCAGTACCCCATCCGACCTTATTCTTTCTGCTACCCTCCCCTGGAACTTATAGAACAGCTGGAGAGGCGTCATCACCCTCACCACCCTCCTCACTACCTCCCTCCTGTCCTCCCACAACACCAACTTCCCATACCCTAACACGTCCCACACCAACTGTGCCTTGGCTGAGCCCAAACCCTTCATATTTCTCCTGTAGAGGAGCTCCTCTCCCCCTACCTTCCAGCCCACTGCAATCGCCCCTGCACCAGGCCCCAAAAAGCCCTGGCAAAGGCACAAGTCCAAAAAGCGTGCATGACTGTCTCAGTACTCCCGCACCCCCTAGGGCAGAGCGAGCTCTGGGAACACCCGTGCCTGTGAAGCACCTCTCTCACTGGCAGTCTCCCTAAAGCACAACGCCAATGGATGTCTTTCACCACACCCGGAGCCCTTCCACTACTCACCATGCCCCAGTCTATCCCCAGAGGTACCACGCTCGGGGCAACAGCCTGACGCGCCACCACTGCTTTGTACCACTCCCTGTGATTCCGCACCACCTCCTTCACCACCAAAGCCGGATCTCTTCTCAGTGCTAGCAACACCGCCTTATAAGCTGGGGTCATCTGCTCCGCCCTGGGCACCACATGCGACAAAGGTGTTAGCCGCCGCAGCGCAAAAGACAAGTACAGCCGCACAAAGTAAAAACACTTGTGTGGCACCTTCTCGAGAAGGCACTTGCATGCCAAGCTGCTGTACAAAATGTCCAGCTTCAACGGCAATCTAATGACATCACGCCCCACTTTAGCCACCGGCATGTACATAAGCTCCCGGCTCACATACTCGTAACTCCCTCCCCACAGGAACTGAAACACAGCCCTGGTGAGAGCCAGCCTTACCCGAGCCGGAGCCGGGAATATGTACCCCAGATGCAACACTAAAGGCAACAAAGCTGCCTTAACTGCCATCACCCTAGCCATTACAAGTGGCGCTGCGCCCACCTCCCCAGGCACATGCGCACCATGGCCAACTTTGCCTCCCAATTCCTCTCCGCAGTATGTTCTGCAAAAAATTTCACACCCAGTATTTTCAAACCATCCTCACATTGTGCAAAGCCTCCACCATCACCTGTATCCTCCCTCCATTTACCGCAATAAAAAACCGATGACTTGTTCAAATTCACCTTTGACCCAGTGCCCGATGTCTACACTTCAATCAGGGCCCGTACACGCCTCAAAGAGGCCTGTGAAGATGCAAAAATGGTTGTGTCATCCGCATACTGCAGTATCTTAAGTCTCTCCCCTGCAGCCTCGGGAATCAACACCCCATCCACCCCTGCGTCCTGCCTCACTAATTCCCCAAAAGGCTCTATAGCCAGTACATAGAGCAGCGGTGACAAGGGGCACCCCTGCCGCACCCCCCCGGCCTGCATCACCGCCCTGCTGAGATGCCCATTGATCCGGATGCAACTGTGCGCGCCATTGTACAATGTTGCCCAGCCATCCAGAGAACCCACTACCAAATCCCATCCTCTCTAAAACCCGGAAGAGGAAGTGATGCTGGACCCGGTCAAAGGCCTTCTCCTGGTCCACACTGACCAAGGCTAAAGGCAGGTTTCTATCCTTGACCCAGTCCAGCATGTCCCGAACCAGCACCAAATTCCAGGTGAGGGACCGCTCAGGAACTCCACAGGTTTGGTCCCCACTTACCAAAGAGCTCATTACCTTTTTCACCCTCATAGTTAGCGCTTTAGCAATTACCTTATAATCGCTGTTTAATAAGGTTAAAGGTCGCCAATTTTTCAGGTCCGTTTTATCCCTCGCCTTATACAACAGCACAACCACGCCCTTCCTCATCGAGACGGACATTACCCCCATTTCCAAAGAAGCTCTATACACCTCAACCAGGAACCGGAGTCTCACCTTGGCCAATGTCCTGTGCCTGTGTCCCCACAGACCCTGGAACAGGAACGAGTTCAGAAGCAGATTCCGCCCCTGCCGCCTGGACAGGGCCTTCCATCGGTCCAGCTCCCGTACCACCTTCCCCAGAGACAGAAGCCCCAACCAGCGCCAGAGCCGCCCCCGGCTGCTGTCCCTCTCCAGGTTTTCCAGCAGGCGTTGAGGCCTCTGCAGAAGCAAAAGGCTCGCTCTGCTGCGTAGGCCCCTTAATGGCACCTTTCCTCATGCCAGGCACAAAATCTTTCTTCCAGCACATTCCTGAACCAGCTGGCGTAGGAGCGTGGCCAATCAGGACACGCCCAAAACAAATGTTCCCCACTTCCACAAAAACTACACGTTTTAGGAGCCCTGCAGTCCCTTATGTGCTCAGTGGGCTGACAATGTCTGCACCGTTCTGTACTGCAAATGTCTTTCAATGTCCAAATAAACCACACCGTCTGCAGTACAGGGGCTGTCCCGGATAACTTAAATACCCTTTGTCAGGGCCTATGGAAAAAGAACCCGGAGGGTACACATAACCTCCCACTCCCTGCTGATCCTGCTTAAACCGCACCATGAACCTTCTCTTACCATTCAAAATCCCATATTTGTTTTTAAGTTTTACCCCTTCACGCACATCAACACAATATCGCTGCAAAAAACACACAACATCCTCTTCTCGTGCATAAGGATTGTACAAGTGCACTGTTAAAGGTCTAAGGGCCTGAGAGTACAGCAACAGCACTCTGATGCCCTGCAAAGCCGGCGCCTCCCTGTGCTCCAAATAGCGCGCGTGTAAATTATGGCAAGAGACCTCAGAATGAAACGTAACATCAAAAAAGCCTTTGTTTGAAAACTCCTGCAAACAGTAAACTGAATTCACATCAACATCCAGCCCACCCTTCAGCACATCTTTTACAAAAACATCCAGATCTACCTTTTTCTTGTCCATGTCCTCCATTTCAAACCGCACCGTATTTCGAAGCCGCACCCTGCGGGTCGGCATGCAGTTTTTTCCTGACATCATCGCCTTCTCTATCTCCAAAATCTTGATCTTAGCCAAAAGGCTGAGAAGTGATGGCCTGAAAATTGGCCACAGCTGCCCGCCGCCGCCCAGGGTGGGCGGGAATCCGATCGCGGGGTCCGACCGGACCCAGTCCCCGCTCGGAATTAGTCCGGGGCCCCCTCAATGCTTCCCCCGGGACCTCTGGCCGTCACCTCAGCTCCACCCACAAATCCCCATGTCCCCTGCCACGGTAGCTACCTACATGCTAAAGACTCTAATCGCTGTTTAATTACACAAGCACTCGCAGAACAGCTATGTAATTACCTAGCTAAGCAAGCTAGGAGGCAGTCCATACTCTATAACACACGTAACTGACAAGTCACAAAGCAGGGACACGCGGCAACAAGTCATCAACAAGCTCTCTTAAGAACAGAAAAGTTGCCCCGTCCGGCGGACGGAGCATCCAAAAATAGCACAAACTCAGGAGTGTTCCTCTCCACGGAAATCTTTAGTAAAAAGCGAAAGATTTGTGCGTGATGAAGAGAAACCCGAGCACACGTGACCTCTCGCCGTCACCAGCCGTCGTAGGCCCGGAGTTGTCCGTCGGCACCCCCGCGCGTTATCTGCGGAAGAGGGAGAGGAGACACAATAATTGCCCGACTGGCAGAGGGCGCAAGCGAGCCACGGACCGCTGCAAACTGGCTCGCTAGCTGGCTAACTTAACCAACCGCACTTAGCCAGCTAGCTAGCTAACGAAGAATGATAGAAAGAAAGAAAGACACACACACACACGATAAAACTATTTTCTTAAAAAAAAAAAAAAAAAAAACCCACAAGGACTCAGTTGCTTGCCTACCCCATGAAGAGCAGGAGCAGGAGGAGCAGCAGCAGCAGCAGGATATTTCGCACTTCCTTTGCACCCAAAAATAGAGGTGCACCGTTCCCGGACGTACTGCAATACCGGGTCGATGCGTGGAGCGGACGGAGCAAGCTCCTTCTTCGACTCCCAGTCCCAAAAATCAGTTTAATATGTAGTCCCCAGATAGGGGACATATTAAACTGATAAGAACAGATTTCTCATCCCTCACTGGCAAACGTCCGTGTACCCCCAACCAATTCAGGTCTTTAAACCTATTATCTAGACCCTTCATCTGGGTCAATCTCCATTCCCTCTGCTCTACCCCCCACACCCGCACTGTACATATCCTATCTAACAGGGCAGCATATAATGCCCTGTGATCCAACACCAAATCCCTGTCCCTGCACTCAGGGTACCATTTCACCATATGCTGGTACTGCGGGGGCAAACGCTCTGCTTTTGGGAAGCAGTTGTCCCAGCCCACCAGAAACCTCAAAAAAACTGATAACCACAATCTAACAAAAAAATATACCGGATGTCTCTGTGGTTTTGTGATAACCTCACACATCCCAACATAACCCAACACGTCTAACAGCGAAATATGAGGCACCCCCCCCCCCTTTCTATGCCCTGATACATTAAATCCCTGGCTATGTACTCATACCCCCCCCACAAGAACTTAAACACAATCCCCTGCACTGTCCTCCTCCACTTCGGGGGCAGAGGAAAAACCTGCGCCAAAAACAAAAGTGATGGCAAAACCTCTGCTTTTACAACTAAAATTTTCCCTTCAAAACTGAACTGCCTCATCTACCACAACCCCAGTTTACCCTTTATTTTTTTAAATTCTTCCTGCCAAATTTTCCTCAACCTCCTCCTTCGTCCCAAAATCAACCCCAAGACTCTGAACGGTCCCGGACACCCCGCTAAACCACATAAACCTCCCGTTCTCCCCTCCCCCTCCCCAAAATACTTCACTGTGGATTTACTCATGTTTAATTTTGAACCCGAGGCCTTTGAAAACAAACCAATAACCCCTAAAGCCCTTTTTAGGCTGACCTCATCTTCCAGTAGGAGGGTGTATCATCTGCATACTGCGAGAGTTTTACCACCCTCCCCCCAGCCCCCGGCAACCAAGTCCCCTAATGCCAGCCTCCCTCCTTATGACAGCCGCAAAGGGCTCCATATAAGCCACGTACAACAGGGGGGACATAGGACACCCCTGTCGCACCCCACCTTCCTGCAAAATTAAAGCACTTAAATGGCCATTCAAATTAACCCTGCTGCCCACTCCTCTATACAAAATGCTCACCCACCTTAAAAAATTAGGCCCAAAACCAAACCTCCCCAAAACTCGAAATAAAAACTCATGTGAAACCCGGTCAAAAGCTTTCTCTTGGTCGAGACCCACCAGCATGAGCGGCAACTTCCTGTCACGCGCCCAGCTGATGGCGTCCCGAACCAAGTGAAGGTTCCAAATCATCTGCCTACCCTCCACCCCACACGTTTGATCTTCCCCAATAACGTGAGGCTTTTTAACCTCCCCGTCAAAACCTTGGCCAACACCTTACAATCGACACATAAAAGTGTGACCGGCCGCCAATTCTTCATCTGCTCCATATCCCGTTTCTTAAATAATAAAGCAATAATTCCCTCCCTCATTGAATTAGTCAAACACCCGTCCCTGAAAATTTCCCTACACACCTCCAATAAATCTGGCTCTATTTTCTCCCAAAAAGCCTTGTACAACTCCACTGGCAGGCCGTCCCCCCTGGGACCTTATTAGACTGAAGGCCCCAGAGAGCTTCACTCAGCTCTACCAGCGTAATGTCCCCCTCCAAATCTTCTCGGACCTCATTAGGGACCACCTTCTCCAGGCATCCCAAAAAATTTTCCCCCTCCCCAAAATCAACTTCCCTCTTCCCAAATAAATCTTTATAAAACCCTGTAGCCACCTCCACCATTCCCCCTGTCTCAGTCCTCACAACCCCATCAGCCCCACAAAGGCCCTCAATACCCTTCCTCATCCTTGTCTGCTTTACTAAATTAAAAAAATACGCTGAACAAGTTTCGTTTTTTTCAAAAAATTCCCTTTTAGATGAAAAACAAACCCTCCTCGCCCTTTTCTCAAAAACCCTTCTTAATTTACTCTTCAAATCCGTATACCCCTCCCATGACACATTCCCTTTTAAATTCCCTGCAACAAAATAATTATCCAGTTCCCTTTGTAACCTAAAAAAATCCCTTTTTCCTCCTGGACCTTTGTTTGCAATAATTTATTACAAACCACTTAATTCTTACCTTTGTCCAGTCCCACCACTCCCTTACAGAACTAAACAACATTTTCATTTCCCCCCACCCCTCATAAGCAGAACTAAATCTCTCCAAAAACTCCCTCTCCCTTTAAACAGAAACATTCAATTTCCAAAAACCCCTCCCAAAACTAGTCCCCTGGACAGAGATTTGTTGTGAGCCTGTGATGGTCCGAAAACCACACCGGATTAATCTCAGAGGAGACTACATTTGTGCCCCCTGTAACAAACAAAAAATCTATTCTACTTTCAACCCACCTTTCAACCCCCCACTCCCGAATTCACCTTTTTAAACGTGTCGACCAAAGAAAAATCCCTAATCAACTTGTTTAAGTGCCCCAAACTAAAATCACCCATGCTCTCTAACGACACATTAAAATCCCCGCCCACAATCAACATTGCAAATTGTCTAATCACACATAGAATTTCACCGAACACATCCCTCCTACCAGCAAAATCAGTGGGAGCATAGACGTTTAAAACCCTTAAACTTAAACCCCTCCACTTTACATCCACCCCCAACACCCTGCCCTGCACAACAGAAAACGATTCATTCATTTCAAAATCCCACCCTTTAAACAAAACCCCAACACCTGAGGAATGCACTTCGCCCACCCCCCACCTTGATTGCCCTCCTTTCCATTCCTCTGAAAATAATTTAACATCATCCCCATCTTTTAAATGAACTTCTTGTAACAAACAAATATCAAATGACACCAAAGACAAATAATCAAACACCGCGCCCCTCTTAAATTTATCCCACATCCCCCTAACATTTACAGTGACAATAATTAAATCCATTAACATATAAAATGAAAAAAAATCGCAACTCACATCAATGTGCCCCCTCCACAGTCCCCAGACTCCAAGGCCAGGAATGGGGCGTCGTTGGGTGACCCCGGCGGACTGTAGGAGTGCTCCTCACTCATAGGGGACTCCGCTCCCCCTGCCCCCAGTCCCTCAGACTGGCCGCTGAGAGCTTCTCTCATAGCTCCCGTAACCCCTGAGGGCCCAGGCTCCCCCTCGCTTCCCTCCAGCGTGGCAAAACTGTTCTTCAGCTTCACCGTACCGGAAGGAGGAAGACCAGAGTACGGCAACTCCGCAGGCGAAGGCACCACTACGTCCTCCGCCTTCCTCATTGCCCTCTTCCTCTTCCTCCCCGCTCTCGACACCCAGCCGTCAGCGTCGGAGGAGTTGTCACCAGACTCCGACCTCGCTGCTCCTCTCTGCCTCCTCAGGCTCGCCTCGTCCACCTCCATCCTGGACTCCTTCTCCTCCACCTGCACCTCCTTCTCCTCCACCTGTGCCTCCTCGACCGCAGTAGCCTCAGCTTCTGCCTCCTCCCTCGCCGCTCTCAACTCCCCTAGCACCTCCTCCAGGGCCCGCAGGTCCTGAGGGCCTTCGCCAGGAGCGCCCTCCCGACCAGCCGCCACGTCCATGTAGGACCGCCCCTTCTCCTTCCCAGGGCAGTCGCGGAATTCGTGGCCCGTCTGCCCGCAGCTGTGGCACATCCTCGGCTTGGGGCACGCCGCCGCCATGTGTCCCCTCTCCCTACAGTTCCTGCACACCGCTTGACCACACGTACTTGCCATATGCCCGAAACTCCGGCATTTCCTGCAGAAACTAGGCTGCCCGGAGTAAAACAGGTAGCCCCTCTCCGCCCCGATGGAAAAATAAGCTGGGGGGTGCACCAGCCCGTCAAACCCCTGTGGGTCTTCGTTCAGGAGGACCCTGAACTGCCTTTTCCCCATCCAGATACCATCGTTGTCCCGCAGGTAACGAACCCCCGGCAGCACCTTCCCATGTCGGAAAAAACCCACCATCTCATCACTCACATAAGGGTTGTAGAGGTGAGTGGTAACCACCTTGTGGTTCCTCTTCTCCAGGGACTCCACCAGAAAAAAGGACAAAGGCTCCTCTTTGCCTTCTGGTTACACGTCTCTTCTCCAGAAATGAAGGTGACATCAAACGCCTTCTCAGCTGAATTCTGCTGCAGGCAGTACACTCCCACAGGATCCACCTTCACCACAGCACCCAGCACCTTCTTCACAAAATCCCCCCTGGCCATCATATCTTCCTCTTTCGTAAACGCAAAACGCAGCGTGTGCCTCAGACCAGCCCCAGCAGGCTGGTTAAATCCCCTCTGAGTCATAATTGAAACTAAAAATGCAGAGTGCTTACAACAAGCAACTCCAAAAACACTTTAAATAACTTTAAATAAAACTCACCGATCAAACAAAAAGTCCAAGAACCAATAAATCCAAAAGAACTTTTTTAAACCGCTGTACCAAACAAAAGAAATGCCCACCCAAACCAGACATGTGCTCAGGTGAAGCTCAAGCTTGAAAACATACAATTAAATCACTAGACCACAAAACTAGCCACTGTGCACTCCCAGAACAGATGGTGAATGTGTTCTGAGTCAGTGCAGCCGTGGGGGCAGCGTTCAGTCAGAGCTAAGTGCCTGCGATACATAAATGTTCTTGTGGGGAGACACCTGTGAGCTGTCATCCAGGAAATGTCTTTTTGTTTGTTTGTAAGACACCTGTGTGTCACATTCGCCCAGATGCCTTGCGAGTCCTGGACCGGCCCTGACCTCGGGAGCGTGGCTGTTTCGTCTGATCTTAAATAAGCCATGATGGTTTTATAGCTCCACGAGGTCAAGCCGGCCCTGGGCAATCCTGCCCCAAAAGCAAAGTCCTTCAGGGCCTGATAGACATAGGGGGGGTTCCAGCTGTACGGAACGGTAAGGTTCAGCACACCCAGGCCCATTGCCCTTAGGAAGGGGATGGCGTAGTACCTGGAAAATGCACCAGAGGCCTTTCCCTCCTTCCCAGCGTTCTGGACCAAGGCGGCCAGACCCTGCAACATAATGATTTTAACTATGTCCGGGACCCCCCGCCCCCTATTCCTCTCCTTTTTGAGGAGGGTGACTCTGCTCAATTTTTCCATGTTGCTCCCCCAGACAAAGCGAAAGGCCAACCTAGCAATTTGCTTGCTGGTGGCCTTGTCTGGGGGAAACACCCTCCCCACATAGAGAAGAATGGGCAGCAGAATTGCTTTCAGGACGAGGATCTTACCTGCCATGGTCAGGGGCCGCGCACTCCAGCTCCGGGTTTTGTTTTAGACGTGGCGTAGGGCTCCCTCCCAGCTCGTTCGCCCTCCTCCGTCAGCCTGGAAGGTCACCCCCAAGAGCTTGATGTTATGTCTGCGTACAGGGAAAGAAACGATTAGAGGCTCACTATAAAAGGGAGACAAACAGTTCACTCTTGTCCCTGTTGACCAGGGCGCCAGTGGCCGCACAGAAGTCGTCCAACACCTTGGTGGCGCAAGCGATGGAGCGATTATCTGTGGCGACGATGGTGATGTCGTCCATGTACGCCATCACCTTTAGCCGCTCTCCCCTAGCCCCCGGCAGCGGGTAACCCGCCACTCCGGGGCTGGCCCTGATGGCCTGGAGAAACGGTTCCAGGTAGATGACGTACAGGAGAGATGCTAGAGGGCACCCCTGCCTGACGCCAGACCTGATGGCAAACGGGTCAGAGGGCTGCCGATTGACAACCACTCTGCCCGTTATGTCAGTCAGGCAGATCTTTATCCAGCGCCGGAGGGGGCCAGGGATGTTCATTCTCTCTAGCACTCTCTCCAAGCACACGTGACTCACCCGGTCAAATGCCTTCTCTTGATCGAGACTGAGAAGGCACAAGGGGGACCGCCGCTCCCCGAAGTGGATAATTAAATCCCTCACGAGGAGCAGGTTGTCATTAATGGACCTCCCCTGCACGCTGCAGGTCTGGTCCGGTCCGATCACCGATGTTATCAGGCCTGGAACCTCCTCATCAGCAGCGCCTTCGCCATGATCTTTAATCGACTGAGAGGAGGTTGATCGGCCGCCAGTTGCGGAGGTCCTTCAGGTCCCCCTTCTTTGGGACAAGAGCTACTGAGCTCTGCCTCAGTGAGCCCCCAACCGCCCCTCCCTGTACGCCGCTCTAAAACTTCAGCCACGTCCTCCTTCAGGAGATCCCAGTAGTTTGGTAAACTCAGCTGGGATTCCGTCAGGGACCCGGAGCTTTGTGCTGATTAAGGGAGATCGCACGGCCCGGGTGAGCTCCTCGGTGCTCAACTCCGGTCCATCTGCTCATCACCCAGACTTCTGTCAAGGCAGCCGAGGAAGGTGTCCATGAGAGCCCTGTCGGAGGGCCTCTCACTATAAGGCCCCCGTAGAACTCCCTGGCCACCTCCCGGACCTCCGCCTCTTCAGACACCACCACACTTCTGTTGTTATAGAGAGACAAGATGTTGTTAGTCTTAGACCGTGCCCTGCGGAAGAAAAACCGTGTGCACTTCTCATCCTCCTCAAGGCCCTGGAGCTTGGAGCGGAAGGTGTATTTTTCCCGCTCTTCCCGGTAGAGGGTGGCGAGGCTCTGCCGAGTCCGTGCGATTTCATTGCTCACATCCAGGCCTCGGGACTGGAGGAGGCTCAGTCTCTGGAGGGCAGCATTGTGATGTACACAAAAAACTGCCCTCCTTTCCTTCGCCTTCCTCCGCCCGACTGCCCGGAAGTAGCCTCGTACTGGCTCCTTCACCATCTCCCACCACTCCACCGGGGAGTCAAAGAGGTGTTTCAGACTCACCCACTCCAGGCAACGTCTCGAGAAGGAGAGTCGCACCTGGGGGTCTCGGAGATGGCTGGTGTTCATTCGCCAGAGCCCCTTACCCATGGTTATTGATTTCTTCCAGGCCAGGGACACGGTCACCATGTGGTGGTCCGAGAAGTGCACCGCCTGGATGGAATAAGCGGGCACCCCCAGGCCTGGGGAGAGCAGAATCAAATCGATTCTCGAAGAGGAGCTACCGGAGGAACTCACCCACGTGTGTTGGGGGGGAGAGGCGCCCCGGCGTCGCGGAGGGAGAAATCCTCTATGAGGGACCGCAGCAGGTCGCTGGAACGATCCCGTCTGGGTCTGCTGCGGTCCTCATCTGTTAGGGCACAGTTGAAATCCCCCCCCACGACAATCGGCATTGTGCAATGTAAGAGTGGAGCTAGTTTTGTGAATAGGGAGACCCTCTCGGCCACGCTGGTGGGGCCGTACACATTGATGACTGAGTGGGGAACCCCCAACCTCGAAATCCGAGACGAGGATTCGCCCACTCTCTACAATGTTACTAGATGTTATACGTACATAGGGGTTTTTCACCAATGTGCCGACCCCATCAGCTCTGGCGATGTTGGAGCCTGACCAGAGAGAGTCTCCCATTCTCCATTCCTCCCCCAGAACGCCATCCAACTCCCGGAACGGAATGCCACATTCCTGGAGCAGGATGACGTCTGAGGGGACCTGAGATAAAATGGAGAAGACTGTATGGCGTTTGGATGGGTCTTTGATGCTGCGAGTATTGAGAGATGATATTGTTAATGAAGATGTCATGTATATTGTTGTTATGTGTGATTTATGAACCTATATTGCTGTTAGCTATTTCTTTGCAGATTTTGTTGAATTTTTGGTTGAGAATATCCTGATTATTAAGGCGCCTACTCACCCCCGGACCATGTGCACCCACAGGCCTCCCCTCCTGACTGCCTGGGAGGTTCCGTCCTGGAGAGGTGGGGGCAGGTGTTTTTGCCCCAGGCTTCCCCCCAGTCCCTGGAGGGCCCTGAGAGGAGGATGATGGTCCAATCCCTTTAACAGGGTCTGGACCGGAGGCTGGCTGGTCCCTGGTAGGTTTGGCTTGGATGGTGATGGTGTTCTGTAATGTTTCTTTGTGGTGTATGGGTGGTGGTGTAGCTGGTTTTGCAGGGCGAGGAGGGGGCTCAGGCCTGGCGGTAGGTGTGTTCTATGATCCGGTTGTGAGTGTAACTGTGTTAGTTGGTTTGTTGGGTGAGTTTTCCGGTGAACTATTGCTGGGTTGGGAGGTTGACTGGGAGGTTGTTGACTTTCTGTGGTTGGGGATCTGACACGTTTGCCCTTTCTTTTTTTCGCTGGTTGCCAAGGTGTTATTGAATTGTCTGAATCAGTTGTCGAGGAGTCTGACTCCAACACCACAATAGGGGTGTCGGAGTCAGGCTCCTCCTTGACGGTGATGGTGTTGGTGGATCCTAGTTGAGCAGGGGGCGCTGTGAAGTTGGGGGTTCCGGGGGTGGTGATGCTGAGGGTAGGGTCCTGTACTGTGGTCTGTGCATGTGGGGGTGGGCTTCCAGGCTGGGAAGAGGTTGGAGTGGGTGGTCTGGTGCGTGGCATGGGGGTAGGCAGGGGAGGCGGTGGAGCCGAAGGGGGGGCAGCAGATGGTGGGGGGGGCGCGGTGCTCCTAGCCCTGTTTGCGTACGAGAGGGGGCAGTCTCTAAAGAGATGCCCCCTCGCTCCGCAGAGGTTACAGGGCTTGGGGTCACGGCATGCCCTGGTCTCGTGCTCACCACCACAGGTCTTGCACTTGACCACTGTGCAGGCTGCGGCTAAGTGGCCTAACTCGCCGCAGTTCCTGCACAGCTTGGGCATGCCGTAGTAAAACACCACGCCCCTGTGTCTCCCCAGCGTGATGGAGCTGGGGATATGGCATACCCCCCCTGGCGCAGAGGGGTCGGGCTTAAGCTGAACCAGCCATTTCCTGGCTCCGGTCCAGACTCCGTCCTCATCAAGGACTCTCCGGGCTTCAGATTTAACAATACCATACCTGCCCAACCACGTACTCACGTCGTGGTCCTGTACAGCCTCGTTATAAAACTGTACAGTGACCACCTTGTTTTCCGTGTCGGACAGGGGCTCTACATCGAAATTGCTGAGGGGAGCCTTACCCTTACCCTCTCTATAGAGGTTCCAGAACCTCTCCAGGATGTTTGCAGACTTGAAACTGATCTCAAAAATATCTGCATTACCCGGAACCTTCACCAGGCAGTTCAGGTCAGCAGGCACAAAGCCCATGGCTCGCTGGAGCACTGCCCGGCTAAATTCCAGGCGGGTCAAACCTGTCACTCTCCGGGTGCTGTTTGGAGCAGCGGCATTACTTGCCCCCCCAGTAGCTGCTGGCTCAGCGGCGCCCCCTACGGCTGCGCCCTTCGCCCCTTGTGCTACCTGGGGGGGGGCACTGGCACCGCTGCCCCCTTCTCCACTGTTCTTGAAGGTCATCCGGACGGTGCTGTGGCGTCGGACACCTGGCTGTGCTCCCGTAGCCATCCTCCCTCTCCCTCAGGCCGGACCTAGGCAGGTGGAGAGAAGAAGCACAGGAACAGCGCTAAATGGTTGATAGTCCGTCCCAGGGGGACCGAACGTTGCCGCACCAAGGGAGCTGGTCGGAAATCAGCTCCACGAGGTGCAGTGGGACCTCCCTTCCGGCAGCAGTCGCCAGGCGTTGATCCAAGTAGCTGGTCTCACTGGATCCGGGCGGCGCCGCCGTCGTTGGGGGGAGGTCCTCGGGTCCCCCTTTCTGCCTGCTCCTCGGCCTCGTCCTCCGGGTCCTCCTGATGGTCCTGCTGCGGCCTGGAGAGCAGAAGAGGGGAGCCAGGAAGCGTGGGCGAAGATTCAACGAAGCTGGAATGGCCCGGAGAGCGAGCCGCTAGGGCCTTCTCTCCGGGCAGCACTGAACTCCCCTCTGGTCTCCGGCGATGGGCGTCCGCAGCAGTGGTGTGGTCCCCGGATGGCGAGAGTCTTCTGGCAGGGGGGCCTCCTAGCGCTGTCCTGGCTTCGGCGTTGGGGAATCAGCAGGCCGCGGTCACGCCACTGGTACCTGCCTATCCCCAACGCTATATGGTCCGGCCTGGTCCGCCGGCCTGATGCAGTGGACACAGTCGCGGTCAAGCTACTGGTACTGCGCCACTGGTACTGCGCCACTACACCAGACCTTCAGAGAGAGAGAGATGGTAGGAGAGAGAGAGAGAAAAGAGAGAGGCACGTCCGCTCAAATTACACGCCAAAACACACGAGCCCACTGTCCTCAACTGGCTGACCACTGGCAGAGGGCAGTAGACTCGTGAACGATGAACAGAAACCCGAGCACACGTGGCCTCTCTCCGTCACCAGCTGCCGTAGGCCCTCCCGGCCCAGAGCCGCAGGCCCGGAGTTGTCCGTCGGCGCCCCCGCGTGTTATCCGCGGAAGAGGGAGGGGAGACGCAATAACAGCCCGACTGGCAGAGGGTGCAAACGAGCCACGCACCGCTGCAAACCGGCTCGCTAGCTAACTTACTTAACTTGACCAACTTCACTTACCCCGCTAGCTAGCTAGCTAACTAACTAACTCACTAAGAAATAAAGAAAGGATAGAATGATTTCTTCTTAAAAATAAAAAAAAACCCACAAGGACTTAATTGGTTGCCTACCCATGAAGAGCAGCAGCAGCAGCAGCAAGATATTTTGCCCTTCCTTGCACCCAAAAATGGAGGCGCACCGTTCCCGGATGTACTGCAATACCGGGTCGATACGTGGAGTGGACGGAGAAAGCTCCTTCTCTGACTCCCAGTCCCAAAAATCCGTTTAATATATAGTCCCCAGATAGGGGATGTATCAGATATTAAACTGATAAGACAGATTTATTTATTTATTTTTAATTGTTTTGTTTTTCCAACCTAATTTGTCACTTACATATTGGCACTACGGCCATCCTGGCAGCACATAACACTTTACAACCTAAACCCAAATTATCCACCCATATTACACATAACAGACATAGGGTAACATAACTCCCTCCCCTCAGAAAACCCAAACCCCACAAATGTTACAATACTTACTGAACAATAAATACTGCAACATTAAAAAAATATCACAATAAGTAACACAACAATAATTAATAAAAGTACTATGCCAATAAATATGTTAAAAGTGCACACTAATAAACAGATCCAGCCTTATCCAAAACTTTTGCATCGGGCAGAATCTGCCATAAATAACGCACTCCGCCCTTCCCAGTTTCCCAGACACAAAAAAACCCAGCCAGCCTGATTTGCTTTTCAGTCCATGCCCACGAGATCCCAAGCCGTGGCCCCCCACCGTCCCTGGGCCTTCTCCCGACCCCAGCGCCACAAGTCTCTTCTTGCATAGTCCCGGATGTACCCGCTCGCGATACGCCAGACAGCCACTGGAGGCAGTGTTCTCCTCTCCTCCACTAAAACCGTCCGGGCAACCCAGAGGGCCTTCTTCACTAAGTTTATGGAGAGCCACAAGATCCTCTGTTGCGCCCCTCCGAGCTCCTTCCAGCCGATGCCGTGCAGGCCTTGCCTTGTAACCACAGGCAGAGGAGCGGGCCAGTCAGCCTCCAAACTGCCTGGGCCACGACGCAGTCCCACAGCAGGTGGCAGACGCTCTGCTCGTTGGGGCAGCTGCTCCGGGGGCACGCGGCGACTCCAGCTAGCCGGCATGCGGGCATCACAGCACGCACCGAGATGACCTCGTGGGCACTCATCCAGGCCAGGTCTTTGTGTCTGCAATGCAGGTCCGGGTGGGTGACCGTGCTCCAAATGTCCTCCGCTTGGCCTAGCACCAGCCCGCGCTCTGGACACACTGGATCACTGCCCTGCACAAAAGAGAGGATCGCACGGTGAGAGGCCGGAGTACCAGCCCCCTCCCCCTCCAACCCACACTTTTTTATAAAGGTCTGCATCGGCCTGTACCCTTCTGGCATACTAAAAGACGTGGGGACAGACAAGGGCACCTGAATGAGCCCCAACCGCCACAGGTAGCCACCAATAAAAAAAATGAATAAAAAAAAAAAAGAGGCTTTTGTGTCCATTTTTAAACACATTGACACATGTACAGCAGTAAAATGGCTCATAAAAACATGGTAATAATCCGGTATCCCCCCCCTTCCCCGGCTCTCTCTTCACCCACTCCCTCCGGATTCTCTCCCACCCCCCACCCCATAAAAAATGAAACATGCAACGTTCAAGACGGGACAACACTGAACGTGCCGGAACAAACACCATGCAGACAAACAGCAGTGGCAACAACACACTTTTAATTATTAAAATCTTCTCCTGGAAGGTGAGCCTCCTCAGCTGCCAAAATTGCAGCCTCCGCTCCGCCTTGGTGATCGCTTCCTCCCAGTTCATCTCCCCCCTCCCCTCAGAGCTAAATTTTAGCCCCAGGACTCGCACCTCCCCCTCAGTGTCCACCAGGTGGAGTGCCTGACGCTCCCCCTCCTCCCAATTCCAAAAGTTTTTAAAACAGTCTTTGTCCTGTTCAGTCGCGCACCAGAGGCCTGTCCGTACCAGTCAGTCCAGTCTAAAACCCTACTTACAGTCCGTGTATATCTGCGTAAAACTGTCACGTCGTCCATATAAAAGATACACCTGGCCTCCCTCCCCCCTCCCCCCAGGATCTTCAAACCCACACTCCAGGCGTCCCTTCGCAAAGCTTCTGCAAGTGGCTCCATACAGCACACAAACAGAAGAGGGGATAAGGGACACCCCTGGCGGACGCTGCAGTGCACTGGTACTGCTCTGGTTTGGAACCCATTTACAAGGAAGGTGCTCTTCGCCCCCGCGTAAAGCAGCCCCACCCATGCTAGGAACCCAGCCAGAAAACCCATTTTTCACAGTACACTAAACATGTACTGGTGCGAGACCCGATCATAGGCTTTTTCAAAATCTAAATTTAGAATAGCTAACTTCAGATTGCATCTCTCACCAATACCAGACTGTCCGTAATCCTCCTTCCGGCACTGCACAAGTTTAGTCCGGGTGTATCACCCCACCTAAAACAGATTTCATACGTAGGGTTAAAAAAGGTCAAAATTTAAAAGAGTTATAGGACACCAGTTTATGTATCTACAGTTACCTTTTTTTTAAATTAGGGTCACTGCCCCCTCACTGAAGCTCCCCGGAAGGTGCTCCAGCCCGTCAAACTCTTTAAAAACCGTCACTAAGTCAGGTCCCACTAAGTCCCAGAATTTTTGTAGAACTCCAGAGGCAGCCCATCTGCCCCTGGAGACTTCCCCTTCTTTAAAGATTTAAGAACATCCATCAATTCCGTCAGCCCAATGTCACTTTCTAATCCCGCCCCTTCTGTCACCGTGTTCTCTAAAAAAGTTAAAACCTCCTCCACCCTCTCCTCCAACACTGGCTTTTTAGAAAAAAGGTTGCCATAGAAGGCCTCCACCACCTCCCCGTCCTCCCTCATCAACCCGTTCACGATGGCGCCCTGCGCCATGATTTTTTTTTTTAAAAGTACCTTGTACAGGCCTCGCCCTCATCCACCTCCCTCTCCCTACACTCACCTGGCCTGCTCCTTTGCCAGGGCTACCATCAGCTGCCTCACCTCCTCCACCTCCGCCCGGAAGTCAAACCCTCCGTGGAGTAGCGTGGAGTACCGGTTGAGGCACTTCTGGAGCCCGCCCACAGCCTTCTCTCCCTGGCCTTCTTTTCCCTCCCAGCCCGAATAAAAAACCATTTCATTTTCCCCTTCACATCTTCCCACCACTCAACGCGTGAGCTAAACAGGCCCTGTACAGACTGCCACCGACTGTACAGAGCCCTAAAGTCTTCCCCTATCCTGGGGTCCTCTAACAGGAGACAATATAGTTTCCACAAACCCCCTTCCACCTTTAAATCCCCTTTTAGAGTTAAAATCCCCGTTAATAAATAGTGATCAATAAAAAAAAACTCGCTGCTACACCATTAAAATGGCCACTCCATCCGCTCTGTTCTCATCTGAGACGCTCCAGATGGATGGTCCGTGAGGCCACTGTTGGAAAAAATGGGAGCCACAGTTTACCCTTCTGAGGTGTCTCACATTGTAGTGGGCCAGGTGCAGATAACATTGATTGTTTACCACCACACCTAGTTAAATTGACCTTTTAATCACACCGTTTGTGCTACATCCTCTACCCCCTTGCCCAGTCAAATTGTCTCCCTTTGATATCCTCTACCCCCAACTTCAGTCCAATTCCCCCACACCTTGTTTCTTCCCCCCAATGTCTGATTACCTCCCCCCCCCCCTTCTCCGTGATGTGTTTAAGATAACCATTTGGCTCTTTGTTTCCTTGAAGGAACAGGGTATAAGTATTCACTGTCTCCATCATTTGTTGGTTCTGTGTTTATCTGTACTTGGGTAACAGACCCACTAGTTCCTTTGCTACATTAAACGACCTATTTTGAAACGAAGAAGTGCCTGCATTTATTTTTCTACTTACAAAAGTACGGCGGAATAAATTGAACTCTTAAAAATTCCACAGCCACCTCCGCTCCCACTCCCCATAAGAGGAGCGGAACGGCAGGCAGCACTCCTGCAGGAAGATGACATCCGCCTTCACCTCCTTCAGATGCGCCAGCACCAGCACACTGCGGACGTTTAGGGTCGCCACGGACAAGGTGGCCTCCATATTTTATTTTTTTATAAAAGAGACACACAGGTGTCACGCCCCTCTCTTGGTTTGTGTTACGCCCCTCTCTTGGTTTGCTTGGGTGTGGTACCTGTCTTTTCTCTCTCTCAATCACAGGTGCAATGCTGGCAGGTGTGTGATTGGCTTCAGGTCTGGGCTCATGAAGCAATAAAGGAGGTGGTTGGTGTAGAGTTTCTCTCCCTTTTGGTTTCCAGCAGCTGTGTTCTGTGTTTTCAGTGCATTTTACCATTACACAGTTCATATTGCACTACACTTTACTTTAGGACTCCATTTACACTGAAACCTATTCTTTTTATGTTAAATCTCATTTTCTTAATAAATACTTTTGTTGAATGTTTGCCATGTGTGGTTTCCCTTTTGTTGCATTGCCATGAGCCAGGCAAATGTAACAAATGGGCGCTCGTCCGGGATCAGGTAAGAGCAAGTTTTCGAAATTAACTGCCTTGTTTTATATCCAGGATTGGATCATTGTTTTCCCTAGACAATATATGAATAGTATTGTGTTGGTGTTTGGGTTTGAGCACTGCTTTGATGTGGTTTGCAGTGTGGGCAAACAAATTAGTAGTGTTCAACTTTAGTGGGGAGAGTCATATGGAATGCTATTGGTTGCAAATGAGATTTGGTTTGATTTGGATTTAATTTGGTTATTGCTAGTATTTTTGTATTTTTTTTGGTGCTGGTGATGAGGGAGAGTTTTGGTCATCCGGTTGTACTGGCAAGGACATTATCAGTTGTGATCTTCAGCTGGAGTTTGTGAGTACAGTGTGTGCGTATACGGGGCAGAGAAGGTTAGGTAGGCAGGGTGGTTTAGATACCATCAGAGCTACGTGAACCCCCGCGCTAGGAAGTAGAAGCGCTTATCGCTGTTTGTTGTTTTGATGTATTTTTCTTTTGCTGTATTTGTTGTAAGTTTTTTATTTTAGTTTGTTATTTTTGGTGCGTCGAACGCGAGGGCGCCGCTGGGCAGTTGCCTGGTGGAAGAGTTGCATGTGGGCGCACTGAAGACTAGCATTGAGTGGTTAGTCAGGGGGAAATTTGAGTTAGATGCGGGGCAGCTCTCTTGTAAGCGGTAGTTACTTCTCTGTTTCGTGTGCGTGTGCAGGTACTCACTACTCAGGGCTGGGGAGTTATTGCTGGTATGAGTTTGTAATTGAATAGGAGGTTCCAGATTTCCAGTTTTATCTGTATTTGTTATATTGAAAGTTAATTATGGATGTTGTGGATGAGCTTTTGGCAACTCGTCACATGAGTTGTTTGCACAGTTGACAAAAGAACAGTTATGGAAAGTTGTTGAGCATCATGATATTGAGCTTGAGTTGAAATCACGAGCAAAGAAACAGAAAATTAAAGATGCGTTACGGGTTGAACTGATAGAGAAGGGCATACTGCATGGTAAAGTTTTGTTCATTAAGCCAGCAGAACAGTCAAGTGCGGCACCCTATGGTTTAGCCTCTGGGTCTTGTAGTATCCCTGGTCTAACATTTGATCAACAGAATGAAATATTAGAATTGCAGCAGAAACAGCAAAGGGAGTTATTGGGGATTTTTGAGTTAAAATCCCTGTTAATAAATAGTGATCAGTAAAAAAAAATCGGTGAGGCGCTCGCTGCTACACCATTAAAATCCCTCCCAAAAATAAAATCAATGTGTGACGCTCTGACGCCATCGGGCTGACCCACGTAGAACCTGGACCGGAATTTCCGGATTTCCATAAATCCTTGAGTTTAAAATCCTTTAAAAGAGAATTTTAAACCAATGACGTTTTATCAAGTCTAAAATCACTACCAAATCCCCTGCGTCCCTCTCTTTCTAAAACACAATTAAAATCTCCAACTAATAACAGTGGAACCCTCCCCAGCAGGTGTGGAGATAACCCATGCAGCAACTCAAATCTGTCCTGCTTTAAAGCTGGTGCATATACATTTACTGTGCGAAACGCAATGCCTCCATAATTTCAGGAAACAACTACAACCCTACCTGGCTTCACCACTATGTGACCCACCACCTTCACCAGCGAATTCCGGATTAAAATGGCCACTCCATCCGCTCTGTTCTCATCTGAGACGTTCCAGATGGATGGTCCGTGCGGCCACCTCCGCTCCCACTCCCCATAAGAGGAGCAGAACGGCAGGCCGCACTCCAGCAGGAAGATGACGTCCGCCTTCACCTCCTTCAGATGCGCCATCACCAGCTCTGCCCTTAGCGCTGTCCGCACACTGCGGACATTGAGGGTCGCCACGGACAAGGTGGCTTCCATTTTTTTTTTTTAATTAAAGAGAGAGACACGGGAAACACTGTGTGCATTAGTTACATTGGGCCAGTCGCGTCTCAATGTTGGGCTCTTCCAGTGTTTCATTATAAAGTCTCACAATTACCGTCTTAACTGTATCATCCGTCAACTTTTCAACGTTAAACATTGCCAACTTCTCACTTACCTTCTCCAGCTTGTTCCAGAAGGAAGCCAACAAGGGAGCACTTCGAAAGCTCACATCGAATCCCTTCAGCTGGGGCAGATTAACGATACATTTGATCTCAGCTGGGGTAAACCCCAGGAGATCCCTCAAAATCTTCTTTGAGGAAGTCCAGGGGAGACAGCTCGAATAGTCTCCCATCCTTCTCCCGGAACAGGAACCTCACGCAGAAACGCCTCTGGGAGCCAACCCTGGCAGCCGACATCCTGAGGATTTCTGCAAGAACTCTTTGAAAAAAAACCAAAAGAAAAGCAGGTTAATTAATACAATTTGGGTGCCCCAAAGGGCCTTACCCCCGTTACCTGACGTTCACAACCCCTTCTCCTGAAACTCAAAAACACCTGCAGAGACTAAAATGTATCTTTATTTGGTTTTGTTACATTTTACATTTTTAAAACAGGTTCCCTTTAAAAAGGTCAGAAAAAACAGAAGATACATTTAGACAGAGATATTCATTAAATTTCTAGAAAATAAGAAACACTCAGGAAAAAAAAAAAAGAAACCTAGTACAAACAACCCTACGTATACTTAACTAATAATCACAAGACAATAATTATTTTAAGACATAAATTACATAAAAGTGCATTGAAGAGTAATAAAACAACAATACGTGTGCTCGGGAATGGTGTGAAGAGCGGGTGCCCCTCCTAGGGGGGTGGACTATATGATAAGTTCTTTCCAGTGGTCCACCCCCCATTTCTCTCTCGCCAGGTCCTTGTTCTTACGGAAGTCCACCAGAACGCCGTCCTGGAGGAGGTTTTGAATCCTCCTCCGGAGAGTGATCAGGTCCACTGTTGTTTTTTGGTAGACCTTGATGTTTCTTGTCTCTTACAGGACCTGCCTGACGGTGTTAATGATCCCCCACTGACGCTGGAGCTCCATTGTCTTGAGTCCCCCCCAGGGACTGTAGAGGACTCTCTCAGCCGTCAGGGAGGACATCGGCAGCAACCTGTTTTGGGAGACAGAGGAAACAACAAGGCCCCAGACCCGCCTAGCCACGGTGCACTCCCAGAACAGATGGTTAATGTGTTTCGAGTCAGTGCAACCGTGGGGGCAGCGCTCAGTTAGGGCTAAGTGCCTGCGGTACATAAACACTCTTGTGGGGGAGACACCTGTGAGCTGTCATCCAGGCAATGTCTTTTTGTTTGTTAGTGAGACACTTGTGTTTCACATTTGCCCAGATGACTTGCGGGTTCCAGGCCGGTCCTGACCTCGGGATCGTGGCAGTCTCGTTAGATCTTAAATGAGCCATGATGATTTTATAGCTCCACGAGGTCAGGCCGGCCCTGGGCAATCCCGTCCTGAAGGCAAAGTCCTTCAGGGCCTGATAGACATAGGGGGGGTCCCAGCTATACGGTGTGGTGAGGTCCAGCACGCCCAAGCCCATTGCCCGTAGGAAGGGGGTGGCATAGTACCTGGCAAAGGCACCAGAGGCCTTCCCCACCTTCCCGACGTTCTGGACCAGGGCGGCCAGACCTTGCACCATGATGATTGTAACTATGTCCGGGACCCCCCGCCCCCTATTCCCCTCCTCTTTGAGGAGGGTGACTCTACTCAGTTTTTCCATGTTGCTCCCCCAGACAAAGCGAAAGGCCAACCTAGCAATTTGTTTGCTGGTGGCCTTGTCTGGGGGAAACACCCTCCCCACATAGAGAAGAATGGGCAGGACAATTGCCTTCAGGACAAGGATCTTACCCGCCATGGTCAGGGGCCGCGCACTCCAGCTCCGGGTTTTGTTTCGGACGTGGCGTAGGGCTCCCTCCCAGCTCGTTCGCCCTCCTCCGTCAGCCTGGAAGGTCACCCCCAAGAGCTTGATGCTATGTCTGTGCACAGGGAAGGAAACGGTTAGAGGCTCACTATAATAGGGAGACAGAAACAGTTCACTCTTGTCCCTGTTGACCAGGGCGCCAGTGGCCACACAGAAGTCGTCCAACACCTTGGTGGCACAAGCGATGGAGCGACTATCTGTGGCGACGATGGTGATGTCATGTACGCCATCACCCTTAGCCGCTCTCCCCCAGCCCCCGGCAGCGGGTAACCCGCCACTCCGGGGCTGGTCCTGATGGCCTGGAGATATGGTTCCAGGTAGATGACGTACAGGAGAGATGCTAGAGGGCACCCCTGCCTGACGCCAGACCTGATGGCAAACGGGTCAGAGGGCTGCTGGTTGACAACCACTCTGCCCGTTATGTCAGTCAGGCAGATCTTTGTCCATGCCGGAGGGGGCCAGGAATGTTCATTCTCTCCAGCACTCTCTCCAAGCACACATGACTCACCCGGTCAAATGCCTTCTCCTGGTCGAGGCTGAGAAGGCACAAGGGGGACCGCCGCTCCCCGGAGTGGATGATTAAATCCCTCACGAGGAGCAGGTTGTCATTAATGGACCTCCCCTGTACGCTGCAGGTCTGGTCCGGTCCGATCACCGATGTTATCAGGCCTTGGAACCTCCTCATCAGCGCCTTCGCCATGATCTTATAGTCAACTGAGAGGAGGTTGATCGGCCGCCAGTTACGGAGGTCCTTCAGGTCCCCCTTCTTTGGGACAAGAGCTACTGAGCTCTGTCTCAGTGAGGCCCCCAACCGCCCCTCCCTGTACGCCGCTCTGAAGACTTCAGCCACGTCCTCCTTCAGGAGATCCCAGTAAGTTTGGTAGAACTCAGCTGGGACTCTGTCAGGACCCGGAGCTTTGTGCTGATTGAGGGAGAGCACGGCCCGGGTAAGCTCCTCGGTGCTCAACTTCGACTCCATCCGCTCATCCCCCAGGCGTCTGTCAAGGCGGCCCAGGAAGGTGTCCATGAGAGCCCCGTCGGAGGGCCCCACACTATAAAGGCCCCCGTAGAACTCCCTGGCCAACTCCCAGACCTCCACCTCTTCAGACACCACCACACCTCTGTTGTTATAGAGAGACAAGATGTTGTTAGTCTAGACCGCGCCCTGCAGAAGAAAAACCGTGTGCACTTCTCATCCTCCTCGAGGCCCTGGAGCTTGGAGCGGAAAGTAAATTTTTCTCGCTTTCCCAGTAGAGGGTGGTGAAGCTCTGCCAAGTCTGTACGATTTCACTGCTAACATCCAGGCCTCGGGACTGGAGGAGGCTCAGTCTCTGGAGGGCAGCATTGTGATGTACAAAAACTGCCCTCCTTTCCTTTGCCTTCCTCCGACCGACTGCCCGAAAGTAGCCTCGCACTCGCTCCTTCACAATCTCCCACCACTCCACCGGGGTGTCAAAGAGGTGTTTCAGACTCACCCACTCCAGGTAACGTCTCGAGAAGGAGAGTTGCACCTGGGGGTCTTGGAGATGGCTGGTGTTCATTCGCCAGAGCCCCTTACCCACGGTTATAGGTTTCTTCCAGGCCAGGGACACGGTCACCATGTGGTGGTCTGAGAAGTGCACCGCCTGGATGGAATAAGCGGGCACCCCCAGGCCTGAGGAGAGCAGAAACAAATCAATTCTCGAAGAGGAGCTACCAGAGGAACTCACCCACGTATGTTGGGGAGGACAGGCGCCCCCAGCGTCGTTGCAGAGGGAGAAATCCTCTATGAGGGACCGCAGCAGGTCGCTGGATCGGTCCCGTCTGGGTCTGCTGCGGTCCTCATCTGTTAGCGCACAGTTGAAATCCCCCCCCCCCCCCCATGACAACCGGCATTGTGCAATGTATAAGTGGAGATAGTTTTGTAAAGAGGGAGACCCTCTCGGCCACGCTGGTGGGGCCATACACGTTGATGACCCTGAGTGGGGAACCCCCGACCTCGAAATCGGTGACAAGGATTCGCCCACTCTCTACAATGGTACTTGATGTTATATGTACATAGGGATTTTTCACCAACGCGCCGACCCCATCAGCTCTGGCGATGTTGGAGCCAGACCAAAGAGATCTCCCATTCTCCATTCTTCCCCTAGAACCCCATCCAACTCCCGTAATGGAATGCCACATTCCTGGAGCAGGATGACATCTGAGGGGACCTGAGACAGAATGGAGAATACTGTGTGTCGTTTGGCAGGGTCTCTGATGCTTCGTGTGTTGAGTGATGAAATTGTTAGTGAAAATGTCATGTGTATTATTGTTATGTATGATTTATGAGCCGATGTTGCTGTTTGCAATATCTTTGCAGATTTTGTTGAGTTTTTGGTTGACGATGTCCTGGTTATTGAGGCGCCTACTCACCCCCGGACCATGTGTACCCACAGGCCTCCCCTCCTGACTGCCTGGGAGGTTCCGTCCTGGAGAGGTGGGGCAGGTGTTCTTGCCCCAGGCTTCCCCCCAGTCCCTGGAGGGCCCTGAGAGGAGGATGATGCTCCAGCCCCTTTAACAGGGTCTGAACCGGAGGCTGGCTGGTCCCTAGTGATTTTGGCGTGAACAGTGATGGTGTTCTGTAATGTTTCTTTGTGATGCGTGAGCGGTGGTGTAGATGGTTTTGCAGGGCGGGGAGGGGGCTCAGGCCTGGCTGTGAGTTGTGTTCTGTGTTCCGGTTTTGAGGGTAACTGTGTTGGTTTTTTTGTTGAGTGCGTTTTCTGGCGGACTATTGCTGGGTTGGGAGGTTGAGTAGGGGGTTCTTGTATTGTTGCGGTTGGCGATCTGACACGTTTGCCCTTTCTTTTTTAATTTTTTGCCAAGGTGTTGTGGAATCTGATTCAGATGTTGAGGAGTCTGTCTCCAACACCACAATAGGGGTGTCGGAGTCAGGTTCCTCTTTGATAGTGACAGGATTGGTGGGACCTAGTTCAGCAGGGGGCGCTGTGGAGTTGGGGGTTCCAGGGGTGGTGATACAGAGGGTAGGGTCTTGTGCTGTGGTCTGTGCTTGTGGGGAATAAATAAATAATGAGACACATTGAGTGCACTTTATTTTAGGAAGCCTAGACCCCCCTTCCACCGCTCCCTAGCGGCATGCTGCCCCCATTTCGTCACATCCCTCCCAATCCTCTCTCTTAGATCCCCCTCCACCCTCCTTACCACCCCCTCCACCCCCCAGTCCCTCCCCGTCTTAACCAAGCCCTGCCGTGCCTCCCACAGACCCTTTTTAAACAGGCTCACAATCAGCCACTGTAGTGCCCGTGTCCTCCCATCACTCACCACCCTCCCTATCCCCCTTTCCACCCGTGCCCATGTAAGGTTACACCCTCCTTGCATCCGTCCTATGATGCCCGCCGCTCTTGCCCACACCACCCCAGCGAAAGGGCACCCCCAAAACAGGTGCCTAATGGTCTCCTCCTCCACACAGGATGCTCTCGGGCATATCGCCGACCTTGCCAGCCCATGCCTGTGAAGGATCTCCCTCACTGGCAGTCTCCTATGTAGGCACAGCCAATTCAGGTCCTTCAAACCGTTGTCCAGTCCTTTGGGCTGCACCCCCAACCAGACACTTGCGGGGATGCCTGCCACCGCTTCCCCTGTCATTCTTCTCCTTACCTCCCCGTACAACCCCTTTACCCCCTGCTCCGCCTTCCATACCTGCGCCTCTGGGTGGGCCCGCAACCACTTAGCGGCGTGCTGATAATGCCACGGCTGCTGCTCCACCCTAGGCCCTAGGTTGGACCACGTTATCAGATGTCTGGCCTGGTATGAGAAAAACAGTTTTAAAAAGTACCCAGACACATGCTCCACTGGCCTAGCGAGCTGACTCAAGATGTGCGCTGTAAAAATACAGTCCAGCTTTAGGGGTAGGTGCGGCACGTCCCTCCCCCCCTCCCCAATCCCGGCCACCATCCTCGCTCTTGCCACATACTCATACGCCCCCCCCCCCCATATAAATCCGAACGCAAGCCTTGTCAGGATCCTTCTCATACTAACCGGGAGCGGGTAAATAAGCCAGATAATTTAAACTGGGCAAAACGTCACCTTTCAAGACAAGTACTTTTCCTGTGAAGGTCAGGGCTCTGGCCTTCCACAAGTCCAATTTTCTCCGGACTTTGGCAATGCGCCCTGTCCAATTGACTGTGGCGCTGTTGTCCGAGTCGAAGTAGACCCCAAGTACCTTCAATGGGCCTTCGCACAAGGTCAGCCCCCCTGGTACATCTGTCCTCCCTCTCCATGTGCCAAAGTATTTCACCGCGGTCTTCCCCAGATTTATTTTAGCCCCTGACCCCTTTCCAAACCTCTGGAAAATTTCCAAAGCTCTCACCAAGCACTTGTCCCTGTCTAATAAAAGTGTGGTGTCGTCTGCATATTGCGACACCTTAACGCGGACTCCCCCGCTTCCTGGGACTAAAAAACCCCTCACCCCAGTGTCTGCCCTCATTGCTGCTGCCATCGGCTCCATATAAACCACATACAACAACGGTGACAGGGGGCACCCCTGGCGCACCCCTGAACTTAACCGTAAGAGCTCACCCATGTGCCCATTAATACTTACTACGCTACCCACCCCCCTATATAAAGTGCGCACCCATCCCACAAACCTTTCACCAAACCCCAGCTTCCCTAATACTTTGAACAGAAAGTCCCAATTTACCCTGTCAAATGCCTTGGCCTGATCCAGGGCCACAACCATAAGAGGCAAATTTCTGTCATTTGCCCATGCTATTGAATCTCTTATGAGTTGCAGGTTCCATCTTGTGGAACGGCCAGCCACACCGCAGGTTTGATCCGTGCTCACCACCTGTGGGAGCACCGCCTTCATGCGGTCTGCCAACACCTTTGCCAGCAGCTTGCGCTCTACCGTGAGCATGGTTAGCGGTCGCCAGTTCGTCAGCTCACTCTCCTCCCCGTTCTTATAGACTAGGGAGATGACCCCTGTCGCCATAGTTCCTCCCAGCTGTCCAGTACGTAACACCCCAGTTAAGACCTCCAGAACCGTCGGCCCCAGAACCTCCCAAAACTCTACGTATAACTCTACTGGCAACCCATCTATGCCCGGCGCCTTCCTCTTCCCCATCCTCCTGAGAGCCCCCTCCAGCTCACAGAGGGTGAGAGGTGCTTCCAAGCCCCCCACCAGCTCTGCCGGCACTTGTACCTTTAAAAAGTCTAAAAAAAACTCCCCTTGCTCTGCACTTACCTGCCTCTCCTTGAAAACATTTTTAAAGTGCTCGGTGGCCACCCCAGTCATCAGTCTGGGGTCAGTGACAACTGTCCCAGCCCCGTCCCTGATCCCCTTAAAAGCCTGTTTGGCCTTGCCATCTTTTGCGGAGCTGAAAAACCCTGCGGTGCACTTTTCGTTCTGCTCGAGGAAGTCATGCCTCGAGCACCGTATATACGCCCGGGCCCTGCTCTCATACACTTCCCTGAGCCTTCCTTTAAGTGTATCACTCGCTGTTTGGTCAAAGGCCCCTCCCTGATTTGCCTCCGTGTACACCTGCTCCAGCTGCCTCTGCAGGGCCCTCACCCCCTTCTTTCCCTCCCTCGCCCTCCTCCTGCAGTATCTACTGGCGAACACCCGTATTCGAGCCTTGGCCGCCTCCCACCACTCAATCACCCCATCGAAAAGCGACTTTAATGTTAGCAGGCCCCTAAAAAACTCCACAAACCCACATCTGAACGCTTCCTCCTGGAGAACGGAAATATTCAGCCTCCAGTACCCGGGTCCAAACACAGGTGCATCAGACACCACGCTGAAAATCACCCCATCATGATCTGAGAAGAACACAGGTATGACTTTCCCAGACTGCACACACAGAGACTTAGAAAAAAAAATGTAGTCCAGCCTCCGCATCACCCCTCGCGAGTTACGCCATGTCGGCCCATCCAGGCGGGGCATCACCGCCTTACCCCCATCCACCAAGGCAAACTTTGCGAGGAGGTTCCTGATGCTCTCCGCGCTAGAGTCTCCCACCCTGCCCAATTCCACATTAAAGTCACCCCCCACTATGACTTGTCTGTTTGTAGCGAAGAGGGCCTGCATCCTATCTAACATCTCCCTCCTCTCTGCTGGCGTCTGAGGCCCGTACACCCCCACCACCCTTAATTTTAAGCACCCAACCGTTATGTCCGCCCCTACCACTCTCCCCTGCACCACCGTGAAGTCCCTTTCCACCTTCACCCCCCTATCCCCAACTAAAATCCCTACCCCCGTGGAGTGGACTCCCCCCACACTCCACACCCCCCCCCCCCTTCCCCACTCCCTCGTATACCTCCTCCCGTCACCCTCATCCCTCAGGTGCGCTTCCTGGATAAAACAAATTGTGCACTTTACAGAGGCTATAAAATCAAAAACTGAAACCCTTTTGGCATGGTCTCTCAGTCCTCGCACATTTAAAGTCATTACTGACAGCTCCATGTAAACTTTGAAAATAAAATACAAACCACCGTACTTTCTTATTGTCCATCCATGCCCCCCTCACCCTCTCCACCCCTTTGACCTGAGGGCATTCCCATGGCCTTTGCCAGGCCTTCTACATCCCACCCCTCAATAAGCCCGGACGGTGACCCGGCCTCCATCTCCAAGTCCCCCAACACCTCATACCTGTTGGCCAGCATGACCTGGCATGCAGCCTTCTGTGCCTGTGGCCCGCCCTTCTCTCCTGACCTGTTTCTCTTCCTTCCTGCCGCTCTAGCCCAGTCCGCCATTTCTTCCCCTTCGCTGTACGGGCTGTCCCCCCACAGTGCGGGGGTCTCCAGGTCTGCTGTGTTCAGCAGTCCCACTGCCTCTGCAGTGGCCGAAAGGCCCTCCACCAGAGTGCCTGCTTGTTCTTGTGAGAACAGGTCAGGTGACCCGCTCCCCACACCATCCCCTCCGCTGACAGCCTTCTGCACTTCTCCCTGCTCCCTCTTCTCCGAGTTTCCTTTTGTGGAAGCCCCCCTTAGCAAGGGCTTAGCACCCACAGATCCAAAGACCCTGTAGAATCCCCCGGACTCGCCAGTCACCACTGCAGCTGGCCCTGCTCCGGCGTCCTCCCCCGGGGCCTCCACTGATTCCATCACCTGCACCCTCCCCGGCTCTGGGCCCGACCTCTCCCCCGGAGCCTCCACTAGGACCACCTCTGGAGCAGGCGTTCGGACCAGGCCTGTCACTTCCTCTGCAGCTGCTTCCCGCACCTCAGGTACCGCTCCCTTCCCAACCTCCACCGAGCCAGGAGCCAGCGTCACGGCTAAGGCTGCTGCCTGCGCAGGGACCGCCTCCGTCTCCAGCGCTGAAGCACCCGGTCCAGCCACCTCCACTGACGGTACCACCTCCATGGCACCAGAGGGCGCAGCTGGCCCGCCAGAACTTCCAGTCCCGCCTGGGTCCGAAGACCCCGCCCTAAGCATGGCGGCATAGGAGACTCTCCTTTCTGGGCAGTTCCTGTACATGTGCTCCCCACTACCGCACAAATTGCAGGCCTTTGGGGCCACGCAGTCCTTCGCCTCATGGTCCACCGCCAAACAGTGCCTACATCTCTTTTCAGTGCAGTCCTGCTTCACATGTCCAAACAACCCGCACTTCCTGCAGTACACCGGCTGTCCGGGGTACCACAAATAGCCTCGGTTTGGCCCAATTGCAAACGACCCCGGTGGGTGGGCTAAGCCTCCCACCCCCTTAGTGTCAGGTTTAAAACGCACATTATACTGTCTTTTCCCATTCCAGAACCCGTATTTATCACTTACCTTGCGCCCTTCTCGGATGTCGTTACAATACCTTGCCAGGAAACCCAGAATGTCCTCCTCCTTTACAAAGGGGTTGTAGAGGTGTATGGTCAGTGGACGCAGCGGCTTGGTGTATAGCAAATGCACCGAGATCCCATCCAAAATGGCTTCCTCCTTTTTCTCCATGTAGACCCGGTGAAGATTAAAACATGCTGCCTCTGAAAGAAAGGTAAGGTCAAAGAAGCCTCTATTCGAAAAATCCTGCAAACAGTACACGCTCTTCGGGTCAACGGAAAAAACTCCTTGCAGCAACTCCTTGACACAAAAATCTAGGTTGAAATCCTTTCTTCTTTGTGAATTGCTCGCCATCTCCAACCGCACAGTGTTCTGAAGCCGCATCCTGTGGACCGGCACTCCTCCATCTTCCATCGTCATCGCCGTATATCCTCTTGATCTTAGCCAAAAGGCCGAGAAGCGATGGCCTGAAAATTGGCCACAGCTGGCCGCCGCCGCCCAGGGGGCCGGGAATCCGATCGCGGGGTCCGGCCGGACCCAGTCCCCGCTCGCCATTGGTCCGGGGCCCCCCTCAACGCTTCCCCCGGGACCTCTGGCCGTCACCTCAGCTCCACCCACAAAGCCCCACGTCCCCTGTTTAATTACACAAGCACTCGCAGAACAGCTATGTAATTAGCTAGCTAAGCAAGCTAGGAGGCAGTCCGTACTCTATAACACATGTACCTGACAAGTCACAAACCAGGGACACGCGGCAACAAGTCATCAACAAGCTCTCTTGAGAACACCAAAGTCGCCCCGTCCGGCGGACGGAGCATCCAAAAATAGCACAAACTCAGGAGTGTTCCTCTCCACGGAAATCTTTAGTAAAAGGCGAAAGATTTGTGCGTGATGAAGAGAAACCCGAGCACACGTGGCCTCTCGCCGTCACCAGCCGCCGTAGGCCCTCCCGGCCCGGAGCCGCAGGCCCGGAGTTGTCCGTCGGCGCCCCCGCGCGTTATCCGCGGAAGAGGGAGGGGAGACGCAACAACAGCCCGACTGGCAGAGGGCGCAAGCGAGCCACGGACCGCTGCAAACCGGCTCGCTAGCTGACTTACTTAACCAACTCCACTTACCCAGCTAGCTGACGAAGAATGATAGAAAGAAATGAAAGAAAGAAAGAAGAAAGAAGAAAGAAAGAAAGACACACACAACGATAAAACTATTTCTTTTATTTCAAAAAAAAAAAAAAAAAAAAAAAAAAAAAAACCCCACAAGGACTCAGTTGCTTGTCTACTCCATGAAGAAGCAACAGCAAACAGCAAACAGCAAACAGCAAACAGCAAACAGCAAACAGCCTTTCCTTTGCACCCAAAGATAGAGGCGCACCGTTCCCGGACGTACTGCAATACCGGGTCGATGCGTGGAGCGGACGGAGCAAGCTCCTTCTCCGACTCCCAGTCCCAAAAATCCGTTTAATATGTAGTCCCCAGATAGGGGACGTATCAGATATTAAACTGATAAGAACAGATCCAAATGTAATAGCATTGGTAACACCACGACCTTCAGTACCACCACCCGCCCAGTGATTGAGAGCCTGCGCTGTGCCCAGAGCCCCAAGCACGCACGCACCACTCCCTGCCTGGACCTCCAAATACGTGTGGCGCTATCCCTTTGGTAGAACCAGACGCCGAGGATTTTCAAACCTTCCTCACACCTTCGGAAACCCCTGCAATCACTGGTGTCCTCCACCCATCTCCCGCAGAGCAAAACCGACGATTTTTGCACATTCACTTTTGACCCCGTGCCCTCAGCAAACTTCTCTGTTAGTGCTCTGACCCTTTTTAGGGCCTTCACTGATGACACAAAACAGGTTGTGTCATCAGCGTATTGCTGAATCCTCAACCTGTTCCCTGCTGCCCCAGGAATTGCCACCCCATCTATTTCCGGGTCCCGCCTCACCAGCTCTGCAAAGGGTTCCATCGTCAGCACGTACAGCAGGGGGGAGAGTGGGCACCCCTGCCTCACCCCACCCGCCTGCTGCACTGCCTCACTCAGGTGCCCGTTCACCCCGATGCAGCTGTACACCTGGTTGTACAGCATACACACCCAGCTCCTAAAGCCTGGCCCAAACCCCATCCTCTCCAGCACCCTAAACAGGAATTGGTGCTGGACCCGATCAAACGCTTTCTCCTGATCTAGGCTCACCAAAGCTAAAGGAACTTTTCTATCCTCCGCCCAGTCTAGGACATCTCTTGTCAGGAGCAAGTTCCAGGCAACAGACCGGCCTGGCACCCCACACGTTTGGTCTTGGTTCACCACGCTGCCTATCACCTGCTTTAACCTCACTGTTGCTGTTTTTGCCAGTAGCTTGTAGTCCACTGTCAGCAAGGTTAAAGGACGCCAGTTTCCCAAATTAGTCCTGCACCCTGCCTTGAACACCAGCATTACAACCCCCTTCCTCATTGAATCTGCCAGGATCCCCTCCTCCAACAGAATCCTGTACACCTCCAAGAGGTCAGGCCCAATCAGTCCCCAAAAGGCAGTGTAAAACTCCTTTGGAAAGCCGTCGTGCCCTGGCGACTTCCCGTCCTTCATCGTGTGCAGCGCCGCTGTCACCTCCTCCAAAGACAACGGCGCCTCCAAGGCCAGCGCCTCCCCTAAACTAACCCCCACACAACTCAGTAACGCCTCTTGCACTGCAAGATTACAGTCCCGCCGGCTAAAAAGGTTGGCGTAGTATGTTTCGGCGACGTCCAACATTTTCTCGGTCTCCGTCACTACCCCCTGCTCTGACTCCAAACCCACCATTACAGCAGCGTTCCTCTTCGCCTTTACAGCCTGCAAAAAATAGGCCGAAGACCTCTCCCCCTCCTCCAGCTCCCGCACTCTTGCCTGAAAGGCTAGGGAGCGAGCTCTCCCCTACAAAATCCCCCTAATCCTCCTCTTCACCCCTTCATACACTGCCCACTCCACTGCTGCTCCCTTGTTCAGCTGCCCGTGCAGATATTCTAAGCAAGAGACCCATTTCCTGAGCTCCCCCCTTTCCTTTATCTGCACAGCATTGCTGTACCTCCTGCAGAACTCTCGGAAACGTGCCTTGGAGTCTTCCCACCACTCAACTACTGACGGGTACAGCGGTTTCAGAGCCCGGACAGTTCGATAAAAATTGTTGAACTTCGCCTTAAAATCCTCAGACTCCAAGCATCTCATGTTGAAGTGCCAAAAACCCGGGCCCCACTCTGGACCATTTTCCCCCAAGGAGACCTCTAGCGCGTCATGGTCTGAACACCAGACAGGTATTAAAGCACAACCCAGGACTTTCTGCTCTCTCCCTACAAAAAAGTAATCTAAGTGCCTGGCTACTCTGCGCGAGTTCCTCCATGTGTATCCCGCCCCTCCTGGATGCACCACCCGATACCCATCCACCAATGAGTACTTGCTGAGCAGCCTAGCCAGTGCCTTAGCAGAGAAATCCCCCTCCCCCGGGTTCCGCCCTACATCAATGCCCGCACCTAACCTGTCTAATGACACGTTAAAATCTCCTCCGAGGATCACAGCCCTGGATGTTGTCAGACACCCTTCCAGATCTGCCAGCACCTCCAGCCTGCTCCTCCCTTGTGCCGGTGCGTATACATTTATAATTCTGTACCTCTCTACCCCATACCTAAAATCAACAAAAACCACCCTCCCAGCCACTACCACCACCACCTCCTCCATCACGAAGGAATGACCCCTAAATAAAACCCCCACACCATCTGCGTGGACATTCCCCACAGACCAACCCGATAGTCCCCCATTCCCGAGAGAACCCGACCACATCTCCCTCATCCTTCAAGTGTATCTCCTGTAGGAGGAAGATGTCCCCCCGCATTGCCTGCAAGGATGCGAACACTGCCGCCCTCTTGGTCGGGTCCCTCATCCCCCGCACATTCACTGTGACGAGTGTTAAATTCATTGTGGCAAAGTTTAAAATACAGCGCACACCCATCACCCCTATACCTTTCCATCCTCCCCTCCACACTTCTCCTCCCCCAACCCCTCAACATCCCATCCTTCCAGAAGGGCTGAGGGGGACCTCACCTCCATATCTATCTCCCCCTCCCTGCCTTCTCCCACAACAGACCCTTCCATCACCACATAGTGTTTGGACAGTTCCACCTGCGGCAGTACCTTTAATCCCTTTGGGGGGGTCCGGTCTCCCGTCAGGGACCTCTTCCTTGTCGGGACCTCCGTCCAGCCTGCCACCGATCCTTCCCCCGGAAAGGGGCTGTCCCCCAACAATGCTGGTGTTTGCAGGTCTGCCGAGGTCAGCAGCACCGCTCCATCCCCCGTCGGGATCGAGTCCCCCTCCTGCACACTCTCCCCTCCAGGGGAGAAGAGAGCTGGGGAAGACGCCTCCCCCACAACTGTCCGCCACCTCAAACAAGCCCCCAAACCAGTGGTCACGGGTGCTCCGGGCCCAAACAACCCCACCATCCCCAAACCCCTGCCAAAACCCCCCACACTGCTAGGCCCGGACCCCGACACCCCCCCGCCTCCAGCTGTAGGGGCCCCCGGTCCTCCTGTGCCCCCCGATCCGGAGACCTCCTCCACTCAAGAATCTGCTCCTCCGGCAGCGTCTGGTAATGCCTAACCCATCCCCGCCAGGCACTGTCCTTTGAGCTAAAGCTCCTGTTTCAGACTCCTCCAAAACCCGGTCTGGCCCTGGATCCGCTTCCTGTACAGGCTCCGCCCCCCGAGCCGTTCCCGCCTGGCCCTCCACCAGGCCTGCGTTCGGAGCCGGCCCAGCAATTTCCTGTCCTGCCTCAGGCTTCCTCCCCCTCGTCACCTTACCTGCCAGCACTGAAGCAGCATAGGACGCCCTCCTTTCCGGGCATGCCCGGAACAAATGTTCAGGGCTTCCGCACAGAGTACATGCCTTTGGTGCCATGCAGTCTTTTGTCTCGTGCTCAGGAGACAAACAGTGCCTGCACCTGCTTGTTGAGCACACCTCCTTAATGTGCCCAAATGAGCCACACCTGCGACAGTACAGGGGCTGTCCCGGGTAAAGGAGATATCCCCTGTCAGGGCCAATAGCGAAGGAACCAGGAGGGTGAGAGAAACCTCCCACGCTCTGGGAATCTTGCTTAAACCGCACCATAAAGCGGCGTTTGCCATTCCAAAACCCAAACTTGTCTTTAATTTTAGTCCCATCCCGCACCTCAGAGCAGTATTTTCTCAAAAAACAAACCACATCTTCAGGCACAAAAGGGTTATACATGTGCACTGTTACCGGTCTTAGTGCCTTAGCAAACAGCAACTCCACCCTTATCCCTTCCATCTCAGGTGCACTTTTAATTGGCTTGTAATTAGCATATAAATTGTAGCAGGCAGCCTCAGAATACAAGGTCACATCGTAGAATCCCCTATTCCCAAAATCTTGCAGACAAAAAACAGTGCCTGGGTCCACATGCAACAAATCTTTCAAAACTTTCGTAACAAAAAATTCCAAATTAAAGCACTTACGTCTCTCTGAACCTTCCTCTGCTTCAAACCGTATTGTGTTCCTCAGCCGCACCCGATAGGCCAGCAATCCACTCTCCTGCATCGTCATCGCCTTCTCCGAACTTGATCTTAGCCAAAAAGCCGAGAAGCGATGGCCTGAAAATTGTCCACAGCTGGCCGCCGCCGCCCAGGGGGCCGGGAAAAGAAAGAAAGAAAGAAAGACACACGATAAAACTTTTGTATTTCAAAAAAAAAAAAAAAAAAAAAAAAAAAACCCACAAGGACTCAGTTGCTTGTCTACTCCATGAAGAAGAAGAAGCAGAAGCAGAAGCAGCAACAGCAACAGCAAAAGCAACAGCAACAGCATTCGCCCTTCCTTTGCACCCAAAGATAGAGGCGCACCGTTCCCGGACGTACTGCAATACCGGGTCGATGCGTGGAGCGGACGGAGCAAGCTCCTTCTCCGACTCCCAGTCCCAAAAATCCGTTTAATACGTAGTCCCCAGATAGGGGATGTATCAGATATTAAACTGATAAGAACAGATTTTTTTTTTTTTTTGAAAAATCTTTATTCACTCACCACAACTTTACATTACATATCAAATCCCCCACATCCCGCTCCCCTCTGAATACCAAACCAAATCCACACCCACCACCTCCACATCCCCCTCATCCCTCCCAAACCACCCCCTCCCCATCACCCCTAACCCACCCAAACCCCCTTTTCTTTACATATCACCCAGGTAAACAAGGCACTAAACTATTACAGCAAAACTAAATTTCAAAAAACCTCCATTCCTCCAACAAACCCCACTTCTGCAGGTATTATTATGACACATATCCTTATTAACACAAGGCCCCGTAGCCTTGTAACAGCACTTTCCACCTTTCCCTTGCGGCGTTAAACCCCCACCGCCGCACCTCCCACTGAAAGCGCCGCTCCACCTCCACCCTCACCATCTCCACCACCCCTCTTACCGTCCAGCCTTGCTTTAGTACCCCTCTCTCTCCTCGAGCCACCCACAATTTGTATTTAACAAGGCTGAGCAGCAACAATGTTAAAAACTTTTCCCTTCCTTTCTTCCTCCTCACACCTTCCCCAAAAAGCACCCCCTCTCGGTTCAACCCCTCCAACACCCTGTATCTTCCCTTCATCAAACCCCACACCTTCTGTGCAAATCCACATCCCCAAAACACATGTTGCACGGTTTCCTCCTCCCCACAACCCACCCGTGGACAAAACCTGTTCTTTGTTAATTCGTGGCGGTACAGGACGTCCCGTACGGGCAGGCGCCCATACGCCACCATCCAGTTGAGGTCTCTCAAATTGTTGTCCAACCTCTTTAGCTGAACTGCCGTCCACACTTCCCTCCCCACCCCTACGCCTAAGCCCCCACTCAGCCAGAGCTTGCCCCTTAATGCCCTATAGAGCTTTCTGTGGTCTAAAGCCAGCTCCCGATCCCCACACTCTGCATGCCTCTTAGCCCACCTCACCGCCCACAAATACTGTGTCGAAGCCACCTCTGCCCTTGGGACCCTGTTGTCCCATTCCACCAAAAACCGAAAAAACCCTGATGTCCAAAATCGCACAAAAAACTGAAACTTATGAATTCTAGGCCTACTCAAGGCCACACAAATATTACAGAAAAACGTATCACATTTCAACGGAAAACACAAGACGTCCCTACCCCCCTCCTCCACTGCCTGATACATAACCACTCTCTGTATGTATTCATACCCACCCCACACAAACTTAAATACTGCCCTGGTCAAAGCCCTTCGCAACCGAGCTGGCATGATGTACACCCTAGCCAAATAAACCAGGGACGGCATGATGTCCGCCTTCAAGGCTAACACCTTCCCGCTGATTGTTAGCCTTCTTGCCGTCCACAGACCCAACTTTTTCCCCACCCCTGCTAACCTCTTCTCCCAGTTTCTCCTTGCATCCTCCATCACTCTCCCCTCAAAATCCACTCCTAAAATCTTAAGCGGCCCCCCTGACAGACCTAGCCCACATAAGGCATCTGTCCTGGCCCTCCAAGTCCCAAAATATTTCATTTGGGACTTAGCCCTATTCAGCTGTGCCCCTGACCCCCTTGCAAAACGCTCCACTATTCCCAAGGCCAACTCCAAACCCCTCTCTGTTTCCAGAAACAGAGACATGTCGTCTGCATATTGGGACACTTTCACCACTGTCCCGCCACCCCCCGGGATTGAAACTCCCCTAATATTTTCCTCCCGCCTGATTGCCTCCGCCAAAGGCTCCACATACAGCACGTAGAGAAGGGGTGACAGCGGGCACCCCTGTCTGACCCCCCCTTCTTGCTTCAGAAATGCCCCCAGGTGACTGTTTATGCTGATCCTACTTCCCACACCTCTGTACATTATTGACAACCATTTGAGAAACCCTCCACCAAAACCACACCGTGCCAAGGTGCTAAACAAAACCCCATGATTTACCCTATCAAATGCCTTTTCCATGTCAAGGCTTGCCACTATCAGTGGCAAGCCTCGATCCTCCACCCATTCTAATGTGTCTCGCACCAGCTGTAAATTAAATCCTGTAGACCTCCCCTTAACCCCGCACGTCTGGTCCTCGTTAATTAAAAATGGCATAGCTAGCCGCAGCCGCGCTGTCAACGCCCTAGCGATTATTTTGTAATCCGCGCACAGGAGGGTGATGGGTCGCCAATTGCGGAGGTCCAAAGGATCTCCCTTTTTATACAAAAGGGTCACCACCCCCTCCCTCATTGATGGTGTCAGCTCCTCCTGCGCGAAAACCTCCTGTGCCACTTCCACAAGGTCCTCCCCCAGAATGTCCCAGAATTCTAAATAAAATTCTTTGGGCAGACCATCCAACCCAGGCACCTTGCCCCCCTTCATCCCCACTAGAGCACTGCGAAGCTCCTCCAAACTGATCGGGAGCTCTAGGGCTGCTCGCACCCCCTCCGGCACTCCCGCTGCCACCAAACCCGCAAACCATTTGCTAGCTGCCCCCTCAACCTCCCTGTGACCAAACAGCTCTGAATAAAATTCAGAGGCTATCCTCACCATTTCCTCTGCCCCTGTGCGTATCTGCCCACCTGCTTCCCTCAAACCCTCCACCACCCTTCTTTTCTGTGCCGCCCGCACTGACTGGAAGAAGTAGGCAGAACACTTCTCATCCTTCTCTCTCCTTTCTGCCCTGCACCTAAAAGAGAAAGCATGTGCGCGCTCCTCAAGAAGGCCCCGCACTTCCTCCTTTGCTATGACCCACTGTTGTTCATTAAAGGCCCCGCCCTTATTCCACTCCACATACAGGCGCTCTAGCTGTTTCTGGAGCTGCCTGAACCTGCGCAACTCCCTCCTCTTCTTCCCCCTACAGTACCCCTGCGCCAGCACCTTCGCCCGCACCTTCAGCAGCCCCTCCCACCACTCTATCACTGTGGGGAAAAAGGGCTTTAGGCAGGCCCACCCTCTGTACAGGGCACGGAACCGCTCCTGAAAGGCCTTTTCCTGCAGCACCTGCACATTCAGCCTCCAGAAGCCCCTCCCCACCTTTGGCACGTCCAAAATTAAATCCACCGCCACTCCGCAGTGATCCGAGAAACATAACGGCACCACCTCAGCCGACCTTACCCTCTGCCCACCCAGCACAAAAACAAGATCCAGCCGGCTCCGGGCTCCCCTCGAGTTCCCCCAAGTGAAACCCGGCCCTGCTGGGTGCACAACTCTGTATGCGTCCACTAAGGCAAACTTTTTAATTAAACCCCTCAAATGTCCTAAACTAAAATCACCCCCCTCAAATGAAACATTAAAATCACCCCCCAAAATAATAAACCGATTTGTCAAAAAAATTACGTCCATCCCTGAAAACAACTCCTTCCTCCCTGATGGCAGTGTCGGCGCATACACATTTATCAAGCGTAATTTCACTCCTCGCCAGTCCACATCCACCACCAGGACCCTCCCCTGCACGAAGGAAAAACTCCCAACCAAAACAAAATCCCTTGATCCCAACAAAATCCCAACCCCCGAAGAATGGGCCCCCCCCACACTCCAAAATGAGGGTCCCCTTGTCCACTCTGCCGCAAAGCCTTTACTGTCTTCCTCTGACCGTAAATGTACCTCTTGTAGAAAGTACACAGAGGATCCTCTGACAGTCAGGAACTGGAACACCATGCCTCTCTTTGCACCCCCACTCAAACCCCGTGCATTGCACGTCATCACAGTAAGAACACACATTACACGGCACCATAACAAAACACTCAACCCACCAAAACCCAGCTCAAACCCCCGGCTCCTCCAACACCTCCCTCGGAACTCCAGCATGGGAGATGGCGGGTCCCACTCCAGGCTCTCCCCACTCCCTATCCCCACAGACCCCTCAGAATCCGATATAAAGCAATCCCCCCCTCCAGTCACCTTTGGCTTCTTGCTGGGGAACACAGTCTCCACCAGGTTCTCTGGCCCCGGAAGATTTCCCTCCTGCATGGCCAAAGCCCAATCCACCACAAGGCCCCTTTTGGTTGATGCGCACTCCAACTGGGTCTCCTTGGCTTCTGCTGGACCTGCGGTTCCCGCCCTCTTTCTCCCAGCAGGAGCCTCCTCGCCCCGCTCCACCTCGGGATTCTTGCGTGCCATCAGCTTCTCACCCACGTCTAATTTCCTGCCCGCCATCCCCGCTGCAGCATCCCCCTCCACCGCCGCCCACTGCTCCTGTGCCTGCTCTGCCACCACCGCAGGACCGGCCGACTTCTCCCTTGTGACAGGGACTGCAGTTTCTGTCCAATTGACCTGCTTCCCTTCCCTCGCCGCTGTAGAAGGAAGCGCCTCCACTACAGCCTCCGCTATGCTCTCTGCTTCTGACACTCCAGGCTGCTCCTCTCCCTCGGGAGCCGAAGGTTCTCTGGCCACCGCTGGACCCCGAACTGGATCAGAGGCCGGATTCGCCCCGCAAGCTTCCGGCTCCTTCTGCCATGCTACTCCCATGCCACTAGGGGGCTGTCTTCCTCCCTGGACAACCTCGGCAAACGACCGACGCCGATCTGGGCAACTCCGGTACAGGTGTTGCCTGCTACCGCACAAATGGCAGGCCTTGTCCATTGTGCAATCCTTGGCCACATGGCCTCCCTCTCCACAAAGGCTGCAAACAACCTCTGCACTGCAGTCTTTCACCATATGGTCATAGTACAAGCACTTTCTGCAATACGTAGGCAAGCCTGCATAGGTTAGATACCCTTTATCAGTGCCGATGGAAAATACTGCCGGCAAATGCCTCACGCCGCCGATTCCCCCTGGATCTTGGTGCAACCTAACCAGAAACTGCCTCTTCCCATTCCAAATTCCAAATGCATTTTGCAGCCTCACTTCAGGCTTCAACACCGTGCAGCGTCGGCTCAAAAACAGTTCAACGTCCCGGGCGGGCACAAAAGGGTTATAAATCAAAACAGTCACCGTTTTAACATCAAACGAAAAAAGTGGCACAAAAAAAATCCCAGAAAGCACCTTATGAGGCCCCAATGACTTGTATAATTGGAAAATTTCTAAACACAAACTCTCGCTGTCTAAAGTTACGTCGAAAAATCCCCGTGCTTGAAAATCCTGGATACAAAAAATTCTTGACACACCAACTGAAAAAATGCCTTGAAGAATCTCAACAACAACATACCGCAGATCGACTTCCTCCAAGCGTGGCAGCGCGACCACAATGCGCAAAGTGTTTCGTCGTCTCACTCCAGCTGCAGATGACTCCAATGCGGGACCCTCCATGGTCACCAAAGATGTCCTCCTGAACGATCGCTGTCTCAGATATTAAACTGATAAGAACAGATACTACACTTGATCTTAGCCAAAAGGCCGAGAAGCGATGGCCTGAAAATTGGCCACAGCTGGCCGCCACCGCCCAGGGGGCCGGGAATCCGATCGCGGGGTCCCCGCTCGCCATTGGTCCGGGGCCCCCCTCAACGCTTCCCCCGGGACCTCTGGCCGTCACCTCAGCTCCACCCACAAAGCCCCACGTCCCCTGTTTAATTACACAAGCACTCGCAGAACAGCTATGTAATTACCTAGCTAAGCAAGGTAGGAGGCAGTCCATACTCTATAACACATGTACCTGACAAGTCACAAACCAGGGACACGCGGCAACAAGTCATCAACAAGCTCTCTTGAGAACAGAAAAGTCGCCCCGTCCGGCGGACGGAGCATCCAAAAATAGCACAAACTCAGGAGTGTTCCTCTCCACGGAAATCTTTAGTAAAAGGCGAAAGATTTGTGCGTGATGAAGAGAAACCCGAGCACACGTGGCCTCTCGCCGTCACCAGCCACCGTAGGCCCTCCCGGCCCGGAGCCGCAGGCCCGGAGTTGTCCGTTGGCGCCCCCGCGCGTTATCCGCGGAAGAGGGAGGGGAGACGCAATAACAGCCCGACTGGCAGAGGGCGCGAGCAAGCCACGGACCGCTGCAAACCGGCTCGCTAGCTGACTTACTTAACCAACTTCACTTACCCAGCTAGCTGACGAAGAATGATAGAAAGAAAGAAAAAAAGAAAGACACACGATAAAACTTTTTCTTTTATTTCAAAAAAAAAAAAAAAAAAACCCCACAAGGACTCAGTTGCTTGTCTACTCCATGAAGAAGAAGAAGCAACAGCAACAGCCCTTCCTTTGCACCCAAAGATAGAGGCGCACCGTTCCCGGACGTACTGCAATACCGGGTCGATGCGTGGAGCGGATGGAGCAAGCTCCTTCTCCGACTCCCAGTCCCAAAAATCCATTTAATATGTAGTCCCCAGATAGGGGACGTATCAGATATTAAACTGATAAGAACAGATTTTTATTTCATTTTATGTCTTTTATTTTTGCACACACATCCCATTACATCCATACAGCACAAAACCAACCCAAATCCTCTTAATCCATCTCTTCACAAAAAAACCCCCCCTCCCAATCCCAAACCCCCCTCCCCAAAGTCCCAATGTCCATGTCTTCCCCACCCAACACCTTCCCACAATACAACAGACAAACAAATCACAGCAATACAATAATCCCCAGCCTGGATTATAATAAAATTTTCCACCTCTCCCAGGCTGCGTGAAAACCCCAGCGCAGCACCTCCCACTGAAAGCGACGCTCTACGTCCGCTCTCACCATGTGCACCAGTCCGCACCCCGCCCACCCCGACCTCTCCACCCTCCTCTCTTCCCGAGCTAGCCACAACTTCTGCTTTATCAAGCTCAGCAGGAACAGCAAAAGAAACCTTCCCCTCCCCTTCACTCTCCCCAACCCCCTCCCAAAAAAAACCAAATCCTGGGTCAGACCCCCCAAACACCTATACCTTCTCCCCATCAGACCCCACACCTCCTGGGCAAACGGACAGCTCCAAAACACATGGCGCACCGTTTCCTCCTCCCTCTCACAGCCCTCCCTTGGACAGAACCTGTTTTTGGTGAGTTTGTGCCTGTAAAGCACGTCCCTAACCGGCAGCCTGCCATAAGCCACCAGCCAGTTCAAATCCCTCAAACGATTCTCCAGCCCCTTCGGCTGGAGAGCCGTCCACACTTCTCTCCCCACTGGCACTCCCGTCCCCCCCACAGGCCGTAGCCTCCCTTTCAGCGCCCTATATAGCCTCCTATGTTGTACCACCAAAACCTTATCCGCACACTCCTCATACTTCCTGGCCCAACGCCCCACCTGCACGTAGTGCGCAGGGGCCACCTCCCCCCTCGGCACCCTATTATCCCACCCCACCAGAAACCGAACCCACGCCGCAAACCAAAACCGGACAAAATACTGAAACTTATGCACCTGAGGCGAAACCAAAGATACACACAAATTACTATAAAACAAAACGTCTAACTTCAAAGGAAAGTGTGGCACATCCTTCCCTCCCTCCTCCACAGACATGTACATAACCTCCCTCCTCACATACTCATAACCCCCCCACAAAAACTTGAACACACCCCTAACTAAATCCCTCCTCAGACGCACAGGCAACGGAAACACATACGACAGATAAACTAACCCCGGCAAAATGTCAGCCTTCAACACCGTCACCTTCCCGCTCACTGTGAGCCGGGGTGTCGACCAAAGGCCCAGTTTGGTCTTCACGCTGGCCACCCGCTTCTCCCAGTTCCTAATGGCGTCCTCCCTGACGCCCCCACTAAACTCCACGCCCAGAGTTTTAACTGGCCCCTCACTTACCTGAAGCCCACATATGTTATCCCTCCTCCCCTTCCACCTCCCAAAGAAACTCACTGCCGACTTTGCCACATTAATGGAGGCACCCGCCCCCTTGGCAAAGTCCCCCACAACCTCCAGCGCCCTGCTCATGCTCCTCTCGTCGTCCAAGAACAGCGTGATATCGTCAGCATACAGCAAGGCTTTTAAAAACTCCCCACCTGCCCCTGGCATTGGAATGCCCCCAATCGCCCCATCCCTCCGCACTGCCTCTGCCACTGGCTCCATGTATACAAAGCAAAAAGGAGGGGTGACAAGGAGCAGCCCTGCCTTACCCCCCCCTTCTGCCACACCATCTCCCCCAGATGACCATTCACCCCACCCTGCTTCCTACACCCCTATATAACAAGCCCAGCCACCTCAAAAACCCTGCACCAAAGCCAAACTGTGACAACACCTCAAACAAAAAACCGTGATTCACCCTATCGAACGCCTTCTCCATATCCAAATTAACCAAAACGAGCGGAAAATTCCTCTCCTCCACCCAACATAAAACGTCCCTTGTGAGCTGCAGATTCCATGCCGCCGACCTCCCCTCGACCCCACAAGTCTGGTCCTCCCCTACCAAAAACGGCATGGCCAACCTCAGCCTGCCTGCCAATACCCGGGCGATGAGCTTGTAATCGACAACCAAGAGCGTTATCGGGCGCCAATTTTTTAGGTCAAGCTCATCGCCCTTCTTAACCTCTTAAGGCACAGCCCCTAGTGGTCGGCACGCCGGTGTGCCTAGATTACTAAACTCAAACATTCGGTGCTACTGCAACCAAAGTGTGAGTTAAAAACAGAAACGCGTTGTTTTAGTTTCATTAGTAGACGATACACGACAACTATGCCGAAAACGGAGTTTCGCAGCCCCACCATTGTCGCTCTGGTCGTTCATTTAACACGCACCCCCTCCCTGCAGTCTCATCTAAAAAACACCCCCCACCCTTGACATAATGGACAATATTGTCTATCTTGGCATTCATAAAAATATTCTTTCACTACTAAAAAATCGTATTCCGTCATAGCAACAAGATAAACCCGACAATAGCCCTAAGACATGCCTATACAGCAGTGAAAACGCTGCTCACTGAATAACGAAATAAACGAGAAAAAGTTTTTTAAAATGATACCATGTCATTCTACAGTCAATATCTGGGACTAAATATTGAATAAATATACAACCTTACCGTTGGTTTTACGTGTAGATATGTCCCTTTTGAGACTGCGTGGTCATATATTGTCTTGAACAATCCGTTCGGGAAGTATACGCGCATCTGTGACGCCTGGGTATCTTCCAAAATAGCTGTGCGTAACACCCCACCTGTTGTTTACGGCGTCGTCGCCCTTTTTAGTACAGTCTGGCTTGATTGACGATTCATTTATTCAGTAGGTGAGAGTATAAGCTTTCTAACGATGTATAACATGTCTAATTCTGCTTTTGGAATAGCGTTTTATAGGTCAGCGTAACCGAAAATGTTCTTATCATCGCATCCAGTTACGCATTCTCCGTGGTAACAGTAAAACAAAGACGCTGCTAACAAAATGTTGTCAACTATTTTTCGTAAATTCATGGAAAATACTATTATTATTGAGGACTTCTGAGCATAGCTAAGCCATATGTTTGCTGATAGACCTAGCTGACATCGTTTTCTGGAGCAAAACAGAAGAGTATCATTTATTTACTGTCTCTGTCTCCATCTACTGAACATAGATAAGATTTCATTCATTGCTATGTAAGTATTACTTCTCAAAATACTTCGGGTATATACGTTATTTTTGAAATTGAGAGTCTTTAAATAGGTTCGTGGTATTATATAATGTGGATATTTCACACTGTAGTGTAAGCGTTAGATGGAAGTGTAATAGTTTTTGTGAAGCGTACAACAGTGATGACGTCAGAGTTGGAACATGCCAGAACGTGGTGGACGTGTTGTCTCATCCCCATACAAGAAAACATACGAGAGCACAGAGTATAGAAATACATACAATAGTTCATTATTGCACATTAAGGTACTGTACCGCATTGTGTGACAATATTTTTGCATAATATTTTTAATCTGATAGCAATGTTTCATCTTAAACCTTCATAAGGGGCTCATTTATATGCTTTATAATGGACAAAAAGCATTTTATTCAATTTTGAGAGATTTTGGATATGTTTCTGGACACCTAGCTATTTTAGACCACTGTACTGACTGAAAGCTTGTAATTCCCATTTGAAAATTATGCAACGGTGATTTTCTTGAGTCAAAACAATTGATTTTTAGTGAAATACGTGAATATGTTGTGATTTACAGCAATGCATAATTTAGACATTTTGGATAGATTTGGAGACGCTGGGTACACTGCTTAGTTTTTGCTTCATACATCTATAGTAGTTCTACATATCCACCCTTAGATTTTATGAACTTGTGGTCAAGAAGTTTTTGATCTAGCACATGTATAGTTTAACCTCCTGTATATATGCAATCTCTCAGTATTTCATTGCAAACTTAAAAAGAAAAAATTTATTTTTGATTTTTTGTCAAAACAATTGCATTTGTGGCACTTTATTTCTTCCAAAATTATGAATATAAACTAATCTGCTAGTATGGTAAATTGTACAAATGTCTTGCTTCATTTAAGCCATTTTTCAAGTCTCTGTGGTGTTCACATCTGGAGTTATAAGGCTTTAAATAGGGTACCCCCTAAATGGGCAAGGATTGGCAAGATTTGGCTTGTGCCTTAAGAAGTTAAACAACATAGCCACCACCCCCTCCCTCATTGAGGGAGCAAGTTCCCCCCTCCAAAAAAAATCTCCCCCACCACCTCCAGAAAATCAGGCCCCACCAACTCCCAAAACTTCAAGTAAAACTCTTTGGGAAGGCCGTCCTTCCCCGGGACCTTCCCCCCCTTCATCCCTGCCAGCGCCCTCCTCAGCTCCTCCAAACTGAAGGGCATCTCCAACACCGTCCTCACCCCCTCTGGCACCTTCTCCTCCACCATGCCCAAGAAATTCTCCGCCGCGTTCCTATCCACCTCCCTCTCCCCAAACAAGTCACAATAAAAACTGGTAGCAATTCCCAGCATCTCCTCTGTTCCCTTAAACACCTTCCCGTCCTCCCCCCTCAACCCCACCATCACCCTCTTTGCCCTGACCGCCCTCACCCTCTGGAAGAAGTAAGAGGAGATGGTCTCGTCGCTCTCGTACTTCTCCCCCTGGCATTTAAAAGCGAGGGCTCGCACCTTCGCTTCAAAGTTCATCCTCAGCTCTGCCTTCAGCTCCTCCCACCTTTCCTCGTCGAAAGCGCCCCCGCTGTTCCACACCTCATAGAGGCTCTCTAATTCCCTCTGCATCTTCACAAACTGCCTGTGCTCCCTCCTCCTTTTTCCCCGGCAGTACCCCACCACAAAACTCCTTATCCTACCCTTTGTTAGTTCCCACCACTCCACCACTGAACCAAAAAAGGGCTTTAGCTTAGCCCACCTTTTATATGCCTTCATGAAGCGCTTCTGAAAAGCCTCCTCCTCCAGAACCTCAACATTCATACGCCAGCTCCCCCTCCCAAACGCTGGCACATCCCACTCCACCGTCACACTAACGCCGCTGTGGTCTGAAAAAAAAAGAGGAACCACCCCTGCTGCAATCACCCTCTGCCCCCCCGGAACAAAGATATAATCCAACCTGGATTTACCTCCCCTGCTATTCCCCCAGGTAAAGCCTGGATCCTTCGGCCACATTGCCCTGAATGCATCCTTTAACATAAAACGCCCCACCATATTTTTTAGCAAGGCCGAACTAAAATCCGGCGCTTCAAAGGAAACATTAAAATCCCCCCCATAATAACCCACCTACTGGTGGCACACACCGTCTCCACACTCAAGAAAAACTCTTTCCTCCTTGAAATTAAAGCTGGGGCATAAACATTTACAAAACGCAACTTTACCCCCCTCCAATCCCCATCCACCACCAACACTCTCCCCTGAACTAAAGAAAAACATTTCACAATGTGTACATCCCTCCCTCCAAACAAAATTCCCACCCCAGAGGAATGAACTCCTCCCACACTCCAAAACGAAGGCCCCTTCCCCTACTCAACAGAAAACTTTGCACTGTCCTCCCTAGACCTCAGGTGCACCTCTTGTAAAAAACAAGCCAAAAACCCCTGTAATGACAAAAAATGAAATACTCCCCCTCTCTTTTTGCAATTCCCCATGCCCCGCACATTACACGTTATTACTGTAAACTTATCCATACATCACAACTGGGAAAAAAAAAAACCACAGCCATCTTCACAGACTATCCCCAACCCCATTTCCCCCCCCCCCCCCTTCTTCCCCCCCAACAAAAACAATACCTCGCTTGGGGACCACTGCCTCCGCGTCCTCAGATTCTGAGAGGAGGTCCTCCAGCCTCACTCCCAGCCTGACCTTCTTCCCCAGCTTGGATGGCCCGCTCCCACCATCCTCGCCCGTTGCCTGTGACTGCTCCACAGCGTCGGCCCAATTTGTGCGGCCGCGCTTCACGCCGCTCTCCAACCCCTCCTTCTTCTCTCTGCTGCCTCCTCCTTAGGCGAGCACTCAACGACCTCTGCTCCAGTAGGGGGCGCCACTGTCGCCGTGCCCACTGACACCATTTCACCTCCAGGGGATGCCACTGCTGCGCCCACCCTCTCTCCTTGCCCTGCCACCACCTCTGGGGTAACAGGCACCACTCCCGCTGACGCCTGGGGTGAGGCTGAAGAGCCCAGCTCAGGCTCTCTACACCCTCAGCTGCGGCCACTTCTCCCTCCTGGCGCACTTCAGCTCGCTGCCCTCTCTCAGCTTGCGGAGTTGCCTCCGCCTGCAGTACTTCCTCCACTCCCCCAGGGGGCGCTGCACCCGGGGCAGGGGCACCTTTCTTCTCTCGGGCCAGCTCTGCTCCCTGGCTTTCATCCACCTCCTGCTGCACTCCCTCTTCCTCACCACCAGGCTGTCCCCCGGCTGCCTCTGCGTAGGTATGCCTCCGAGCCGGGCAGTCCCGAACCAGGTGTTCTACACTCCCGCACAGGTGGCACTTCCTTCCTGCCGGGCACTCCCGGGCCACATGGCCCTCCTCGCCGCAAGCCAAACAGACAAACACTTTGCAGTCTTTTGACATGTGACCGAACTTCAGACATCTCCTGCAGTATGTAGGCAAGCCGGCGTAAGTGAGGTAGCCCTTATCCGGCCCGATGGAAAAAACTGCAGGAAGATGCCTCACACCCCCCACAGAAGCCTGCTCCGGTCTTAGCCTCATGAGATATTGCCTCTTCCCGTTCCAGATGCCAAAGTTGTTTCGCATCTTCAGCTCTGGCCTCAGCACCGTGCAGTATCTGCCCAGGAACATCTCCACCTCCCTGGCACACACGTACGGATTGTACATCAGCAGGGTCACCAGCTTGACGTCGTTGGAAAACAACGGCTCCATGCTGATCCCCCGCAGCACCTCCGCCTCCTTCCGCTCTTTGTAATGCTCGAACACCTCCAAACACAAGCCCTCGCTGTCGAGTGTCACGTCATAAAGGCCTCTGCTTGGGAAGTCCTGGACACAGAACATCTTCTCCACTCCAACCCCAAAGAATTCCCGGAACACTCTTACCACGATGTAATGCAGATCCACCTGCCCCCGGAACGGAGCCGCCACATGGAGCCGGAGCGTGTTCTTTCTCTTTATTCCGCTGCCCACCATTTCCGGTCCTGGACCTGCCATGGTCCCTGGTCGTCACTCAAAACAACAAAACTATGCTCTATCGCGAAATCAGTGTCGTCCTTAACAATACACTTGATCTTAGCCAAAAGGCCGAGAAGCGATGGCCTGAAAATTGGCCACAGCTGGCCGCCGCCGCCCAGGGGGCTGGGAATCCGATCGCGGGGTCCGGCCGGACCCAGTCCCCGCTCGCCATTGGTCCGGGGCCCCCCTCAACCCTTCCCCCGGGACCTCTGGCCGTCACCTCAGCTCCACCCACAAAGCCCCATGTCCCCTGCCACGGTAGCTACCTAAATGCTAAAGGCTCTTATCCCTGTTTAATTACGCAAGCACTCGCAGAACAGCTATGTAATTACCTAGCTAAGCAAGCTAGGAGGCAGTCCATACTCTATAACACATGTACCTGACAAGTCACAAACCAGGGACACGCGGCAACAAGTCATCAACAAGCTCTCTTGAGAACACCAAAGTCGCCCCGTCTGGCGGATGGAGCATCCAAAAATAGCACAAACTCAGGAGTGTTCCTCTCCACGGTAAAAGGCGAAAGATTTGTGCGTGATGAAGAGAAACCCGAGCACACTCGCCGTCACCAGCCGCCGTAGGCCCTCCCGGCCCGGAGCCGCAGGCCCGGAGTTGTCCGTCGGCGCCCCCGCGCGTTATCCGCGGAAGAGGGAGGGGAGACGCAATAACAGCCGAGACTGGCAGAGGGCGCAAGCGAGCCACGGACCGCTGCAAACCGGCTCGCTAGCTGACTTAACCAACTTCACTTACCCAGTTGGCTGACGAAGAATGATAGAAAGAAAGAAAGAAAGACACACGATAAAACTTTTTTTTTTATTTCAAAAAAAAAAAAAAAAAAAAAAAAAAAAAAAACCCCACAAGGACTCAGTTGCTTGTCTACTCCATGAAGAAGCAACAGCAACAGCAACAGCAACAGCAACAGCCCTTCCTTTGCACCCAAAGATAGAGGCGCACCATTCCCGGACGTACTGCAATACCGGGTCGATGCATGGAGCGGACGGAGCAAGCTCCTTCTCCGACTCCCAGTCCCAAAAATCCGTTTAATATGTAGTCCCCAGATAGGGGACGTAGCAGATATTAAACTGATAAGAACAGATTTTTTTTTTTTTTTTTGAATAAAAATTTTATTTGCACACCATTTTACACATTACACACCCATTTTCCCTTCCCACCCACAAGTCGAAGTCCAGTTCCCCCATAACAGCCCTCCTCAAACCCACACCCCCCCCCCCTTGAACTCCAAACCACAAACCCCCACAACCCACCCAACACAAATCAGTACCTCTATACAGGCTCAAAACACATTCCCCACAAAACACCCCCTCCAAAGACACTTTACCCCAAATCCTCATTATTAGAGCCCCCCCCCCCCCCCACCATTCTCACTGTCCCCCCACTCCATTTTGCAAACACTAAACCATCCCTCCATCTCCCCTTCCCCCTGAAACAAAAACATTTCCCAAACATGTCCCCCACAACCATGAAACACCCCCTCTATAGTAACCTCAAATTAAACCTTTCCACCGCTCTCTTGTGGCGTTAAACCCCCACCGCAGCACTTCCCCCTGGAAACGCCGCTCCACCTCCACCTTCACCATCTCCGCCACCCCTCTCCCTGTCCAACCCTGCCTCACTGCTCCCCTCTCTCCTCTAGCCACCCACAATTTGTGCTTCACTACATTGAGGAGCAACAGTGCTAAGAAGCCTTCCCTTCCCTTTATCCTCTCCAGACCGCTGCCGTAGAGCACCATCTCCTGGCGCAGCCCTCCCAAAACCCCATACCTACCCTTCACCCCAGCCCACACCTCCTGTGCGAACCCGCACCCCCAAAACACGTGCAGCACTGTTTCCTCCTCCTCACACCCCCACCTTGGACAGTACCTGTTCTTTGTCAATTTGTGCTGGTACAGGATATCCCGCACCGGCAGCCGCCCATATGCCACCAGCCAATTCAGGTCCTTCAGCCTGTTTTCTAGTCCTTTTTTCTGCACGGCCACCCATCCTTCCCTTCCCACTCCCACCCCCAAACCCCCCTCCAGCCTCATCTTGTCCCTCAGCACCTTATACAAGCGCCGATGATCCATTGCCAGCTCCCTATTCCCCCACACCTCCTTCCTCTTTGCCCACCTCACCATATACAGAAACTGCGCCGGAGCCACCTCCGCCCTTGGGACCCTGTTGTCCCACTCCACCAGGGAACGGAAGTACCCCGACACCCAGAACCAAACAAAGAGCTGAAACTTGTGCACCCTCTCCCCCACGAGAGCCACACACATATTACAAAAAAACATAACATCAAACTTCAGCGGGAAGCATGGAACATCCCTACCCCCCTCCTCCACCGCCTGATACATACTCACCCATTGGATATATTCATACCCCCCCCACAGGAACTGGAACACCGTCCTGGTCAACCCCCTGCGCATGCGCAGGGGTATGATGAACACCCTAGCCAAATAGGTCAGGGATGGCAAGATGTCCGCCTTCAGGGCCATAACCTTACCACTAAAGGTAAGGCGCCTCCCCGACCACAGGCCTAATCTCTTCTCCACCCCCGCCAACCTCCTCCCCCAATTTCTCTCCGCATCCTCAGCCATTTCCCCCCCGAAATCTACTCCTAATATCCTGAGCTGACCCTCTGAAACCCCCAGCCCACCCAAGGCATCCACCCTGGCCCTCCACGTACCAAAAAATTTCATCCGGGACTTTGCCCGATTTAGTCGAGCCCCCGACCCCATCCCAAACTCCTCAACCAACCCCAGCGCCACCTCCAGACCCCTCTCTGTCCTTAAAAACAGGGTCATGTCATCTGCATACTGGGACACTTTGAGAGCTTCTCCTCCTCCCCCTGGGATTGAGATCCCCCTAATCTCCTCCTCCCGCCTAATCGCCTCCCCCAGAGGCTCCACATATAGTGCGTACAGGAGGGGTGACAGTGGGCACCCCTGCCTGACCCCCCCCTCCTGCCTCAAAAAACCCCGTTTATGTTCACCCTGCTTCCCACACCGCTGTACATTAACCCTAACCATTTTAAAAAACCCCCACCAAACCCGCACCGTGCCAAAACACTAAACAAGAACCTGTGATTCACCCTATCAAAAGCTTTCTCCATATCCAGGCTCGCCACCACCAGAGGCAAACCCCGATCCCTCACCCAAAACAAAACATCCCGTACCGGCTGTAAATTAAAAATCGTTGACCTCCCCTCCACCCCGCACATCTGGTCCTCCCTCACTAGGTGAGGCATGGCCAGACCCAGCCGTGCTGCCAAAGCTCTTGCCATCAGCTTATAATCAACACAGAGGAGGGTGATGGGACGCCAGTTGCGAAGATCCCCCGGATCTCCCTTTTTATGCAACAGGGTCACCACCCCCTCCTTCATTGACGGCGCCAGCTCCCCCTGCCGAAACACCTCCTGCACCACCTCTAGCAGGTCATCCCCCAGCACGTCCCAGAACTCAGAATAAAACTCCTTAGGGAGACCATCCAACCCTGGCACCTTGCCTTCCTTCATGCCCCCAAGCGCACCTCGGAGCTCCTCCTTACTAATGGGGAGCTCCAGGGCTGCCCGCACCCCCTCTGCCACCATACCTAGGAAACGTGCGCTCGCCTCACCATCCACCGGCCGTTCTTTAAAGAGTTCCGCATAAAAGTCAGAAGCCACGGCCACCATCTCCTCTGCCTTCGTCCGTATCCTCCCGTCCCTTCCCCTCAACCCGCTCACCAACTTTTTCACCTGTGCCCCCCTCACCGTCTGAAAGAAATATGCTGAACATTTCTCATCCACCTCGTGCTTTTGTGCCCTACACTTAAAAGAAAACACCCGTGCCCGCTCCTCAAACCACCCCCTCAACTCCTCCTTCAGGTATGCCCACCGCTGTTCATCAAAAACCCCCCCCCCCCCCCAGTTCCATTGTACATAGACAGCTTCCAACTGCCCCTGGAGCTGCCTATATCTCCTCACCTCCCTCCTCCTTTTCCCCCTGCAATATTCCCTTGCTAAATCCTTCACCCTTACCTTGAATCCCTCCCACCACTTCACAACTGTAGAAGAAAAGGGCTTCAGGCAGGCCCACCCTCTATATAGGGCCCGGAAGTGTTCCTGAAATGCGCTTTCCTTCACAATCTGGACATTCATCCTCCAAAACCCCCTCCCAAACCTGGGCACATCCACATCTAACCCCACAACCACCCCACAATGATCCGAAAAAAATAAAGGTACCGTATCTACCGATTTCACCTTCTGCCCCCCCCTAATGAAAACCATATCCAACCTGCTCCGGGCTCCCCTTGAGTTGCCCCAGGTGAAGCCTGGCTCCACTGGGCGCAACACCCTAAATGCATCCACCAACCCAAACCTTTTCACCAACCCCCTTAAAGCCGCCAAAGTAGAATCACTCCCCTCAAACGAAACATTAAAATCCCCCCCAAAAATAACACATCGGTTCGTGGACAAGATGACATCGAAACCCAAAAATAACTCCCTTCTTTTTACTGGCAGCGTTGGCGCGTACACATTAATTAGGCGCCACTTAACCCCCCTCCAGTTGACATCCACCACCAAGACCCTCCCCTGCACAAAGGAAAAAACCCCCACCAAAAATATCCCTTAACCCCAACAAAATCCCAACCCCCGAAGAGTGGGCTCCCCCCACACTCCAAAAAGAAAGCCCCAAACCCCACTCCCCTGAAAATACCCGACAATCCTCCTCAGATCTTAGGTGCACCTCCTGGAGAAAGTACACTGCGCACTTCCTAAGTGCCAAAAACTGTAACACTCCCCCCCTTTTCACCTCCCCCCCCAAACCTCGCACATTACAGGTCATCACAGAAAAGTCTGCCATCACAAAACAGACTCCCCCAAACTCTCCCCAAATCATCCCCTCCCCTAAATAGGGCAACTCGTTCTGAGAGCCCGGTGAAAAACCTCCCCCATCATATGCCGTCTCCATCATGGGCGACGGTGGGTCCCACTCCAGGCTCTCCCCACTCCCCACACCCATAGAACTTTCTGAATTTGCAGGAGAAAGACCCCCAGCCCCATTTACCTTCATCTTCTTACTCGGCAGCAAGCTCTCTGAGATGTTCCCCAGTTCCAGCGGGTCCTCCTCCTCCGGCGCCAGGGCCCAGTCCGCCACAAGGCCTCGCTTTTGTGCTGCCTGCCCCAGCGGGGCCCCTCCAGCCTCCGCCACTAGAGCCATCTCCACACCCACCTCCACCTCCGGGACCACCGCCCCATCCTCCACCGCAGACCCACCGCTCACCGGTTCAGCCACCACCTCCCCCGTCACCTCCACAGGACAGCCCGGCTCTGGACCCTCCGCAGCCTTGCCCTCCTCCTGCACTGTGATACGGCCTGCCAGGGCCGCCCCCTCCACCTGCGCCGTCTCCTCCGCTGCTGCTGCACCAACGGTCAACTCCTCCGCAACCTCCTCGATGCCCACATTCCGTGCCTGCTCCTCAGCCACCGGAGGTGCCGGCTCCCCAACCTGGGGAGGAACCCGGACTGGATCCGGACCGGACTTCACCCCACTTCCTCCAGCCGACTCCCCCGCTGCTCCACTTTCACCACCAGGGGGCTTCCATCCTCCCTGTACCACTTCTGCAAAAGACCGGTGCCGTTCCGGGCAACTCCGGTACAGGTGTTGCCTGCTACCACAAAGGTCACATACACGCCCCCTGGGGCAATCCCTGGCTGCATGGCCCTCTCCTCCACAAGCCGAGCAAACAAAGGACTTGCAGTCGCTTGCCATATGCCCGTACTTTAAACATTTGCGACAATATGTTGGTAACCCAGCATATGTCAGATAGCCCTGGTCAGGCCCAATTGAAAAAACAGCCGGCAGGTGCCGCAGCCCCCCAAAAGCGTCCTGATCTCTTCGCAGCCTCACCAAAAATTGCCTCTTCCCACTCCAGACCCCAAAACTATTTTTGATTTTCACTTCTGGCCTCAGCACAGTACAAAAACGGCCCAAAAAAAACTCAATATCCCTCGTAGGAATGAACGGGTTGTACATGAGGAGAGTCACCATTCTAACATCGTTGGAAAACAAAGGCTCCAAAGTAATCCCTTGCAAATCCTGCTGAGCTCTCATTGTTTTAAAACGTTCAAAAACTTCTAAACATAAATTCTCACTATCCAAAGTAACATCAAAAAGGCCTCTTTTCTGGAAATCTTGAATGCAAAACATTCTTCCTACCTCCACCTTGAACAACTCGCGAAACAACCGAATGACGACAAAACGTAGATCCACTTTCTCCTTATAGGGGATATCCACGCAAATCCGGAGTGTATTTCTTCGTCGCACTCCACTTCCTGATGTTCCCGGCACGGGATCCGCCATGGTTTCCGGTTTCCAGTTTCCGTCTCCTACTCCTACTCCTTCTCCTACTCCTACTTCTACTCGTCGATCGCTATCTAAAGTGAAATCTCTTGATAAGAACAGATTTTGTTTTTCTGAGACTTTATTTCAGACGTCATAATCAAAATATCTTACATCGCATACATGTGTACACTGCAAACCAAAACCACCCCCTCCCATACATCTCAAGAAAACCCCACCCTTAACCAAAATTGAGCCTTACAATCAGAACCCACCCAACCAAATCCCTTATACACATGTAACAATGTCCCCTTAAACCCATTCAACTTAGTCCCCAATACCTACCTATACAAAACTACAATAACCATACACTCTATACAACAAACAACACCACACCTACTCCAACCCCTCCCAAAACCCCTTCCACTTTTCCTTTGCGGCATGGAAACCCCACCTCTCCATGTCCACCCGGAACCTCCACCCCAACTCTCTTCTAACCCACCCACCTACTCCCTTCGCCTTCCCCTCCACATTGCATCTCACTGCCATGCAGCGTGCGTCCCACAAGGCCTTTTTGACAAGTGAGACTACCAACTGTGCCAAGAATACCTCCCTTCCCCTTTCCCCTTTCAGACCCTCCCCAAAGAGCACTCCCCTCAGCGTCAGGCCCTGCAGAGGTGGGAAATACCGTTTAACTTCCCCCCACACCTCCTTCGCAAAACCACAGCCCCATAGCGCATGGTCCACCGTTTCTACCCCAAAACAATTATTTCTGGGGCAGAATTGATTTTTCGAAATACCATGCCGATACAGTGTGTCCCGAACCGGCAGCCTATTGAGCGCTACTAGCCAATTCATGTCCCTCAGCCTATTCCCCAACGCTTTGGCCTGCACCCGATCCCACACCTCTTTAGCCACCCCACTCACCAACCCTGGCTTCAACTTTGCCCTCAGCACCGCGTACAATTTTCTGTGCGCGATAGCCAATGCCGGGTCCTGGCACTCCTTATACCTCCGTGACCACATGTGCGCATGCCTATAATGGCTGGGCATAGTTTCTGCCTTTGGTACCGCATTCCGCCATGTACCCACCTTTCTCATGCTGGCAATAAACCAAAATGAAACAAACAACTGAAATTTATGCACTGTAGGGCCCGTGAGCGCCACCACAAATTACAAAAAAACAACACGTCAAATTTTAATCCAAAACATGGCACATCACGCCCTCCCTCCCCAACAGGCTGGTACATACGTGCTCTCTGCACGTATTCATATGACCCCCACATAAACCGAAAAACAGCCCTTGTCAATCCTTTGCGCAGCCGCGCTGGCAGAGGAAAAACATAACTTAAATATATCAATGATGGCAGAATATCTGCCTTCAGCACTATAACTTTACCACTTAAAGAAAGTGGCCTCTGCTGCCACCGTCCCAGCTTCCGTTTTGTGATCGCTATTCTCCTCTCCCAGTTGATAAAACTACTGTCCCTGCTCTGGAAGTCCACCCCAAGTATCCTTATCGGGCCTTCACACACCTCCATTCCACCAATCCTTTCCCTCCTTCCCGCCCAGGACCCAAAACATTTCATCCTGCTCTTCTCTATGTTTAGTGCTGACCCTGATGCTCTGCCAAAGTTGCTCACCTCCTCCAATGCTGCCTCCACGCTTCTGTCACTTGTAAGGAACAACGTCATGTCATCCGCATACACTGCCATCTTTACGACCTCTCCACCCCCCCCGGCAACCACAATCCCTCCACCCTTATGTTAGCCCGGATTGCAGCAGCCAAAGGCTCCAAATATAATACATAGAGGAGGGGGGACAGGGGACATCCCTGCCGCACCCCCCTCGTCGGTGACACTAAATCCCTAATGTGCCCGTTCACTTTTATTCTGCTGCCAACCCCAGAATATAAAATGTTCAACCACCATCTAAGGTTTGTCCCAAAACCCAAATGCTTTAAAACTTGAAACAAAAAATAGTGACTCACCCTATCGAAAGCCTTCTCCTGGTCCAGACTCACCAGAACCAGTGGAAGGCCTCTATCCTCCACCCAACTCACTGTATCCCTAATCAGTTGTAGGTTAAACGAAACTGACCTACCCTCCACACCACACGTCTGGTCACTGTGAACTACGTGCGGCATGGCCTTGCCCAGCCTTGCCGCAAGTACTCTGGCAATTAACTTGTAGTCGACCCCTAACAAAGTCAGGGGTCGCCAGTTCCCCAGCAGCTCCGGGTCACCCTTCTTAAATAAAAGTGAGACCACTCCCTCTCTCATGGAGGGACTTAACTCCCCCGAGACAAAAATGTGGTTCACCACCTTCAGTAAATCATTTCCCAAAACCTCCCAGAATTCCAAATAAAACTCCATTGGGATCCCATCCCTCCCTGGAACCTTCCTCCTCTTCATCCCTTTGAGAGCTTCTTCCAATTCCTCCTTTGTGAAAGGGAGCTCCAGCGCCTCCCTTACCTCCTCCGGCACCCTAGCCTCCAGTAACCCTAAATAGTGTTCCACCCTCTGCCTGTCCACTTCCTGCTCCCCAAACATTTGCCTATAAAAGGCCCTAGCCATGCCGAGCATGCCCTTCACCCCTTTATGCACCTTCCCATCCTGTCCCCTCAGTCCATGAATCACTGCCCTCTCACCTGCAGCTTTCACAGACTGAAAGAAGAACGCACTACACTTCTCGTCCTTCTCAAAAACCTCTTTTTGTGCTTTAAATCTAAACGCCCCTGCCCTCTCCTCGCACCACCTCCTCTGCCACTGCTTTAATTTGTCCACCTCCTCGGTGTCCAACTCACCTCCCTTATTCCACTCCTCATAAAGGCTTTGCAGTCTCCTCCTTACTGTACGAAATTCCCCTAGTTTCCTATTATTTTTCCACTTTACATATTTTCGTGCAAATATTCCCACTCGTGCTTTAACTCCCTCCCACCACTCTGCCCAAGAACTGAAAAAAGACCTCAAATTAAGCCACCCCTTATAAACTTCAACAAATTGTGCTCTAAATTCCCCCTCTCTAATCAAATCAACGTTCAGCTTCCAATACCCCCTACCAAAAGTCATAACTGAAACAATAACACCCACCGACAAAAGTAAATTATCTGAAAACCAAACTGGTGTAACCCCTGCGTGCCTAATTCCCTGTCCCGTTGGTACAAAAATATAATCAATCCGGCTCTGGCTCCCCCTAGTGTTCCCCCATGTGAAACCTGCATCACTTTTCTTTACCACCCGAAAAGAATCCACCAAACTAAAACCATTGATCACAGTCACCAGACACTTTAAACTCATATCCCTCCCTTTGTCCAAACACACATTAAAGTTCCCTCCCAAAACCAAAAACCTTGTTGAAGACAAAACTACATCCAAACTCAAAAATAACTCTCTCCTGCCCACTTGGTCTGCGGGAGCGTACACATTCACTACCCTAAAACTAAATCCCCTCCAAACAAAATCAACTAATAACACCCTCCCCTGTACAACAGAAAAACAATTTACTATTTTAAATTCCCTCCCCCCAAACAAAATCCCCACCCCTGTTGAGTGCACTCCCCCAATCCCCCACCTAGATTCCCCTCTCACCCACTCCTTAGAAAACCTCCTAACATCATCCCCATCCCTCAAGTGCACCTCTTGTAGCAAACACACATTGAAGTTCATACAGGAAAGAAAAGAAAAAACACCTCCCCTCTTTATCTTGTTCCTCACCCCCCGCACATTTACTGTAATTATATTAAATAGAGCCATTTTCAGAAACCCAAAGTACCCCAACCAACACAAGTTAAATCCCCCTTTATTTTCCTCCCTCTTCCCCCACACCCCTTTCAACCGAGGGACCTGCGGCCATCCCTATTACCTGCTCAAATCCCTCCATGTCCCACTCCAACTCCACAGAGGGAGACCCTCCTGCCAGGTCAATGTCCAACTCGCCTCCAGACTGAGAAGCCTCTGAGGCATCTGACAGGGCCCTATACCGGTTAGTCTGCCTCACTTGCAACCCAGTCTTAACAAATTTATAGGGATTCTCCTTCTCCACATAAGCCCGCTTTCTCCCTGTCACTTTTGCCCAGTCCATGTCACTGCTCTCTTCAGGGGGGTCAGAGTCCCCCCAAAGAGTGGGAGTTTCCCCGTCCCCCGAGGCGAGCTTTGCCACCTTCTCCGCAGATGCTGAAAGAGCACCTTCCGACACCTCTTTTTGAAAAAACTCTGGGGTCTCAACATGCGCGTCATCTGCTCCCGCCTGCTTCCCTCGAAGAACCTCTGCCACCCGCCGGAAACTCTGGACTATGCTCAAACCCGTAGCACTGGGGCCTGGAATAGCCTCCGGGCTCGCTGGAACCCTCGGAACCGAAGCACACACACGAGCTGGGACAGGCTCTCTTGATGGGGAACGTACCGGTGCCTCAGCCGAAACCGGTTGTTCTAGAACTAGAGCTGTAGCCGCCAAAGTCCCGGGAACTGATCCCTTCCTTGCCCCCATTCCGGAATCCACCATCTCCTCCTCTACAGCTCCGGCACGAGCCACACCCAGCGCCGCTCCTCTTTTGGTAGCAGTCTCCCCAACACTCCTTCCATCTCTTCCACTAGAGGGCGCTGCTTCCTTGTCCACAGCTGCACTTCCTCCTCTCACCATCTCTGCATACGTGCGCTGCCTCTCTGGACAGTCCCGATACAGGTGCTCCTTACTAGAACAAAGACTGCACCGTTTGGGCGCGGTGCAATCTCTGCCCATATGCTCTTCAGAGCCACAATTTCTGCATTTATCGCCCTTGCAGTCCTCCTTTAAATGTCCAAAGCAGCCACATTTCCTACAGTAAATGGGCATACCTGGATAGTATAATTAACCTCTGTCTAGCCCAATAGCAAACATTCCCAGCGGGTGCCTAAATCCCCGCACCATGTATCTTCTCTTTCCTGTCCAAAATCCATACTTATTTTTAATCTTCATCCCCTCCTTTACATCAGCACAATACCTTCTTAAAAAACACAAGATGTCTGCCTCCGGAACAAAGGGGTTGTACAAATGTATTACTAAAGGCCTAGGAGGCCTAGAATAAAAGAACCACACAGTCACACCTTTCAACAGCTCATTTTCCTTCTTCTTGTTGTAAAGCTGATAAAAGTTGAAGCAATCTGATTCTGTATTAAAAGTTAAATCATACAGACCTTTGCTGGGCACATCTTGGAGGCAAAACACACTCTCCTGATCCACTTCAAATAATTCTCTCACAATCTTCTCCACCAAAAACTCCAGCGTGACCACTTTCCGCTGCTCCTCCGTCACCTCAAATCGCACAGTGTTTCGCAGCCGCACCCGGTGGGCCGGCACTCCATCCTCCGCGTCGTTCATTGCCTTCTTGGTAAGTTTTTGAAAGCTTAGCCAAAAGGCCGAGAAGCGATGGCCTGAAAATTGGCCACAGCTGGCCACCGCCGCCCAGGGGGCCGGGAATCCGATCGCGGGGTCCGGCCGGACCCAGTCCCACTCGCCATTGGTCCGGGGCCCCCCTCAACGCTTCCCCCGGGACCTCTGGCCGTCACCTCAGCTCCACCCACAAAGCCCCATGTCCCCTGTTTAATTACACAAGCACTCGCAGAACAGCTATGTAATTAGCTAGCTAAGCAAGCTAGGAGGCAGTCCATACTCTATAACACATGTACCTGACAAGTCACAAACCAGGGACACGCGGCAACAAGTCATCAACAAGCTCTCTTGAGAACACCAAAGTCGCCCGTCCGGCGGACGGAGCATCCAAAAATAGCACAAACTCAGGAGTGTTCCTCTCCACGGAAATCTTTAGTAAAAGGCGAAAGATTTGTGCGTGATGAAGAGAAACCCAAGCACACGTGGCCTCTCGCCGTCACCAGCCGCCGTAGGCCCTCCCGGCCCGGAGCCGCAGGCCCGGAGTTGTCCGTCGGCGCCCCCGCGCGTTATCCGCGGAAGAGGGAGGGGAGACGCAATAACAGCCCGACTGGCAGAGGGCGCAAGCGAGCCACGGACCGCTGCAAACCGGCTCGCTAGCTGACTTACTTAACCAGCTTCACTTACCCAGCTAGCTGACGAAGAATGATAGAAAGAAAGAAAGAAAGACACACACACGATAAAACTTTTTCTTTTATTTCAAAAAAAAAAAAAAAAACCCCACAAGGACTCAGTTGCTTGTCTACTCCATGAACAAGAAGAAGCAACTGCAACAGCAACAGCAACAGCAACAGCAACAGCCCTTCCTTTGCACCCAAAGATAGAGGCACACCGTTCCCGGACGTACTGCAATACCGGGTCGATGCGTGGAGCGGACGGAGCAAGCTCCTTCTCCGACTCCCAGTCCCAAAAATCCGTTTTAATATGTAGTCCCCAGATAGGGGACGTATCAGATATTAAACTGATAAGAACAGATTTTTTTATTTATTTATTTATTTTTTTAAATTGAAAACCCCACAATACATACATCACAAACATTACGCACATACACCTACGATGTCTACATCCAAGTACATTTACATTTACAAGCACCTATTTACATACATTTTCAGCCTCACACTCCAACAGCCGCATCGAAACAATAATACAATGGCCCCACCTAATGGCCCCCTTTCGCCCTGCCTCCACAAACATCAATATATTTTTATTATTTAAACCCTATACACCAAGACATCAAACCTTTCTCAGTACCCCGCAATTCTACTACTTCCACAACACAGAATAAATCATAAACTGCCTACCCATACAGGTCCTTCCACCTTTCCTTTGCTTGGTGTTACCCCAAGGACACCTCCTCCCATTGCCTCCTTCTTCCCAACCCTCCTCTTACCCTCCCAACCACCCTTTTATACCCCCACTTGATATTATGCCTCACTAGGAGACCCCTTGCCTCCCACAAACCATACTTTGTAAGGCTTACCACCAGCCACCACAAAAAACTTTTCCTCCCTTTCACCCCCTTCAAACCCTTCCCCAAGGTTATACCCTCATAACTGAGTCCCCTTATCAAATCAAAAAACAAACCCACCTCCTTCTATACCCTTTGGGCAAACGTGCATTCCCAAAAAACATGTCTGACTGTCTCGTCAGCCATGCATGTGTCCCTTGGACAGAACTTGTTCCGTGTGAGGGAGTGTCTGTAAAGGACCTCCCTCACCGGTAGACGCTTATGTACCATCAACCAGTTCAGGTCCTTCAGGTTGTTTTCCAGGCCTTTCATCTGCACCCCCCTCCACGTCTCCTCTGCCACCCCCCATATCCTAACCCTCCCCAACTTCTCCACCAAGGCCCTATACAGTGCCCTATGGCTCAGGCACAAATCCCCGTCCTTGCACTCCGGGAATCTTTTTGCCCACTGCACCACCTGCTGGTACTGCTGCGGCAGCCCCTCCGCTCTGGGGAACCTGTTGTCCCAACCCCCTAAGTGCCTCAATGCCGTCCCTGCCCACAGCCTCAGAAAGAAGTAGGCCGCATGCGCAGTAGGCCTCGCCATCTCCCGCATAACGTCGAGTAGGCACCCCCCTCCCCTTTCTCCCTGCATCATGGTCACTGGTTATATATTCATATCCTCCCCATATGAATTTAAAAACCATTCCCTGCAAGACTCTCCTCAGCCTGGGAGGCAGAGGGAACACCTGCGCTACATAGATCAGTGCAGGTAGCACCTCTGCTTTGAGCACCAAGATCTTACCGGTGACGCTTAACCGCCTTACCTTCCACAAACCCAGTTTCCCTTTCACCTTCCTTATCCTGTCCAGCCAGTTCTCTTCCACATCCCTCTCCCCTCCAAATCCCACCCCTAAAATTTTTATCGGCCCCTCTGCACAGGCCAGCCCGCACATATTCTCCCTCTTCCCCTCCCATCTTCCAAAGAATTTTATACTTGACTTACCTATGTTCAGTTTGGAACCCTGATGCCCTCGAGAACCTCTCCACCATTTCCAGCGCCCTCTCTACACTCCTCTCACAGCTCAATATAAGGGTGGTGTCATTGGTGTATTGGGCCAACTTCACCACCCCCCCCCCCCCCCCCCCCCACCTGGCAAGACCAACCCTCGAATGGCCTTATCCCCCCTTATAGCGGCCGCTAGCGGCTCGATGTACATCACGTACAGCAGTAGTGACATCGGGCACCCCTGCCGCACTCCTGACCCCTGGAGCACCATCGCACTAAGGTGCCCGTTGATGTTCACCCTGCTCCCCACCCCTGCATACATTACCTTTACCCACCCCCTAAATCGCGGCCCAAAACCCATTCTCTCCAGTACTTTAAACAAAAAATCATGTGACACCCTGTCGAATGCTTTCTCCTGGTCCAGGCCCACCAGCACGAGCGGCAAACTCCTGTCGCGTGCCCAGCTGATGGCTTCCCGGACCAGGCGAAGGCTCCAATGCAGCTGACGGCCCTCCACGCCACAGGTCTGGTCCCAATCAACTACATGCGTCAACGCCGCCTTCATGCGCCTCGTTAAGACCTTTGCTATTGCCTTGTAGTCTACGCATAAAAGCGTGACCGGCCGCCAGTTCCTGAGGTCCTCCATGTCCCCCTTCTTAAATAGGAGAGAGATTACCCCCTCCCGCATAGAGTCCCCTAGCCTCCCCTCCTCAAACATCTCCCTAGCCACCTCTAACAGGTCCCCACCCACCAACTCCCAGAACACTCTATAAAATTCTGCTGGGAGCCTGTCCACCCCTGGCACCTTACCTGTCTTCAGGCTGAACATAGCCTCCCTACACTCCTCTAGCGAGATGTCCTTCTCTAACTCCTCCCTCACCCTCCCCAGCACCCCCCCTCCAACCTCCCCAAGAAAAAAATTCCCCTCCCTAAGATCCACCTCCCTTCTCCCAAACAAATCCTTATAGAAGCTCACCGCCACCTCTACCATCTCCCCTGGCCCAGTCTTTAGTACCCCATCTGCCCCCTTTAGTCCCCTCACCACCTTCCTCCTCCTGCGTTCCTTAATGGAGCCAAAAAAATATGCGCTGCATGTTTCATTCTTCTCCATATACTCTCCCCTCGATAACCATAAAAATCTTTTGGCCGTCCCCTCAAACACCCTCCTCAGACGCTCTTGTAGGTCCGAGTAGCCCTGCCAAGATCTATCCCCTTTTAAATTCCCACACACAAAAAACTCCTCCAACTCTTTTTGTAATGAAAAAAACTCACCTCTTTCCCTCCTGGCTTTGGCCTTACAGTAGTTCACTGCCACCCTTTTGGTGTTCCCCTTCACCCATTCCCACCACTCCCGCCCAGAGCCAAACATCTGCCTCATATCCCTCCATCCCCCATAGGCCTCCCTATATCCCTCCACAAAATCCTTCTCCCTCAACACACTCACATTCAGCTTCCAGAAACCCCTTCCGAAAGCCATCCCCAGCTTACTTCTCACCCAGTGATGGTCAGAAAACCACACTGGAGAGATCTCCGAGGCTGCCACCACTATGTTCTGTGGAGCGAATATAAAATCAATCCTGCAGGTCACTCCCCTTGAGTTCCCCCAGGTTGCCCCTCCCCCCCCCGGATTGGCTTTTTTAAAAGTGTCCTGCAAAGAAAAATTGTTCACCATCTTACACTGTCACGGAACGCAGGGTTAGGACCCAGATGCAGAGTGCGGGGAAAAACACAGAACTCCAAAAGTAGGCAAACAAAGACTTTACTAATTAACCAGGACAAAGGGAACAAAAAGCCTCGCAGGGCAACTTTAAACACAAAGAAAAACTTCAAAAACACGGGGAAACAAAAATACAAAAATTCCAAAAACACACAAAGAGCAGAGCAGGCAAGGAACATGCAACGGGCAGGCAAGAAACGGGCAACAGGCAACAAACCAGCGACAAACCAACAAGGAGCAAGGATCCAGCACCTGAGTCAAGGGGAAGGGAAACTTAAAAAGACACGACACTGACGAGACACAGGAGGGCACAATGAACAATCAGGCCACAGAGAGGGAAGGGAAAACGAGACAATCAAAAAACAATAATTGGACAATTGAAAACAATAATACAATTACACAGGGGGGAGAAGGACACAAAACCGAAGTGCCGCCATCTGGCGGCCCAACAAGGGAAGACGGGGAAAACACAGAACCCTGACAGTACCCCCCCCCCCCCAAGGGACGGCTCCTGACGTCCCAAGAGGTCGACCTTGGGAGGGGGTGAACTGGAGGGTGGGAGCAGGAAACAGGACGAGACAGGAACAGGAACAGGAACAGGACTCAGGACTCAGGACCAGGACTGGAACCAGACGGGAACAGGATGGAACACAGGAACAGGACTCTGGACTGGACTGGACAGGAACAGGAACTCAGGGCTGGACAGAACAGGAACAGGAACTCAGGGCTGGACAGAACAGGAACTCAGACTTGGGAAACTCAGGAACTCGGACTCGGGAAACTCAGGAACTCGGACAGGAACAGGACTGGACTCAGGAACAGGGGCAGGAACAGGACTGGACTGGACTCAGGACTGGGGCAGGAACAGGACTCGGACATAGCAGAACCCTGGGAGGGGCGAAGACACGACAGAAACCAGGAAGGGACTAAGACTTGGCAAAGACAGAACACTGAACTGGACTATGGCACGGCAGAAACATGGATGGGACTGAGACGAGACCGACACACTGGACAGGGACGAGGCAGACACGAGACAGAACGACTGACACCGACTCAGGAACACCGGGGGACCTACAAGGACAGACAAAGGGACAAGCAGGCGGGGAGGCACACGGCAAGACCAACAGACACACTAAGGGACAGACAGAGAGGGAAGGAGAGGGGTGAACTCTGACATAACACCTGACAAATGGGCAGACATGACAAAAAACACGCAGACTGACACACGGACAGACAGGCAGACAGGCAGGAGAACAGATTGGCCGATGGGCTGACGGCCTGGGGGGCAGACAAACAGGCCAACATACTGGCTGACAGACATGTGGGCAAACAGGCAGACAGGCAGGCAGGCAGGCAGACAACTAGACACGGGGGCAGGTGCACAGGCAGACACACGGTGGGGAACATAGATAGGGCTAGGTCTCTGGGCACTGGGTAGGGGCAGCGATGGCTTGGGCACACTAGGGGGCGTGAGAACACTAGGGGGAGCACGAACACCAAGGGACGCGGGAACACTGGGCAGGGCAGGAGCACAAGGCAGGGCAGGAGCACTGGGCAGCTTCGGAGGCCTCTCCGGGGCGCGGGGCGAAGCAGGCGACGAGGGCCCCTCCGGGACTCGGGGCGAAGCAGGCGACGAGGGCCCCTCCGGGACACGGGGCGGAGCAGGCCGCGAAGGTCCCTCCGGGACTCGGGGCGGAGCAGGCCGCGAAAGCCCCTCCGGGACTCGGGGCGGAGCAGGCAGCGAAGGCCCCTCCGGGACTCGGGGCGGAGCAGGCAGCGAAGGCCCCTCCGGGACTCGGGGCGGAGCAGGCAGCGAAGGCCCCTCCGGGACTCGGGGCGGAGCAGGCAGCGAAGGCCCCTCCGGGACAACAGGCAGAACAGGCGACCCTTGCGGGATGACAGGCAGAACAGACGGCCCCTGCGGGACAACAGGCAGAACAGGCATTCCCTGCGGGATGACAGGCAGAGCAGGCGGCCCCTGCGGGACAACAGGCAGAACAGGGGGCTTCTCTGGGACGCGGGGCAGAGCAGGCAGCTCCTGCGGAACGGCGGGCCGGGCAGGCAGCTCCTGCGGGGCGGCGGGCCGGGCAGGCAGCTCCTGTGGGGCGGCGGGCCGGGCAGGCAGCTCCTGCGGGGTGGCGGGCCGGGCAGGCAGCTCCTGCGGGGCAGCGGGCCGGGCAGGCAGCTCCTGCGGGGCGGCGGGCCGGGCAGGCAGCGGAGGTCCCTGCGGGAGACCGGGCTGGGCGTACTTCTGGGCCAGTGGGGGCATCTCTGCGGTAAGCCCCTGGAGGTAAGCCTCCCACTGGAGGGCCGTTGTCAATAGGGTTCCTAGGTCAGATGACCCGATAAGCCCGGAGTAGACCAGGCCACCATGGAGGGAGTCCCTCACGCCATCCAGAAATAGCTGGCACAGAACGGCCTGGGCCAAGTCGCTCTGTGCAGCCAATGAGCAAAACTCAGTTGCGTATTCCATGAAGGAACGTGACCCCTGACGTATGCTCATCAGCTGGTCCGCCCCATGTCCACTGGGCAAGAGGGCCTATCCGACGGGAGGGCTGAACCCAGAGGCCCCCCCAGCGACCACCGGCTTGCTCCAGACCGGTGGCATGCTAAACACAAAACTTCAAAGGAAGAGGGGGGAAGAAAAAAAAAAACTCTGCTGGGTCCAGAAGTGGCTGGAACCTTCTGTCACGGGACGCGGGGTTAGGACCCAGATGCAGAGTGCGGGGAAAAACACAGAACTCCAAAAGTAGGCAAACAAAGACTTTACTAATTAACCAGGACAAACGGAACACAAAGCCTCGCAGGGCAACTTTAAACACAAAGAAAAACTTCAAAAACATGGGGAAACAAAAATACAAAAATTCCAAAAACACACAAAGAGCAGAGCAGGCCAGGCAGGCAAGGAACATGCAACGGGCAGGCAAGAAACGGGCAACAGGCAACAAACCAGCGACAAACCAACAAGGAGCAAGGATCCAGCACCTGAGTCAAGGGGAAGGGAAACTTAAAAAGACACGACACTGACGAGACACAGGAGGGCACAATGAACAATCAGGCCACAGAGAGGGAAGGGAAAATGAGACAATCAAAAAACAATAATTGGACAATTGAAAACAATAATACAATTACACAGGGGGGAGAAGGACACAAAACCGAAGTGCCGCCATCTGGCGGCCCAACAAGGGAAGACGGGGAAAACACAGAACCCTGACATACACAGGTGCCCCAAACTAAAGTCCCCTGTGCCCTCAAAAGAAACATTGAAATCCCCACCCATAACCAGGACCCTATTCGTGAGGCAGACGGCCTCCATGTCCCCAAACACCTCCCTCCTCCCCCCCGGCTCTGCCGGTGCATACACACATAGCAGCCTGAGCTGTAGCCCTTTCCAATCTGCATCCATTGCTAATACCCTCCCCTGCACTACCGAAAAAACCTCTCCAATACAAAAATCCCACCCCTTAAACAAAATCCCTACCCCCGAGGAATGCACCCCCCCCACTCCCCATCTAGACTCCCCCTTTGTCCACTCCCCTGAAAACCTTTCAGAGTCTTCCCTGTCCCTTAAATGGGCCTCTTGCACAAAACACACGTCGAAATGAACTGTGGCTAGATACATAAATACGGCTCTTCTTTTCTTACTGTCCTGTAGCCCCCTCACATTTACAGTAAGCACCGTTAAGTAATTTTCAGCCTTTGTCATTTAATGAAACAAGAAAAGAAAGCCCCCCAAATTAAAACCATGGTCTGATTTCTGAGGGCACCGTCCCAGCCTCCTCCTCCCCTACCCCCGCACCGACCTCCACCTCGTCCAAAGACACATAGGCAGAGGCGTTCGGAGACGTAGGAGGGCTATAGCTATGCTCGTCGCTGACTGGAGAAGTTAGCAACGCTACCTCTCCCCCGCTGCATGCTCCACTCACTCCCTCTTCCCCACCCTCCCCCCTAGCTAAGCCCCCCCCTTCCTCACCAGCTGTAGTTCTGGAAGGTCCCGTCTCCTCACTGTCCCCCCACCTCAGTGGGGAGAAGCGGTTCTTCAGGGCCACAGTCCCTGAAGGTGGAAGTCCTGAATACGGCCCCGACACTGCAGGTGACCCCTGCGGTTCCTCTGCCTTCCTCAGGGCCTTCCGCCGTCGCTTCCCCTTCGCCACCTTGCCGTCCGCCTCTCCCTCAGCGGAGCTCTCCTCGGACCCCGCGCTTTTCTGCACCCGCTGCCTCCTGGCTGACTGGCACATGACACCCTCCATCTCCTCCTCGCCCACCCCCACTCCCTCAGCGCCACCAGCCTGCTCCGCCTTGTCGCCACCTTTCTCCCCCCCCACTGGTGCCCCCTCTGTTACTGGAGGAACCACTTCCACAGCCGCCCCCGCCTTCTCTCCGTCCCCCTGCTCCACTCTCTGCTGCGCAGGGACCACTTCCTGACGGTCAGGATGTTCGTGAGCATCGTCAGGACGGCCCCTCCCAGCAGCCGCACTCGCGTACGTCCTCGTCTTCGTCGTTGTTGTCCCCGGGCAGACGTTGAAAAGGTGCCCCTCGGCTCCACAGCCATGACATCTCTTTGGGTCTGGGCAGGCCATGACAGTGTGCCCGCTCTTCCCACAGTTCCTGCATTCTATCTGTGAGCAATTCTCAGCCACATGCCCAAACCGCCTGCACTGCCTGCAGAACAGAGGCTGCCCTGAGTAATAAAGATACCCAGGGTCAGCCCCTATGGTGAAATAAGCCGGCGGATGCAGAAGCCCGTCATGGCCCCCTGGATCCTCCTTCAGGAAAACCCAGAACTGGCGCTTTCCGTTCCAGATCCCGAAACCATCCCCCAGCCATCTTGCTCCCACCAACACTTGCCTGTACCTTGAGAGGAAGAAGCTGAGCTTCTCATCCCCAACGTAGGGATTGTAAGTATGGATCGTGATGATCTTATAGTTCCTCCTTTCCAACGAGGACACAGCAAACAGCACCAGTGGCTCTTCCATCTGCTTTTCCAAGCACCTCCTGTGGGTTTCTTCAAACGCTGCCGCCGAAATGAAGGTGAGGTCGAAAGCCCTGGCTGCCATATTCTGTTGTAAGTAGAACACAGCTCCAGGATCCACCTTCAAAACGTCGATCAGCACCCCCTTGGTAAACTCTCCTCGTTCCGTCATCTTGCCTCTTTCAGCAGTCCAGGTGAATCGGATTGTATTCCGCAGCCCAGCTCCAGCTGGCTGAAACGGCGTCCCCTTCTGAGCCATTGTAGATCGCAGTCTTCAGGTAATACACCATCCAAATCCTAGCCAAAAGGCCGAGAAGCGATGGCCTGAAAATTGGCCACAGTTGGCCGTCGCCGCCCAGGGGGCCGGGAATCCAATCGCGGGGTCCGGCCGGACCCAGTCCCCGCTTGCCATTGGTCCGGGGCCCCCCTCAACGCTTCCCCCGGGACCTCTGGCCGTCACCTCAGCTCCACCCACAAAGCCCAAGTCCCCTGTTTAATTACACAAGCACTCGCAGAACAGCTATGTAATTACCTAGCTAAGCAAGCTAGGAGGCAGTCCATACTCTATAACACATGTACCTGACAAGTCACAAACCAGGGACACGCGGCAACAAGTCATCAACAAGCTCTCTTGAGAACAGAAAAGTCGCTCCGTCCGGCGGACGGAGCATCCAAAAATAGCACAAACTCAAGAGTGTTCCTCTCCACGGAAATCTTTAGTAAAAGGCGAAAGATTTGTGCGTGATGAAGAGAAACCCGAGCACACGTGGCCTCTCGCCGTCACCAGCCGCCGTAGGCCCTCCCGACCCGGAGCCGCAGGCCCGGAGTTGTCCGTCGGCGCCCCCGCGCGTTATCCGCGGAAGAGGGAGGGGAGACGCAATAACAGCCCGACTGGCAGAGGGCGCAAGCGAGCCACGGACCGCTGCAAACCGGCTCGCTAGCTGACTTACTTAACCAACTCCACTTACCCAGCTAGCTGACGAAGAATGATAGAAAAAAAAGAAAGAAAGAAAGAAAGACACACACACGATAAAACTATTTCTTTTATTTCAAAAAAAAAAAAAAAAAAAAAAAAAACCCCACAAGGACTCAGTTGCTTGTCTACTCCATGAACAAGAAGCAGCAACAGCAACAGCAACAGCCCTTCCTTTGCACCCAAAGATAGAGGCGCACCGTTCCCGGACGTACTGCAATACCGGGTCGATGCGTGGAGCGGACGGAGCAAGCTCCTTCTCTGACTCCCAGTCCCAAAAATCCGTTTAATATGTAGTCCCCAGATAGGGGACGTATCAGATATTAAACTGATAAGAACAGATTTTTTTTTTTTAATTTTTTTTTTTTATTGAAGCACTTCACATAATTACATGTATTCCACATTACATCAACATACTCATGATACATACACATAGCATCCATACCCCATCCACATTGCACACTTACTACTTTCACCTCACATACATGTTGCAAACCCTACACATACAAACCTACACCTCTCATACTGTACACTATTAAACCGTACCAGTTACCCAGTACAATCAAAACGTATCCTAACACCCCAAACCAAATTACATTTAAAACTTGCATTAATGCAAGCATGCTATGCACTTAACACGCAACAAAAAAAAAAAAAATCCTCACGTACACAACTAAAATGCTAATACCACCACTACACTCAAACTTAACACGATGCACATTCACACAAATCAAATTTATATACTTCAGGAACATTCACTTCCTAGAAGTGCTCTGCAACAAAAGGCCAAAAAGCAAAAAAAAAAAACTAAATAAATAAACAAATAAACACAGCAACGTAACATTTGAGGTGGATAGGATGCTACCTAATCTTGATTGTGCAACCTCTAGTGCAAACCATTTAGAGTGGAAAAACCCTTTCCAATCCTCCCCAGTATCCCTTTACCCAATCCCACCCGCGCACCGCCCCATCCACCCTTATCCGTTCTGCTACCCTCCCACAGAACCTGTGGAAGAGCTGGCTGGGACTTAACGCCCTTACCCTCGTCCCCACTACCGCCATCCTGTCCTCCTATAGGACCCACTTGGCATAGCCCACGACGTCCCACAACGCCTCCTGGGCCACAGCCCCCAAAACTCCCACTCCCTGCTTAAACAGGACCCCAGCCCTGCTCAAACTAAAAGTGGGCCCAATCCTCCTGAGGAGGCCCTGAACCAGCCCCCAATACCGCACCGAAAACTGGCACTCCCAGAAAGCGTGTGGGACGGACTCCGACAACCCACAGCCCCTAGGACAGAGTGGACTGGCACTGCACCCGTGACTATACAACATCTCCCGCACCGATAACTTGTTCAAGGCGCAGAGCCAGTGAAGGTCCCGCACCACCCCTGGTGCCCTCCCCCCACTCACCCCGGCCCAGTCCATATTGAGCGGCACCCCCTGTGGGGCAATTACTTGCCTATAAGCCAGGCTGTTGTATATCTGCCTGTGCTGTAACAGTCTGTCCCTCCCCATGTGCGCCGAGGCCTGCCTCAGAAAGCGCACCACGGCCTGATAAGCGGGGGGCAGAATGTCCGCGCGCGGAGCCACATGAGTTAGCGGCACCAGATGTCGCAAGGCATTGGCCAGAAACAAACGCGCAAAATAAAAACATTTGTGCGGGACTTTGGCTAAGAAAATGTTGCTAGCGAAACAGGCATATAAAGTGTCAAGCTTCAGGGGGACCCTTGGCACGCCCCGCCCCCCTTTAGCTACCGGCAGGTACATTATTTCGCGGCGCACATATTCGTACCTGGCTCCCCAGAGGAAATGGAACATGGCCCTGGTCAGTGCCACCTTCATCCTCGCTGGAACCGGGAACACGTAGGCCAAATGCAAGAGGAGCGGGAGCAGGACAGCCTTCACTACTACCACCCTCCCAGTCAGTGACAGCCGCCTACGTGCCCACATCCCCAACCGCGATCTCACCAGGGTCAAGCGCGCTTCCCAGTTCCGCTCTGCACTCCCTTGGGGAAAAAATCGGACACCCAACACTTTCAGCCCTCCCTCACACCTATCAAAACCCCCACAATCCCCCAGCTCCTCTCTCCACTGCCCGCAGAACAAAACCGAGGACTTTGCCAGGTTCACCTTTGAACCCGTCCCCGCTGCAAACTTGTCCACCAGGACACACACCCTCGCCAGCGACTGGGAGGAAGCCACGAACATTGTCGTGTCGTCCGCGTACTGCTGGATTTTCAAAATATCCCCAGCAGCCCCTGGGATCCTCACCCCGTCGATGCCCGGATCCCGTCGCACCAGCTCTGCAAAGGGCTCCATGAACAGGACGTAGAGCAGCGGGGAGAGCGGGCACCCCTGCCGCACTCCCCCAGCCTGCTCCACGGCCCCGCTCAGGAACCCATTGATCCGCACACAGCTATATACCCCCCTATATAGCATGCGCAGCCAAGACATAAAATGGGGGCCGAAGCCCATGCGCTCCAAAACCCGGAACAAGAAAGCGTGCTGGACGCGATCGAAGGCCTTCTCCTGGTCAATGCTGACCAGGGCTAAGGGAAGGCCTCGATCATGCGCCCAATCTATGACGTCCCATAGCAGAACCAAGTTCCAGCTGCAGGAACGCCCGGGCACACCACAGGTCTGATCGGGACTAACTAGGCCGCTCATCACCTGCTTCAGGCGAAGAGTGGCTGCTTTAGCTAACACCTTATAGTCCACCGTCAGCAAGGTGAGAGGGCACCAATTTTTAAGTTTCGCCCTATCTCCCCCTTTAAACAATAGCGCCAGCACCCCCTTCCTCATGGAGGCCGACAGGCCCCCCCCTCCAGAAGAGCCTGAAACACCTCTAAGAGGTCAGGCCCTATGAGGTCCCAGAAGGCACCATAGAACTCCTTTGGGAGCCCATCGTGCCCCGGGGCCCGCCCATCCCTCAATGAATGCAGTGCTATCGTTACCCTCGTCCAAACTGAGACCTGCCTCCAAAGTCTGCACCTCCTCCTCTCCTAACCGGCCTGCCACGCAGTCAAGGAGCGCTTCCTGCACCTCCGGGTCGCACTCTCTCCTGCTGAAAAGATCCGAATAGAACTCCTCCGCAATTTCCAGCATTCCTGGGATGCTTGTTACCAGCCCCCCTTCCCCCCTCAGACCAGCAATGGTAGAGGCGTTCTTCCGCGCCCTAGCAGCCTGAAAGAAAAAGGAGGTGGGCTTCTCCCCCTCCTCCATCTCTCTCAGCCGTGCCTGGAAAGCCAAAGCCTTAGCCCTGTCCTCTAGGAGGCTCCTGACCCGCTCCTTCACCCCCTCATAGGCCTCCCACCTCACCTCCCTTCCGTTATTGAGTTGTGCGTGCAGGTACGCCAGCATCTCGAGCCATCTTCTTACTTCTGCGCGTTCTCTCCGCTGCTGCCTGACGCTAAAACTGCGGCAGAACTGCCCAAAACGCACTTTGGCTGCCTCCCACCACTCTACCACCGTGGGGTAGAGGAGCCGCAGTGCCTGCACGGACCTGTAAAAATCAACAAAAGCAGCTCTGAAGGGCTTAGACCTCAGTAGCGTGACATTGAGCTTCCAAAACCCTGGCCCCCACTTTGTACCATCCACCTGTACTGATACGCGCAGCATGTCATGGTCCGAAGCCCATGACGGCAGCAGCGTGCATGCTATACCCCCCAATTCTTCCCCCACAAAAATGTAATCCAGGCGGCTCGCAGCTCCCCTGGAATTCCGCCAGGTGAAGCCAGGAGCTCCCGGATGTGCAGCCCGGTAGGCATCGACCAGAGAGAAATCCCTGACCTGCTCAGCCAGAGCCCTCGCTGAGTAGTCCATCCCAGCAGAGCCCGCACCCGCCCCGTCCAGAGACACATTGAAATCCCCCCCAGAACAATCAGCCTGGAGGTGGTCAGGCAGGCAGTGAGCTCCCTGAACACCTCCAGCCTCCGCCCACTTTGCGTGGGCCCATACACATTCAAGACACGGAGCCTGACCGAGTGATAATTTATGTCCGCGTACATCGCCCTGCCCGCGATGACCGACACAGCCTCCTGTATCTCAAAACTGTGACCCCTGAACAAAATTCCCACCCCATCTGCGTGGATGTTCCCTACTGACCATAAAGATGGCCCCCACACCCATTCCCGTGAAAACACTGACACATCCTTTTCATCCCTCAAGTGCACCTCCTGCAACAGAAAAATCTCCCCTCGTGTCGCTGCTAATGAGGAATACAATGCATTCCTTTTCACAGGGTTTCTCAGACCGCGTGCATTTAAGGAAATAATATTTAACTCCATAGTATATGGCAGAAATCAAAAACACACCAAAACCAAACTACAGAACCTGAATGGCAATGAGCATTATGCTCATCACTCGGTATCCTTTGCAGAGGCGTTCCCCCCTTCTTCCAGTCCCTTCTCCATACCCATGACCTCTGCCATTCTACCCACCTCCCAGCCTGCAAACTGGGGGTCAGGTACAGGTCTGGCTGGGGGCCCGTCTGAAGGCTCCTGTAGGGCCCCAAAGTCCACCTCCATATCCGATTCAGACTTCTCCCCCTCTGAACCGCCCGATAGGGCCATGAACCTATTCTGGAGAGGGATGCCAGGTCCAGCCTTAGTCTCCCTCCCATTCTGTTTTTCCCCCTCTGGAAGGGGCCCGTCCTCCCACGACATCGGCGTCTCCAGGTCCCAAGAGGTGAGCAGGGCTGCCCCCTCCACTGAAGATGTCATGTCCTCCTCCCCAGGGCTGGCCACTGGCGAAGGAGTAAAGAGCTCAGGTGAGCCCCCACCCACAGCGCTGGGCCCAGTGACCGGAGCCACTGACGGCAACACTACTGCTCTCAGTCCCAAGCCCAAACCGGGCCGTGAAAAAGGGCCGAACACCTGGCCGATCCTGGGCGCTTGAGCTGAGCTATGTGCGATTTCTGGAGACGGGCCAGGAACAGGAGCTGAACCGCAGCCCGGAGCCGAAGTGACTCCTGGAGCTGGATCAGGACACGGTTGCGAGTCTGTAACTGGAAACGGGACCTGAGTCCCCTCAAGAACCGGCTCCGACCCGGAAACCTGACCCGGACTGGAACCCGAAACCGGAACCGGACCGGAAGTCGGATCCGGATCCGGACCCAGAACCGGAACAGAAACCGAACCGGAAACCGGATCCGGACCGGAACCCGGGTCCAAACCCAGAACCGATGCAGAGACCTAGGGAGCAGCACGGCCCGGAGCCGGATCCAGAGCGTGATCCGGATCAGGAACAGGAGCCAGACCGGAAATCGAATCTGGAACAGGAGCCGAAGCCAGATCGGGATCCGGAGCCGGAGCTCCAGCTGTAGTCAGAGCCGGAGCCGAATCCGGAGCCAGTACCGGGCCAGAAGATAAAACCAACCCCGGAGCCGGGGCCAGAGCCGGACCAGAAGCCGCAGCCGGATCCGGAGCGGAAGCCAGGTCAGGAGCCGTAGGCGGAGGCGGAGGCGGATCTGAAACAGGAGCTGGACCCGGAGCTAATCCAGGAGCCTGGGCCGGTCCAGGAGTTCCAGCCGACCCAGCACTCTGCGCCACAGGAACAACAGCCCCTCCTCTCACCTGACTCCTCACACCTGTGATACCTTCCAAATTAGTCTGGAATTTGGCTGCATTCGAGGCCTTTCTCTCCGGGCAGGCCCGGAACAAATGCTCCGTACTGCCGCAGAGTGTGCAAGACTTGGGTGCAGTGCAATCCTTGGTCTCGTGTTCCCCCGAAAGGCAGTGTCTGCACCTCACTGTAGTGCAGACTTCTTTCAGGTGTCCATAAGACCCACACCTGCGACATTAAATTGCCTGGCCAGGATACCAGAGGTACCCTCTGTCAGGCCCGATGGCAAAGGCCCCTGGAGGATGAGCATAGCCTCCAGCGCTCCGACCAGGATCCTGCTTAAAACGCACCATATAGCGTCTCTTACCTGTCCAGAAGCCGTAGCGGTCCTTAACTTTCACCCCATCTCTCACATCCGCACAGTATTTCTCCAGAAAACTCAAAATATCCTCTTCCCTCACAAAGGGGTTGTAGAGATGTATTGTGAGAGGTCTTAGCGTTTTTGCGTAGAGGAGCTCCACCCGGATTCCTTCCAACTGCTTGGCATTCTTGACGCTGACAAGGTGATTGTATAAATTGAGACACAATGCTTCGGAATAAAAGGTTAAATCATAAAAGCCCCGTGAAGAAAAACAAACAAAAAACCGTGCTAACATCAATTTTCAAAAGCCCCTTCAGTACTTCTTTGACGAAAAAATCTAAACCAAAATCCTTCTTCCGTTCTGATCCGTCCTCCACAACAAACCGAACCGTATTCTTCAGCCGCACCCGGTGGGTCGGCACAGCACCCTCTGATGGCATCATCTTCTGTCACTTTTTGATTAAAGTCAAAAGGCCGAGAAGCGATGGCCTGAAAATTGGCCACAGCTGGCCGCCACCGCCCAGAGGGCCAGGAATCCGATTGCGGGGTCCGGCCGGACCCAGTCCCCGCTCGCCATTGGTCCGGGGCCCCCCTCAACGCTTCCCCCGGGACCTCTGGCCGTCACCTCAGCTCCACCCACAAAGCCCCATGTCCCCTGCCACGGTAGCTACCTACATGCTAAAGGCTCTTATCCCTGTTTAATTACGCAAGCACTCGCAGAACAGCTATGTAATTACCTAGCTAAGCAAGCTAGGAGGCAGTCCATACTCTATAACACATGTACCTGACAAGTCACAAACCAGGGACACGCGGCAACAAGTCATCAACAAGCTCTCTTGAGAACAGAAAAGTCGCCCCGTCCGGCGGACGGAGCATCCAAAAATAGCACAAACTCAGGAGTGTTCCTCTCCACGGAAATCTTTAGTAAAAGGCGAAAGATTTGTGCGTGATGAAGAGAAACCCGAGCACACGTGGCCTCTCGCCGTCACCAGCCGCCGTAGGCCCTCCCGACCCGGAGCCGCAGGCCCGGAGTTGTCCGTCGGCGCCCCCGTGCGTTATCCGCAGAAGAGGGAAGGAAGACGCAATAACAGCCCGACTGGCAGAGGGCGCAAGCGAGCCACGAACCGCTGCAAACCGGCTCGCTAGCTGACTTACTTAACCAACTTCACGTACCCAGCTAGCTGACGAAGAATGATAGAAAGAAAGAAAGACACACGATAAAACTTTTTCTTTTATTTAAAAAAAAAAAAAAAAAAAAAAAAAAACCCCACAAGGACTCAGTTGCTTGTCTACTCCATGAAGAAGCAACAGCAACAGCAACAGCAACAGCCCTTCCTTTGCACCCAAAGATAGAGGTGCACCGTTCCCGGACGTACTGCAATACCGGGTCGATGCATGGAGCGGACGGAGCAAGCTCCTTCTTCGACTCCCAGTCCCAAAAATCCGTTTAATATGCAGTCGAGTTTTAATGGCAGGTAGGGCACGTCTCTTCCTCCCTCGCCGATGGTGGCCATCATACGGGCCCTTACCACATACTCATGCCTACCTCCCCATATAAAGCCGAAAATTAAACGGGTCAAGGGCCTCCGCATGCTGGCAGGCAGGGGGTAGATATATGCCAAAAACAAAAGTGTTGGCAATATGTCTGCCTTCAGCACCAGGACCTTCCCGATGAAGGTCATCTTTCTGGCCTTCCACAGACCCAATTTCCTTTGGACCACAGTGATTCGTGGGGACCAATTTATGGCGGCACCATTTGTCGCCACAAAAAGGACCCCCAAAATCTTAAGAGTCAGCCCCCCTGGCACATCCATCCTTTCCTTCCACCTACCAAAAAATTTCGTGGAGGACTTGGCCAGAATTAACTTGGCACCAGAAGCCCTCCCAAAACTCTGGAAAATTTCCAAGGACCTTATGAGGCAAGGGTCGCTGTCCAGCAGCAGAGTGGTGTCGTCCGCATACTGTGACAGCTTCACCCTCAGCTCGCCACTACCTGGGACTGGAAACCCCTTCACCCCCGCATCTGCCCGAATGGCAGCGGCCAAAGGCTCCATGTACAGGATGTACAGGAGTGGTGAGAGAGGGCACCCCTGCCGTACTCCTGCAGAAACACCAAAAAAATCTCCCAAGTGCCCATTAATTGTGACCACGCTCCCCACCCTAGTGTACAGAATGCGCAACCATCCAACAAAAACGTGCCCGAAACCAAAACGTTCTAACACCTTGAACATAAAACCCCAGTGCACCCGATCAAATGCCTTGGCTTGGTCCAAGCTCACCAACATGAGTGGCAATTCTCTGTCCTCTGCCCAGGCGATCGCGTCTCTGATGAGCTGGAGGTTGGACCTAACTGATCGTCCCGCCACCCCGCAAGTCTGGTCTGTGTGGACCACGTGTGGGAGAACTGCTCGCAGCCGGTCCGCCAGGACCTTTGCAAGCAGTTTGTAGTCCACGCACAGCAATGTTAGCGGGCGCCAGTTCGCCAGGTCTGCTGTGTCCCCTTTTTTGTGCAGAAGGGAGATTATGCCCTTCGCCATACTTGCCCCCAGGGTTCTGGCGCCGAGGGCCTCTGACAGCACCCCCAAAACTACCGGGCCGAGCAACCCCCAAAACCGGAGGTAGAACTCGGCCAGCAGTCCGTCGATGCCCGGGGCCCTACGCTTGCCCATCCGCCTGAGGGCACTCTCCAGTTCGCCTAAGGAGAGCGGGGCCTCTAGGACCTTGGCCTCCTCTACGGGCACGCGCTGCCTCACGTGCCCTAGGAAAATACCTACCTGCTGCTCATCCACCTCCTGCTCCCTAAAAAGGGAGCTGAAATGGTCTGATGCAGCCCTGACCATTCCCTCGGCATCTGAGACCACCCTCCCCTGGTTGTCTCTAATACCAGTGAAAACCTGCCTGGCCTTCCTGGCTCTAGCTGTCTTGAAAAAGCCCACCGAGCATTTTTCATTCTGTTCCATGAAATCCCTCCGAGACCGCCGCAGGTACTCCCGCGCCTTGAACTCGGGGTGCTGAACTCGGTCAAAAGCTTTTTCTTGGTCGATACTGACCACCGCTAGAGGTAAACTCCTGTCCTCCACCCAATCCAGGACGTCCCTCATTAGCAACAGGTTCCACGTACATGAACGCCCCGGGACCCCGCACGTTTGATCTTGGCTCGCTAACCTGCTCATTACTCCCTTTAGCCGGAGGGTTGCAACCTTTGCCAAGATCTTATAGTCTGTCGTAAGCAAGGTTAGTGGCCGCCAGTTCTTTAGCTCCGCCCGATTCCCTGATTTAAATAGAAGTGCTACTATCCCTTTCCTCATGGAGGCAGCTAATAACCCTCTCTCCAAGATAGCCTTATAGACTTCTAACAAGTCAAGCCCCAGTAATTCCCAAAAAGTGACGGAAAATTCTTTGGGAAGCCCATCATGGCCTGGTGTCCGTCCGTCCCTCATTGATCTCACAGCCTCCGTTACTTCCCCCATCATCAAGGGTGCTTCCAAGGACTGAAACCCCTCCTCCCCCAGTCTATTCCCTACGCAGTCCAGAAGGGCTGCCTCAACTTGCGGATCGCATTCACGCCGACAGAAAAGGTCTGAAAAGAAGTCTTTCGCCATGTCCAACATTGCCTGTGTCTCTGTGACAAGGCCTCCAGTGCCCGCCAGACCATGCATGAAGGAGACATTACGCCTCGCCTTAACAGCCTGAAAGAAAAAGGCTGTAGGTTTTTCTCCCTCCTCCACCTCCGTGACCCTTGCCTGAAAGGCCAGGGACCGAGCTTTCCCCTCCAAAAGCCTTCTTATCCTACTCTTTACCCCCTCATACTTGGCCCACTCCACTGTCACCCCCGCATTTAGCTGCGCGTGCAAATATGTGAGACATTTAATCCACTTGCCCACCTCCTCCCGTTCCCTCCTCCGCATAGAAATGCTATGCCTCCTAAAGAACTCTCGGAAGCGGACCTTTGCTGCCTCCCACCACTCCACCACAGAGGGGTAAAGAGACCTCAAGGCCCGAACCGATTGATAAAAGGCAGAAAACTTTGTCTTAATATTACCGGAATTTAACAGAGAAACATTCAATTGCAAAAACCCTGGCCCCCAACTGTGATCTTTTACCCTAAAGGACATCTGAACCGCATCATGGTCAGACATCCACAGGGGAAGAAGCCCGCACTTTAACCCTTTCTGCTCCCTCCCAACAAAAAAGTAGTCCAAGCGACTGGCCACCCCTCGTGAATTTCTCCACGTATGCCCTACACTATTTGGGTAAACCGCACGATACACATCTATGAGGGAAAAATCTCCCACTAAATTTGCCAGTGCTTTCCCCGAATAGTCTGTTTCCCTTGCCCCTGAGGCACCCACACCGTCCAGCGAGACATTAAAATCTCCCCCCAAGATGACAGTCCGGGCAGTGGACAGGCAACCTGACAGTTCGCGAAATAATTCTAACCGTCTCCCGCTGTACACATGAGCGTAGACATTTATGATTCTGAATTTATCAGAACCAATACTATAATCAATAAACATCACTCTACCTGCTACCACCTCTACCACTTCCTCAATAACAAAAGAATGGCCTTTGAATAATATTCCCACCCCATCCGCATGTACATTGCCCACCGACCAGCCAGAAGGCCCCCACACCCACTCCCTAGAAAAAGCCGCAACATCTTCCTCATCCTTCAGATGGACCTCCTGCAGAAGGTAGACCTCCCCCTGCATCCTTGCTAATGATGCAAAAGCTGCTGCCCTTTTCATGGGGTCCCTCAGCCCCCGTATATTAACTGTAATAAAGGACAATTCCATTTATTCTAAAAGGTAAATTACCACGTCAAAGTGAAACTCACTACCATACCAAAATTCACACTCCCCCATCCTTCCCTTCATCCTGCACGCTCCCCACCTCTGGAGACATCCCCATTGCCTCCACTAAGCCCTCCACATCCCACCCTTCTAACAAGCCTGAGGGGGAACCAACCTCCATTTCCGTTTCTCCCCCCACCCCAAGCTCATCCCGCTCTGAAGCCCTGGTCAAAGCCGCATAGCGGTTTCCCACCACAATTTGTGGCTGTGCCTTCGCCCCCCTTTGACAATCGTCACCCCCTGATGCTGCCCGCTTCCGAACCCCAACCATAGCCCATTCTGCCCCAGCCCCCTCCTCCGAAAAGGGGCTATCTCCCCATGAAGCTGGCGTCTGCAGATCTGCTGTGGTCCGTAGTGGCGCTCCCTCTCCTGATGCAGTCCCTTTCCCCTGCGGGACTTGCTCAGACACTGAAGACAACAGCTCCGGAGAAGCAACCTCACTTGAGGCTGAAAGCCTGGATCCTGGATCCCTAGATGCCCCAGGTCCAAACATCCGGACATACCCCCTCGCACCAGTCACGTTATGACTCGGCACTGAAGCAGGACTAACCCCATCCTCAGCAGCCACCACAGAACCCGGAACAGAACCCGGATCAGAGCCAGCCCCCACAGCAACAGCTGCAGACTGTTCAGCAACCGGGACCAGAGAAGAAGCCGGAGCCGGAACCCGTGATGAAGGCGAGGCCTCTGTCAAAGTCAGTACCGTGCCCACCTCCTTGACTGGACCCACCGCTAACCCAGCAACACTGTCCTCTACCGGAGTAATGCCCGCCCCTTGGACCGACCCTGATCCAGAAGTGGGCTCGTGCACTGCCTCCTGCCCCGGCGCCTCAGCAGGTCCCGGATCAGCTCCAATCTCTGCACCTACCTGTGGCTGACCAGCAGGAGGCACTCCATCCGAGGTGGATGCCACCTCAGCCCGACCAGCCAGCACTGCTCCCCCTGGAGGCCCCAAATGTCCTCCCAAATCTGCCAAGGTGGATTGCACGAGGCTCGCATAGGATTTTTGTCTCACAGGGCATCCGCGAAACAAATGTTCTGTGCTTCCGCACAACGTACAAGTCTTTGGTGCAGCACAATCCTTTGTTTCATGGTCCCCGGACAAACAATGTCGGCACCTTATTCCCACACAAACAGCCTTCACGTGGCCAAACGAGCCACACCTGCGGCAATACATTGGCTGCCCTGGATACACTAAATAGCCTCTATCTGGGCCAATAGAAAATGTTGCAGGTGGGTGGTAGTATCCACCCACACTCAATGGATCTGATTTAAACCGCACCATGTACCGGCGTTTGCCGTTCCAATGTCCAAATCGATCTTTAACCTTCACCTCATCTCGTATTTCCTGACAGTATTTCTTCAAAAATAAAACTACATCGTCATCTCTAACAAAAGGATTGTACATGTGAATAGTTAGAGGTCTTAAAGCTTTAGAGTATAGCAGCTCCACTCTAATACCGTGCAACAACTCTGAACCCTTACACTCCACATATCGATTATATAAATTGAAACAGGCAGCCTCCGAGTAAAAGGTAAGATCAAAAAATCCCCTACCTGAAAAATCTTGCAAGCAATAAATTGAATCTGATTCCACCTTCAGTAGACCTTTCAGAATCTCCGTAACAAAAAACTCTAGATTAAAATTCTTCCTCCGATCCGCTCCTTCTTCCACTTCAAAACGTACCGTATTCTTCAACCGCGCCCGATAGGCCGGCAATCCACTCTCCTTCGCAGCCATCGCCTTCCCACAATCTTGATCTTCGCCAAAAGGCCGAGAAGCGATGGCCTGAAAATTGGCCACAGCTGGCCGCCGCCGCCCAGGGGGCCGGGAATCCGATCGCGGGGTCCGGCCGGACCCAGTCCCCGCTCGCCATTGGTCCGGGGCCCCCCTCAACGCTTCCCCCGGGACCTCTGGCCGTCACCTCAGCTCCACCCACAAAGCCCCACGTCCCCTGTTTAATTACACAAGCACTCGCAGAACAGCTATGTAATTAGCTAGCTAAGCAAGCTAGGAGGCAGTCCATACTCTATAACACATGTACCTGACAAGTCACAAACCAGGGACACGCGGCAACAAGTCATCAACAAGCTCTCTTGAGAACACCAAAGTCGCCCCGTCCGGCGGACGGAGCATCCAAAAATAGCACAAACTCAGGAGTGTTCCTCTCCACGGAAATCTTTAGTAAAAGGCGAAAGATTTGTGCGTGATGAAGAGAAACCCGAGCACACGTGGCCTCTCGCCGTCACCAGCCGCCGTAGGCCCTCCCGGCCCGGAGCCGCAGGCCCGGAGTTGTCCGTCGGCGCCCCCGCGCGTTATCCGCGGAAGAGGGAGGGGAGACGCAACAACAGCCCGACTGGCAGAGGGCGCAAGCGAGCCACGGACCGCTGCAAACCGGCTCGCTAGCTGACTTACTTAACCAACTCCACTTACCCAGCTAGCTGACGAAGAATGATAGAAAAAAAAGAAGAAAAAAGAAAAGAAAGAAAGAAAGAAAGACACACACACGATAAAACTATTTCTTTTATTTCAAAAAAAAAAAAAAAAAAAAAAAAAAAAACCCCACAAGGACTCAGTTGCTTGTCTCCTCCATGAAGAAGCAACAGCAAACAGCAAACAGCAAACAGCAAACAGCCTTTCCTTTGCACCCAAAGATAGAGGCGCACCGTTCCCGGACGTACTGCAATACCGGGTCGATGCGTGGAGCGGACGGAGCAAGCTCCTTCTCCGACTCCCAGTCCCAAAAATCCGTTTAATATGTAGTCCCCAGATAGGGGACGTATCAGATATTAAACTGATAAGAACAGATTTTTTTTTTTTTTTATATTTTATTAGAAAAACCACAGACCACAGACAAACTTACATACATCACAGAGTTACATACTTTACATAAAGGACAGTATTACGCTTACATCCATACAATTACATTTACATTCCAACACACAAAAACATCAAAATCAATAATATATATATTTATAATATTAATATTTGAAAAAAAAAAAAAAAATTCCATTACATCGAAATTATTCCAATAATCCCTTCCATCTTTCTTTTGCCGTATGATACCCCCACCTTATTACATCCCACTGTAACCTCCTCTGTACCTCCCCCCTTATTCTCCCCACCACTCGTCCCACCCCCCACACAACATTCCTCTTAACTAAAACCCCCCTGGCCTCCCACAGGCAAAACTTGGTCAAACAAATAGCAAACCACCACAAAAAACGATTCTGTTTCTTTAGACTTGAATACCCCTTCCCCCGCATAATCCCCTCATAACACAGGCCCTTCAACAAAGAATAAAACAACCCCACCTCCCTCCACACCCTCTGAGCAAAAACACATTCCCAAAACACATGCTTCACGGTCTCCTCACCCATACACCACTGCCGCGGGCAAAACTTATTCCTGGTGAGGGAGTGCCTGTACAGCACATCCCTCACCGGCAAACGCCCGTGTACCCCCAACCAATTCAGGTCTTTAAACCTATTATCCAGACCCTTCATCTGGGTCAATCTCCATTCCCTCTGCTCTACCCCCCACACCCGCACTGTACATATTCTATCTAACAGGGCAGCATATAATGCCCTGTGATCCAATACCAAAACCCTGTCCCTGCACTCCGGGTACCTTCCAGCCCATTTCACCATATGCTGGTACTGCGGGGGCAAACGCTCTGCTTTTGGGAAGCAGTTGTCCCAGCCCACCAGAAACCTCAAAAAACCCGATAACCACAATCTAACAAAAAAATATGCCGGATGTCTCTGTGGTTTTGTGAGAACCTCACACATCCCCACATAACCCAACACATCTAATTTTAGCGAAATATGAGGCACCCCCCTGCCCCCCCTTTCTATGCCCTGATACATTAAATCCCTGGCTATATACTCATACCCCCCCCACAAGAACTTAAACACAATCCCCTGCACTGTCCTCCTCCACTTCGGGGGCAGAGGAAAAACCCGCGCCAAAAACAAAAGTGACGGCAAAACCTCCGCTTTTACAACTAAAATTTTTCCTTCAAAACTTAACTGCCTCATCTGCCACAACCCCAATTTACCCTTTATTTTACGAATTCTTCCCGCCCAATTTTCCTCAACCTCCTCCTTCGTCCCAAAATCAACCCCCAAGACTCTAAACGGTCCCGGACACCCCGCTAAACCACATAAACCTCCCGTTCTCCCCTCCCCCTCCCCAAAATACTTCACTGTTGATTTACTCAGGTTTAATTTTGAACCCGAGGCCTTTGAAAATAAATCAATAACCCCTAAAGCCCTTTTTAGGCTGACCTCATCTTCCAGTAGGAGGGTGGTATCATCTGCATACTGCGAGAGTTTTACCACCCTCCCCCCAGCCCCCGGCAACCGAAGTCCCCTAATGCCAGCCTCCCTCCTTATAACAGCCGCAAAGGGCTCCATATAAGCCACGTACAACAGGGGGGACATAGGACACCCCTGTCGCACCCCACCTTCCTGCAAAATCAAAGCACTTAAATGGCCATTCAAATTAACCCTGCTACCCACCCCTCTATACAAAATGCCCACCCACCTTAAAAAATTAGGCCCAAAACCAAAACTCCCCAAAACTCGAAATAAGAACTCATGTGAAACCCGGTCAAAAGCTTTCTCTTGGTCGAGACCCACCAGCATGAGCGGCAACTTCCTGTCACGCGCCCAGCTGATGGCGTCCCGAACCAAGTGAAGGTTCCAAATCATCTGCCTACCCTCTACCCCACATGTTTGATCTTCCCCAATAATATGAGGCAAAGCCTTCTTTAACCTCCCCGTCAAAACCTTGGCCAACACCTTACAATCGACACATAAAAGTGTGACCGGCCGCCAATTCTTCATCTCCTCCATATCCCCTTTCTTGAATAATAAAGAAATAATTCCATCCCTCATTGAATTAGTCAAACACCCCTCCCTGAAAATTTCCCTACACACCTCCAATAAATCTGGCCCTATTTTCTCCCAAAAAACCTTGTACAACTCCACTGGCAGGCCGTCCCCCCCCGGGACCTTATTAGACTGAAGGCCCCAGAGAGCTTCCCTCAACTCTACCAGCGTAATGTCCCCCTCCAAATCTTCTCGGACCTCATTAGGGACCACCTTCTCCAGGCATCCCAAAAATTTTTCCCCCTCCCCAAAATCAACTTCCCTCTTCCCAAATAAATCTTTATAAAATCCTGTCGCCACCTCCACCATTCCCCCTGTCTCCATCCTCACAACCCCATCAGCCCCACGAAGGCCCTGAATACCCTTCCTCATCCTTGACTGCTTAACTAGATTAAAAAAATACGCTGAACAAGTTTCGTTTTTTTCAAAGAATTCCCTTTTAGATGAAAAACAAACCCCCCTCGCCCTTTCCTCAAAAATCCTTCTTAATTTACTCTTCAAATCTGTATACCCCTCCCATGACACATTGTCTTTTAAATTCCCTGCAACAAAATAATTCTCCAGTTCCCTTTGTAACCTAAAAAAATCCCTTTTTTTCCTCCTGGACCTTTTTTGCAATAATTTATTACAAACCACTTAATTCTTACCTTTGTCCAATCCCACCACTCCCTTACAGAACTAAACAACATTTTCATTTCCCCCCACCCCTCATAGGCAGAACTAAATCTCTCCAAAAACTCCCTCTCCCTTAAAACAGAAACATTCAATTTCCAAAAACCCCTCCCAAAACTAGTCCCCTGGACAGACAGTTTTGTTGTGAGCCTGTGATGGTCAGAAAACCACACCGGATTAATCTCAGAGGAGACAACATTTGTGCCCGCTGTAACAAACAAAAAATCTATTCTACTTTTAGCCCCCCTGGAATTACCCCATGTAGTCCCTCCCACTCCCGAATTCACCTTTTTAAACGTGTCAACCAAAGAAAAATCCCTAATCACCTTGTTTAAGTGCCCCAAACTAAAATCACCTGTGCTCTCTAGCGACACATTAAAATCCCCGCCCACAATTAACATTCTATGTGTGATTAGACAATTTGCAATTTCACCGAACACATCCCTCCTACCAGCAGAGTCAGTGGGAGCATAGACGTTTAAAACCCTTAAACTTAAACCCCTCCACTTTACATCCACCCCCAACACCCTGCCCTGCACAACAGAAAATGATTCATTGATTTCAAAATCCCACCCTTTGAACAAAACCCCAACACCTGAGGAATGCACTCCGCCCACTCCCCACCTTGATTGCCCTCCTTTCCATTCCTCAGAAAATAATTTAACATCATCCCCATCTTTTAAATGAACCTCTTGTAACAAACAAATATCAAATGGCACCAAAGACAAATAATCAAACACCGCGCCCCTCTTAAATTTATCCCGCAACCCCCTAACATTTACAGTGACAATAATTAAATCCATTAACATATAAAAAGAAAAAAAAACAAAAACACAACTCACATCAATGTGCCCCCTCCACAGTCCCCAGAGTCCAAGGCCAGGAATGGGGCGTCGTTGGGTGACCCCGGCGGACTGTAGGAGTGCTCCTCACTCATAGGGGACTCCGCTCCCCCTGCGCCCAGTCCCTCAGACCGACCGCTGAGAACTTCTCTCAAAGCTCCTGTAACCCCTGAGGGCCCAGGCTCCCCCTCGCTTCCCTCCAGCGCGGCAAAGCTGTTATTCAGCTTCACCGTACCGGAAGGTGGAAGACCAGAGTACGGCAACTCCGCAGGCGAAGGCACCACTACGTCCTCCGCCTTCCTCATCGCCCTCTTCTTCTTCTTCCTCCCCGCCCTGGACACCCAGCCGTCAGCGTCAGAGGAGTTGTCACCAGACTCCGACCTCGCTGCTCCTCTCTGCCTCCTCAGGCTCGCCTCGTCCACCTCCATCCTGGACTGCTCCCCCACCACCCGCGCCTCCATCTCCTCCGCCTGCGCCTCCTTCTCCTCCACCTGCTCCTCCTCCACCGCAGTAGCCGCAGCTTCTGCCTCCTCCCTCGCCGCTCTCAACTCCCCCAGCACCTCCTCCAGGGGCCGCAGGTCCTGAGGGCCTCCGCCAGGAGTGCCCTCCCGACCAGCTGCCGCGTCCGCGTAGGACCTCCCCTTCCCCTTCCCAGGGCAGTCGCGGAATTCGTGGCCCGCCTGCCCGCAGCTGTGGCACATCCTCGGCTTGGGGCACGCCGCCGCCACGTGTCCCCTCTCCCCACAGTTCCTACACACCGCCTGACCACACATACCTGCCATGTGCCCGAAACTCCGGCACTGCCTGCAAAAACTAGGCTGCCCGGAGTAAAACAGGTAGCCCCTCTCCGCCCCGATAGAAAAATAAGCTGGGGGGTGCACCAGCCCGTCAAACCCCTGCGGGTCTTCGTTCAGGAGGACCCTGAACTGCCTTTTTCCCGTCCAAATGCCGTCGTTGTCCCGCAGGTAACGAACCCCCGGCAACACCTTCCCATATCTGGCCAGGAAAAAACCCACCATCTCATCACTCACATAAGGATTGTAGAGGTGAGTGGTAACCACCTTGTGGTTCCTCTTCTCCAGGGACTCCACCAGAAAGAAGGACAAAGGCTCCTCTTCTGCCTTCTCCTTACACCTCTTCATAGCCTCACCAAACCCCACTCCGGAAATGAAGGAGACATCAAACGCCTTCTCAGCGGAATTCTGCTGCAGACAGTATACTCCCACCGGATCCACCTTCAGCACAGCACCCAGCACCTTCTTCACGAAATCCCCTCTGGCCATCATATCTTCCTCTTTCTTGAATGCAAAACGCAGCGTGTGCCTCAGACCAGGCCCAGCAGACTGGTTAAATCCTCTCGGAGTCATAATTGAAACCGCTTACCACACTTGATCTTAGCCAAAAGGCCGAGAAGCGATGGCCTGAAAATTGGCCACAGCTGGCCGCCGCCGCCCAGGGGGCCGGGAATCCGATCGCGGGGTCCGGCCGGACCCAGTCCCCGCTCGCCATTGGTCCGGGGCCCCCCTCAACGCTTCCCCCGGGACCTCTGGCCGTCACCTCAGCTCCACCCACAAAGCCCCACGTCCCCTGTTTAATTACACAAGCACTCGCAGAACAGCTATGTAATTAGCTAGCTAAGCAAGCTAGGAGGCAGTCCGTACTCTATAACACATGTACCTGACAGGTCACAAACCAGGGACACGCGGCAACAAGTCATCAACAAGCTCTCTTGAGAACACCAAAGTCGCCCCGTCCGGCGGACGGAGCATCCAAAAATAGCACAAACTCAGGAGTGTTCCTCTCCACGGAAATCTTTAGTAAAAGGCGAAAGATTTGTGCGTGATGAAGAGAAACCCGAGCACACGTGGCCTCTCGCCGTCACCAGCCGCCGTAGGCCCTCCCGGCCCGGAGCCGCAGGCCCGGAGTTGTCCGTCGGCGCCCCCGCGCGTTATCCGCGGAAGAGGGAGGGGAGACGCAACAACAGCCCGACTGGCAGAGGGCGCAAGCGAGCCACGGACCGCTGCAAACCGGCTCGCTAGCTGACTTACTTAACCAACTCCACTTACCCAGCTAGCTGACGAAGAATGATAGAAAAAGAAAGAAAGAAAGAAAGAAAGAAAGAAAGAAAGAAAGAAAGAAAGACACACACACACGATAAAACTATTTCTTTTATTTCAAAAAAAAAAAAAAAAAAAAAAAAAAAAAAAAAAACCCCACAAGGACTCAGTTGCTTGTCTACTCCATGAAGAAGCAACAGCAAACAGCAAACAGCAAACAGCAAACAGCAAACAGCCTTTCCTTTGCACCCAAAGATAGAGGCGCACCGTTCCCGGACGTACTGCAATACCGGGTCGATGCGTGGAGCGGACGGAGCAAGCTCCTTCTCCGACTCCCAGTCCCAAAAATCCGTTTAATATGTAGTCCCCAGATAGGGGACGTATCAGATATTAAACTGATAAGAACAGATTTTTTTAAAAAAAAAAAAAAACCCCACAAGGACTCAGTTGCTTGTCTACTCCGTGAAGAAGCAACAGCCAACAGCAAACAGCCTTTCCTTTGCACCCAAAGATAGAGGCGCACCGTTCCCGGACGTACTGCAATACCGGGTCGATGCGTGGAGCGGACGGAGCAAGCTCCTTCTCCGACTCCCAGTCCCAAAAATCCGTTTAATATGTAGTCCCCAGATAGGGGACGTATCAGATATTAAACTGATAAGAACAGATTTTTTTTTTTTTTTTTTTTTTATTTTATTAAAGCACTTCACATAATTACATACATTCCACATTACATCAACATACTCATGATACATACACATTGCATCCATGCCCCATCCACCTTGCACACTTACTACTTTCACCTTACATACATGTTGCAAACCCTACACATACAAACCTACACCTCTCATACTGTACACTATTAAACCGTACCAATTACCCAGTACACTCAAAACGTATCCTAACACCCCAAACCATATTACATTCAAAACTTGCGTTAATGCAAGCATGCTATGCACTTAACACGCATATAACTGTCTACGCATACAACAACACATGCAAAAAAAAAAAAACATCCCAACTAACTAAATAAATAAATAAATAAACAAATAAACACAGCAACGTAACATTCGAGGTGGATAGGATGCTACCTAATCTTGATTGTGCAACTCTAGTGCAAACCATTTAGAGTGGAAAAACCCTTTCCAATCCTCCCCAGTATCCCTTTACCCAATCCCACCCGCGCACCGCCCCATCCACCCTTATCCGTTCTGCTACCCTCCCACAGAACCTGTGGAAGAGCTGGCTGGGACTTAACGCCCTTACCCTCGTCCCCACTACTGCCATCCTGTCCTCCCATAGGACCCACTTGGCATAGCCCACGACGTCCCACAACGCCCCCTGGGCCACGGCCCCCAAAACTCCCACTCCCTGCTTAAACAGGACCCCAGCCCTGCTCAAACTAAAAGTGGGCCCAATCCTCCTGAGGAGGCCCTGAACCAGCCCCCAATACCGCACCGAAAACTGGCACTCCCAGAAAGCATGTGGGACGGACTCCGACGACCCACAGCCCCTAGGACAGAGTGGACTGGCACTGCACCCGTGACTATGCAGCACCTCCCGCACCGATAACCTGTTCAAGGCGCAGAGCCAGTGAAGGTCCCGCACCACCCCTGGTGCCCTCCCCCCACTCACCCCGGCCCAGTCCATATTGAGCGGCACCCCCTGTGGGGCAATTACTTGCCTATAAGCCAGGCTGTTGTATATCTGCCTGTGCTGTAACAGTCTGTCCCTCCCCATGTGCGCCGAGGCCTGCCTCAGAAAGCGCACCACGGCCTGATAAGCGGGGGGCAGAATGTCCGCGCGCGGAGCCACATGAGTTAGCGGCACCAGATGTCGCAAGGCATTGGCCAGAAACAAACGTGCAAAATAAAAACATTTGTGCGGGACCTTGGCTAAGAAAATGTTGCAAGCGAAACAGGCATATAAAGTGTCAAGCTTCAGGGGGACCCTTGGCACGCCCCGCCCCCCTTTAGCTACCGGCAGGTACATTATTTCGCGGCGCACATATTCGTACCTGGCTCCCCAGAGGAAATGGAACATGGCCCTGGTTAATGCCACCTTCGTCCTCGCTGGAACCGGGAACACGTAGGCCAAATGCAAGAGGAGCGGGAGCAGGACAGCCTTCACTACTACCACCCTCCCAGTCAGTGACAGCCGTCTACGTGCCCACATCCCCAACCGCGATCTCACCAGGGCCAAGCGCGCTTCCCAGTTCCGCTCTGCGCTCCCTTGGGGAAAAAATCGGACACCCAAAACTTTCAGCCCTCCCTCACACCTATCAAAACCCCCGCAATCCCCCAGCTCCTCTCTCCACTGCCCACAGAACAAAACCGAGGACTTTGCCAGGTTCACCTTTGAACCCGTCCCCGCTGCAAACTTGTCCACCAGGACACACACCCTCGCCAGCGACCGGGAGGAAGCCACGAACATTGTCGTGTCGTCCGCGTACTGCTGGATTTTCAAAATATCCCCAGCAGCCCCTGGGATCCTCACCCCGTCGATGCCTGGATCCCGTCGCACCAGCTCTGCAAAGGGCTCCATGAACAGGACGTAGAGCAGCGGGGAGAGCGGGCACCCCTGCCGCACTCCCCCAGCCTGCTCCACGGCCCCGCTCAGGAACCCGTTGATCCGCACACAACTATACACCCCCCTATATAGCATGCGCAGCCAAGACATAAAATGGGGGCCGAAGCCCATGCGCTCCAAAACCCGGAACAAGAAAGCGTGCTGGACGCGATCGAAGGCCTTCTCCTGGTCAATGCTGACCAGGGCTAAGGGAAGGCCTCGATCACGCGCCCAATCTATGACGTCCCGCAGCAGAACCAAGTTCCAGCTGCAGGAACGCCCGGGCACACCACAGGTCTGATCTGGACTAACTAGGCCGCTCATCACCTGCTTCAGGCGAAGAGTGGCTGCTTTAGCCAACACCTTATAGTCCACCGTCAGCAAGGTGAGAGGGCGCCAATTTTTAAGTTCCGCCCTATCTCCCCCTTTAAACAATAGCGCCAGCACCCCCTTCCTCATGGAGGCCGACAGGCCCCCCCCCTCCAGGAGAGCCTGAAACACCTCCAAGAGGTCAGGCCCTATGAGGTCCCAGAAGGCACCATAGAACTCCTTTGGGAGCCCATCGTGCCCCGGGGCCCGCCCATCCCTCAATGAATGCAGTGCTATCGTTACCTCGTCCAAACTGAGGCCTGCCTCCAAAGTCTGCACCTCCTCCTCTCCTAACCGCCCTGCCACGCAGTCAAGGAGCGCTTCCTGCACCTCCGGGTCGCACTCTCTCCTGCTGAAAAGATCCGAATAGAACTCCTCTGCAATTTCCAGCATTCCTGGGATGCTTGTTACCAGCCCCCCTTCCCCCCTCAGACCAGCAATGGTAGAGGCGTTCTTCCGCGCCCTAGCAGCCTGAAAGAAAAAGGAGGTGGGCTTCTCCCCCTCCTCCATCTCTCTCAGCCGTGCCTGGAAAGCCAAAGCCTTGGCCCTGTCCTCTAGGAGGCTCCTGACCCGCTCCTTCACCCCCTCATAGGCCTCCCACCTCACCTCCCTTCCGTTATTGAGCTGTGCGTGCAGGTACGCCAGCATCTCGAGCCATCTTCTTACTTCTGCGCGTTCTCTCCGCTGCTGCCTGACGCTAAAACTGCGGCAGAACTGCCCAAAACGCACTTTGGCTGCCTCCCACCACTCTACCACCGTGGGGTAGAGGAGCCGCAGTGCCTGCACGGACCTGTAAAAATCAACAAAAGCAGCTCTGAAGGGCTTAGACCTCAGTAGCGTGACATTGAGCTTCCAAAACCCCGGCCCCCACTTTGTACCATCCACCTGTACTGATACGCGCAGCATGTCATGGTCCGAAGCCCATGACGGCAGCAGCGTGCATGCTATACCCCCCAATTCTTCCCCCACAAAAATGTAATCCAGGCGGCTCGCAGCTCCCCTGGAATTCCGCCAGGTGAAGCCAGGAGCTCCCGGATGTGCAGCCCGGTAGGCATCGACCAGAGAGAAATCCCTGACCAGCTCAGCCAGAGCCCTCGCTGAGTAGTCCATCCCAGCAGAGCCCGCACCCGCCCCGTCCAGAGACACATTGAAATCCCCCCCCAGGACAATCAGCCTGGAGGTGGTCAGGCAGGCAGTGAGCTCCCTGAACACCTCCAGCCTCCTCCCACTTTGCGTGGGCCCATACACATTCAAGACACGGAGCCTGACCGAGTGATAATTTATGTCCGCGTACATCGCCCTGCCCGCGATGACCGACACAGCCTCCTGTATCTCAAAACAGTGACCCCTGAACAAAATTCCCACCCCATCTGCGTGGACGTTCCCTACTGACCATAAAGATGGCCCCCACACCCATTCCCGTGAAAACACTGACACATCCTTTTCATCCCTCAAGTGCACCTCCTGCAACAGAAAAATCTCCCCTCGTGTCGCTGCTAATGAGGAATACAATGCATTCCTTTTCACAGGGTTTCTCAGACCACGTGCATTTAAGGAAATAATATTTAAATCCATAGTATATGGAAGAAATCAAAAACACACCAAAACCAAACTACAGAACCTGAATGGCAGTGAGCATTATACTCATCACTCGGTATCCTTTGCAGAGGCGTTCCCCCCTTCTTCCAGTCCCTTCTCCATACCCATGACCTCTGCCATTCTACCCACCTCCCAGCCTGCAAACTGGGGGTCGGGTACAGGTCTGGCTGGGGGCCCGTCTGAAGGCTCCTGTAGGGCCCCAAAGTCCACCTCCATATCCGATTCAGACTTCTCCCCCTCTGAACCGCCCGATAGGGCCATGAACCTATTCTGGAGAGGGATGCCAGGTCCAGCCTTAGTCTCCCTCCCATTCTGTTTTTCCCCCGATCTGGCACGCTTGCGCACCACCACCTGCGCCCATTCCGCCACCTCCCCCTCTGGAAGGGGCCCGTCCTCCCACGACATCGGCGTCTCCAGGTCCCAAGAGGTGAGCAGGGCTGCCCCCTCCACTGAAGATGTCATGTCCTCCTCCCCAGGGCTGGCCACTGGCGAAGGAGTAAAGAGCTCAGGTGAGCCCCCACCCACAGCGCTGGGCCCAGTGACCGGAGCCACTGACGGCAACACTACTGCTCTCAGTCCCAAGCCCAAATTCGGGCCGTGAAAAAGGGCCGAACACCTGGCCGATCCTGGGCGCTTGAGCTGAGCTATGCGCGATTTCCGGAGACGGGCCAGGAACAGGAGCTGAACCGCAGCCCGGAGCTGAAGTGACTCCTGGAGCTGGATCAGGACACGGTTGCGAGTCTGTAACTGGAACCGGGACCTGAGTCCCCTCAAGAACCGGCTCCGACCCGGAAACCTGACCCGGACCGGAACCCGAAACCGGAACCGGACCGGAAACCGGATCCGGACCGGAACCCGGACCCAGAAACCGGACCGGAAACCGGATCCGGACCGGAACCCGGACCCAGAACTGGACCGGAAATGGGACCCGGGCCAGAACCCAGGTCCAAACCCAGAACCGATGCAGAGACCTGGGGAGCAGCACGACCCGGAGCCGGATCCAGAGCGAGATCCGGATCAGGAACAGGAGCCAGACCGGAAATCGAATCCGGGACAGGAGCCGAAGCCAGATCGGGACCCGGAGCCGGAGCACCAGTTGTAGTCGGAGCCGGAGCCGAAACCTGGACCCAGTGCCGGGCCAGAAGATAAAACCAACCCCGGAGCCGGGGCCAGAGCCGGACCAGAAGCCGCAGCCGGATCCAGAACGGAAGCCAGGTCAGGAGCCGTAGGCGGAGGCGGAGGGGGATCTGAAACAGGAGCCGGAACCCGGAGCTAATCCAGGAGCCTGGGCCGGTCCAGGAGTTCCAGCCGACCCAGCACTCTGCGCCACAGGAACAACAGCCCCTCCTCTCACCTGACTCCGCACACCTGTGATACCTTCCAAATTAGTCTGGAATTTGGCTGCATACGAGGCCTTTCTCTCCGGGCAGGCCCGGAACAAATGCTCTGTACTGCCGCAGAGTGTGCAAGACTTGGGTGCAGTGCAATCCTTGGTCTCGTGTTCCCCCGAAAGGCAGTGTCTGCACCTCACTGTAGTGCAGACTTCTTTCAGGTGTCCATAAGACCCACACCTGCGACAGTAAATTGGCTGGCCAGGATACCAGAGGTACCCTCTGTCGGGCCCGATGGCAAAGGCCCCTGGAGGGTGAGCATAGCCTCCAGCGCTCAGAGGATCCTGCTTAAAACGCACCATATAGCGTCTCTTACCTGTCCAGAAGCCGTAGCGGTCCTTAACTTTCACCCCATCTCTCACATCCGCACAGTATTTCTCCAGAAAACTCAAAATATCCTCTTCCCTCACAAAGGGGTTGTAGAGATGTATTGTGAGAGGTCTTAGTGCTTTTGCGTAGAGGAGCTCCACCCGGATTCCTTCCAACTGCTTGGCATTCTTGACGCTGACAAGGTGATTGTATAAATTGAGACACAATGCTTCGGAATAAAAGGTTAAATCATAAAAGCCCCGTGAAGAACAAACAAAAAACCGTGCTAACATCAATTTTCAAAAGCCCCTTCAGTACTTCTTTGACGAAAAAATCTAAACCAAAATCCTTCTTCCGTTCTGATCCGTCCTCCACAACAAACCGAACCGTATTCTTCAGCCGCACCCGGTGGGTCGGCACAGCACCCTCTGATGGCATCATCTTCTGTCACTTTTTGATTAAAGTCAAAAGGCCGAGAAGCGATGGCCTGAAAATTGGCCACAGCTGGCCGCCACCGCCCAGGGGGCCGGGAATCCAATCGCGGGGTCCGGCCGGACCCAGTCCCCGCTCGCCATTGGTCCGGGGCCCCCCTCAATGCTTCCCCCGGGACCTCTGGCCGTCACCTCAGCTCCACCCACAAAGCCCCATGTCCCCTGCCACGGTAGCTACCTACAGGCTCTTATCCCTGTTTAATTACGCAAGCACTCGCAGAACAGCTATGTAATTACCTAGCTAAGCAAGCTAGGAGGCAGTCCATACTCTATAACACATGTACCTGACAAGTCACAAACCAGGGACACGCGGCAACAAGTCATCAACAAGCTCTCTTGAGAACAGAAAAGTCGCCCTGTCCGGCGGACGGAGCATCCAAAAATAGCACAAACTCAGGAGTGTTCCTCTCCACGGAAATCTTTAGTAAAAGGCGAAAGATTTGTGCGTGATGAAGAGAAACCCGAGCACACGTGGCCTCTCGCCGTCACCAGCCGCCGTAGGCCCTCCCGGCCCGGAGCCGCAGGCCCGGAGTTGTCCGTCGGCGCCCCCGCGCGTTATCCGCGGAAGAGGGAGGGGAGACGCAACAACAGCCCGACTGGCAGAGGGCGCAAGCGAGCCACGGACCGCTGCAAACCGGCTCGCTAGCTGACTTACTTAACCAACTCCACTTACCCAGCTAGCTGACGAAGAATGATAGAAAAAGAAAAAGAAAGAAAGAAAGAAAGAAAGAAAGGACACACACACGATAAAACTTTTTCTTTTATTTCAAAAAAAAAAAAAAAAAACCCCACAAGGACTCAGTTGCTTGTCTACTCCATGAACAAGAAGCAGCAACAGCAACAGCAACAGCCCTTCCTTTGCACCCAAAGATAGAGGCGCACCGTTCCCGGACGTACTGCAATACCGGGTCGATGCGTGGAGCGGACGGAGCAAGCTCCTTCTCCGACTCCCAGTCCCAAAAATCCGTTTAATATGTAGTCCCCAGATAGGGGACGTATCAGATATTAAACTGATAAGAACAGATTTTTTTTTTTTTGAAAAAATTTTATAACACATTATAACACATTACACACCCATTTTTCCCTTCCCACCCACAAGTCCAAGTCCAGATCCCCCATAACAACCCTCCCCAAACCCACCCCCTCCTCCCCTTTGAACTCCAAACCACAAACCCCCAAATACCACCCAACACAAATCAGTACCTCTATACAGGCTCAAAACACATTCCCCACAAAACACCCCCTCCAAAGACACTTTACCCCAAATCCTCATTATTAGAGCCCCCCCCACCATTCTCACTGTCCCCCCACTCCATTTTGCAAACACTAAACCATCCCTCCATCTCCCCTTCCCCCTGAAACAAAAACATTTCCCAAACATGTCCCCCAAAACCCTGAAACACCCCCTCTATAGTAACCTCAAATTAAACCTTTCCACCGCTCTCTTGCGGCGTTAAACCCCCACCGCAGCACTTCCCCCTGGAAACGCCGCTCCACCTCCACCTTCACCATCTCCACCACCCCTCTCCTTGTCCAACCCTGCCTCACTGCTCCCCTCTCTCCTCTAGCCACCCACAATTTGTGCTTCACAACACTGAGGAGCAACAGTGCTAAGAAGCCTTCCCTTCCCTTTATCCTCTCCAGACCGCTGCCGTAGAGCACCATCTCCTGGCGCAGCCCTCCCAAAACCCCATACCTACCCTTCACCCCAGCCCACACCTCCTGTGCGAACCCGCACCCCCAAAACACGTGCAGCACTGTTTCCTCCTCCCCACACCCCCACCTTGGACAGTACCTGTTCTTTGTCAATTTGTGCCGGTACAGGATATCCCGCACCGGCAACCGCCCATATGCCACCAGCCAATTCAGGTCCTTCAGCCTGTTTTCTAGGCCTTTTTTCTGCACGGCCACCCATCCTTCCCTTCCCACTCCCACCCCCAAACCCCCCTCCCGCCTCATCTTGTCCCTCAGCACCTTATACAAACGCCGATGATCCGTTGCCAGCTCCCTATTCCCCCACACCTCCTTCCTCTTCGCCCACCTCACCATATACAGAAACTGCGCCGGAGCCACCTCCGCCCTTGGGACCCTATTGTCCCACTCCACCAGGGAACGGAAGTACCCCGACACCCAGAACCAAACAAAGAGCTGAAACTTGTGCACCCTCTCCCCCACGAGAGCCACACACATAAAGCAAAAAAACATAACATCAAACTTCAGCGGGAAGCATGGAACATCCCTACCCCCCTCCTCCACTGCCTGATACATACTCACCCGTTGGATATATTCATACCCCCCCCCCCACAGGAACTGGAACACCGTCCTGGTGAACACCCTGCACATGCGCAGGGGCATGATAAACACCCTAGCCAAATAGGTCAGGGACGGCAAGATGTCCGCCTTCAGGGCCATAACCTTACCACTTAAGGTAAGGCGCCTCCCCGACCACAGGCCTAATCTCTTCTCCACCCCCGCCAACCTCCTCCCCCAATTTCTCTCCGCATCCTCGGCCGTGTCCCCCTCGAAATCTACTCCTAATATCCTGAGCGGACCCTCTGAAACCCCCAGCCCACCCAAGGCATCCACCCTGGCCCTCCACGTACCAAAAAATTTCATCTGGGACTTTGCCTGATTTAGTCGAGCCCCTGACCCCATCCCAAACTCCTCAACCAACCCCAACGCCACCTCCAGACCCCTCTCTGTCCTTAAAAACAGGGTCATGTCATCTGCATACTGGGACACTTTGAGAGCTCCCCTCCTCCCCCTGGGATTGAGATTCCCCCTAATCTCCTCCTCCCGCCTAATCGCCTCCCCCAGAGGCTCCACATATAGCGAGTACAGGAGGGGTGACAGTGGGCACCCCTGTCTGACCCCCCCTCCTGCCTCAAAAAACCCCCCAAGTACCCGTTTATGTTCACCCTGCTTCCCACACCGCTGTACATTTACCCTAGCCACTTTAAAAAACTCCCACTAAACCCACACCGAGCCAAAACACTAAACAAGAACCCGTGATTCACCCTATCAAAAGCTTTCTCCATATCCAGGCTAGCCACCACCAGAGGCAAGCCCCGATCCCCTACCCAAAAAAAACATCCCGTACCAGCTGTAAATTAAAAATCGTTGACCTCCCCTCCACCCCACACGTCTGGTCCTCCCTCACTAGGTGAGGCATGGCCAGACCCAGCCGTGCTGCCAAAGCTCTTGCCATCAGCTTATAATCAACGCACAGGAGAGTGATGGGACGCCAGTTGCGGAGATCCCCCGGATCTCCCTTTTTATGCAACAGGGTCACCACCCCTTCCTTCATTGACGGCGCCAGCTCCCCCTGCCGAAACACCTCCTGCACCACCTCTAGCAGGTCATCCCCCAGCACGTCCCAGAACTCAGAATAGAACTCCTTAGGGAGACCATCCAACCCCGGCACCTTGCCTTCCTTCATGCCCCCAAGCGCACCTCGGAGCTCCTCCTTACTAATGGGGAGCTCCAGGGCTGCCTGCACCCCCTCCGGCACCCCCTCTGCCACCATACCTAGGAAACGCGCTCGCCTCACCATCCACAGGCCATTCTTTAAAGAGTTCTGCATAGAAGTCAGAAGCCACAGCCACCATCTCCTCTGCCTTCGTCTGTACCCTCCCGTTCCTTCCCCTCAACCCGCTCACCAACTTTTTCACCTGTGCCACCCTCACCATCTGAAAGAAATATGATGAACATTTCTCATCCACCTCGTGCTTTTGTGCCCTACACTTAAAAGAAAACACCCGTGCCCGCTCCTCAAACCACCCCCTCAACTCCTCCTTCAGGTACGCCCACCGCTGTTCATCAAACCCCCCCCCCCGGTTCCAATGTACATAGACAGCTTCCAACTGCCCCTGGAGCTGCCTATATCTCCTCACCTCCCTCCTCCTTTTCCCCCTGCAATATTCCCTTGCCAAATCCTTCACCCTTACCTTGAACCCCTCCCACCACTCTACAACTGTAGAAAAGAAGGGCTTCAGGCAGGCCCACCCTCTATACAGGGCCCGGAAGCGTTCCTGAAATGCGCCTTCCTTCACAATCTGGACATTCATCCTCCAAAACCCCCTCCCGAACCTGGGCACATCCACATCTAACCCCACAACCACCCCACAATGATCCGAAAAAAATAAAGGTACAGTATCTACCGATTTCACTTTCTGCCCCTCCCTAATGAAAACTATATCCAACCTGCTCCGGGCTCCCCTTCAGTTTCCCCAGGTGAAGCCTGGCTCCACTGGGCGCAACACCCTAAATGCATCCACCAACCCAAACCTTTTCACCAACCCCCTTAAAGCAGCCAAAGTAGAATCACCCCCCTCAAACGAAACATTAAAATCGCCCCCAAAAATAACACATCGGTTCGTGGACAAGATGACATCGAAACCCAAAAATAACTCTCTTCTTCTTACTGCCAGCGTTGGCGCGTACACATTAATTAGGCGCCACTTAACCCCCCTCCAGTCGACATCCACCACCAAGACCCTCCCCTGCACAAAGGAAAAAACCCCCACCAAAACAATATCCCTTAACCCCAACAAAATCCCAACCCCAGAAGAGTGGGCTCCCCCCACACTCCAAAAAGAAAGCCCCAAACCCCACTCCCCTGAAAATACCCGACAATCCTCCTCAGAGCTTAGGTGCACCTCCTGGAGAAAGTACACTGCGCACTTCCTAAGTGCCAAAAACTGTAACACACCCCCCCTCTTCACCTTCCCCCCCAAACCCCGCACATTACAGGTCATCACAGAAAAGTCCGCCATCACAAAACAGACCCCCCCAAACTCTCCCCAATCACCCCCTCCCCTAAATAGGGCAACTCGTTCTGAGAGCCCGGCGAAAAACCTCCCCCATCATATGCCGTCTCCATCATGGGCGACGGTGGGTCCCACTCCAGGCTCTCCCCACTCCCCACACCCATAGAACTTTCTGAATTTGCTGGAGAAAGACCCCCAGCCCCATTTACCTTCACCTTCTTATTCGGCAGCAAGCTCTCTGAGATGTTCCCCAGTTCCAGCGGGTCCTCCTCCGCCGCCAGGGCGCAGTCTGCCACAAGGCCTCGCTTTTGTGCTGCCTGCCCCTGCGGGGTCCCTCCAGCCTCCGCCGCCAGAGCTGTCTCCAAACTCTGCCTCGGAGACCACCGTCCCAACCTCCGCCGCAGACCCACCGCTCACCGGTTCAGCCACCACTTCCCCCATCACCTCCACAGGACGGCCTGGCTCTGGACCCTCCGCAGCCTTGCCCTCCTCCTGCACTGTGATACGGCCTGCCAGGGCCGCCCCCTCCACCTGCGCCAGCTCCTCCGCTGCCGCTGCACCAACGGTCAACTCCTCCGCAACCTCCTCGATGCCCACATTCTGTGCCTGCTCCTCAGCCACCGGAGGCGCCGGCTCCCCAACCTGGGGAGGAACCCGGACCGGACTTCACCCCACTTCCTCCAGCCGACTCCCCCACCGCTCCACTTTCACCACCAGGGGGCTTCCTTCCTCCCTGAACCACTTCCGCAAAAGAAAGGTGCCATTCCGGGCAACTCCGGAACAGGTGATCCTTCCCTCCACACAGGTGGTAGACCTTATCATTAGTACAGTCTCTTGCCACATGGCCCATCTCCCCGCACACACTACAAACAATTTCGTTTGTACAATCCTTAGCCATGTGGCCGTAACAGAAGCACTTTCGACAGTATGTAGGAAGCCCTGCATACGTGAGGTACCCTTTGTCTTGCCCAATCATGAACATTGCAGGCAGGTGCTTTACTCCCCCAATTTCCGCTGAATCCCTCTGAAGCCTCACCAAGTATTTCCGCTTTCCATTCCAAACGCCAAATGCATTCTTCAGCCTGACCTCTGTCTTCAGCACGGTACAACGCCTCCCTAAAAAACACTCCACATCCCACGTCAATACAAATGGATTGTACATCATAACTGTGACTATCTTCACGTCGAACGAAAACAGGGGCTCCAATAAAATCCCCGTCAGTGCCTCGTGAGGCCCCATCGCCTTAAACTTTTCCAAAACGTCCAGACACAGGCTGTCACTGTCCAAGGTAACATCAAAAAAACCCTTGGACTGGTAATCTTGCATGCAGTACATCCTCGAAATCCCCACCTGGAACAGCTCTCTGAACAAATCCACCACCACATACCTCAAATCCACATCTTGCCTGCGTGCCGATGCGACGACGACCCTCAATGTATTTCGCCGACGCACCCCACCAGTCTAAAATTCTGGCGCCGGGCCCTCCATCCTGCCCACCTAGCGTGTGCGCACAACTATCGCTCTATTCGCAATCAAAATCCTTTCACTTGATCTTAGCCAAAAGGCCGAGAAGCGATGGCCTGAAAATTGGCCACAGCTGGCCGCCGCCACCCAGGGGGCCGGGAATCCGATCGCGGGGTCCGGCCGGACCCAGTCCCCGCTCGCCATTGGTCCGGGGCCCCCTCAACGCTTCCCCCGGGACCTCTGGCCGTCACCTCAGCTCCACCCACAAAACCCCATGTCCCCTGCCATGGTATCTACCTACATGCTAAAGGCTCTTATCGCTGTTTAATTACACAAGCACTCGCAGAACAGCTATGTAATTACCTAGCTAAGCAAGCTAGGAGGCAGTCCATACTCTATAACACATGTACCTGACAAGTCACAAACCAGGGACACACGGCAACAAGTCATCAACAAGCTCTCTTAAGACCAGAAAAGTCGCCCCGTCCGGCGGACGGAGCATCCAAAAATAGCACAAACTCAGGAGTGTTCCTCTCCACGGAAATCTTTAGTAAAAGGCGAAAGATTTGTGCGTGATGAAGAGAAACCCAAGCACACGTGGCCTCTCGCCCTCACCAGCCGCCGTAGGCCCTCCCGGCCCGGAGCCGCAGGCCCGGAGTTGTCCGTCGGTGCCCCCGCGCTTTATCCGCGGAAGAGGGAGAGGAGACGCAATAACCGCCCGACTGGCAGAGGGCGCAAGCGAGCCACGGACCGCTGCAAACCGGCTCGCTAGCTGACTTACTTAACCAACTTCACTTACCCAGCTAGCTGACAAAGAAAGAAAGAATGAAAGAAACACACACGATAAAACTATTTCTTTTATTTAAAAAAATAAATAAATAAAAAAACCACAAGGACTCAGTTGCTTGCCTACTCCATTAAGAAGAAGAAGAAGAAGAAGAAGAAGAAGAAGAAGAAGAAAAAAAGAAAAAAAGCAGCAGCAGCAGCAGCAGCAGCAGCAGCATTCGCCCTTCCTTTGCACCCAAAAATAGAGGCGCACCGTTCCCGGACGTACTGCAATACCGGGTCGATGCGTGGAGCGGACGGAGCAAGCTCCTCCGACTCCCAGTCCCAAAAATCAGTTTAATACGTAGTCCCCAGATAGGGGACGTATCAGATATTAAACTGATAAGAACAGATTTTTTAAAATTTTATTTCTTTATTGAAAACCCCACAATACATGCATCACAAACATTACGCACATACACCTATGTCTACATCCAAGTACATTTACATTTACAAACACCCACTTACATACATTTTCAGCCTCACACTCCACCAACCGAATCCAAACAATAATACAATGGCCCCACCTAATGGCCCCATTTCGCCATGCCTCCACAAACCCATATATATTTTTATTATTTAAGTCCTATACACCAAGACATCAAACCCCCCCCCCTTATATTACATTTTACATCCAAACTCCGATACCTTTCTCAGTACAATCACCCCACAATTCTTGCACATAAAAATATAAACCCAATCTACATCCTTACATTTTTTTAAATTTTTTAAATTTTTTTTATTATTTAATCTTTTTTATTTAAAACACTTCCAAAACACAAAATAAATCATAGACTACCTACCCATACAGGTCCTTCCACCTTGCTTGGTGGTACCCCAAGGACACCTCCTCCAATTGCCTCCTTCTTCCCAGCTCCCCTCTTACCCTCCCCACCACCCTTTTAAACCCCCACTTGATATTATGCTTCACTAGGAGCCCCCTTGCCTCCCACAGACCAAACTTAGGCTTACCACCAGCCACCACAAAAACCTTTTCCTCCCTTTCACCCCCTTCAGACCCTTCCCCAAGGTTATACCTTCATAACTGAGTCCCCTTATCAAATCAAAAAACAATCCCACCTCCTTCCATACCCTTTGGGCAAACGTGCAGTCCCAAAAAACATGTCTGACTGTCTCGTCAGCCATGCACGTGTCCCTTGGACAGAACTTGTTCCGTGTGAGGGAGTGTCTATAAAGGACTTCCCTCACCGGTAGACGCTTATGAACCATCAGCCAGTTCAGGTCCTTCAGGTTGTTATCCAAGCCCTTCAACTGCACCCCTCTCCACGTCTCCTCTGCCACCCCCCATATCCTAACCCTCCCTAACTTCTCTACCAAGGCCCTATACGGTACCCTATGGCTCAGGCACAAATTCCCGAGGGAGCACTCTGGGAATCTTTTTGCCCACTGCACCACCTGCTGGTACTGCTGCGGCAACCCCTCCGCCTTGGGGAACCTGTTGTCCCAACTCCCTAAGTGCCTCAATGCCATCCCTGCCCACAGCCTCAGAAAGAAGTAGGCCGCATGCGCAGTAGGCCTCGCCATCTGCCTGCACATGGACACATACGCCATGACGTCGAGCTTCAGCGGGATGTTCGGCACCCCCTTTCCCCCTTTCTCCACCGCCTGCATCATAAGCTCCCTGGTGATGTATTCATATCCTCCCCATATGAATTTAAATACCATTCCCTGCACGACTCTCCTCAGCCTGGGAGGCAGAGGGAACACCTGCGGTACATAGATCAGCGCAGGTAGCGCCTCTGCTTTGAGCACCGGTGACCGCCTTCCACAAACCCAGTTTCCCTTTCACCTTCCTTATCCTGTCCAGCCAGTTCTCTTCCGCATCCCTCTCCCCTCCAAATCCCACCCCTAAAATTTTAATCGGCCCCTCCGCACAGGCCAGCCCGCACATATTCTCCCTCCTCCCCTCCCATCTTCCAAAGAATTTTATGCTTGACTTACCTATGTTCAGTTTGGACCCTGACGCCCTCGAAAACCTCTCCACCATTTCCAGCGCCCTCTCTACGCTCCTCTCACAGCTCAATATAAGGGTGGTGTCATTGGCGTATTGGGCCAACTTCACCACCCTCCCCCTCCCACCTGGCAAGACCAACCCTCGAATGGCCCTATCCCCCTTATAGCGGCCGCTAGTGGTTCAATGTACATCACGTACAGCAGTGGTGACATCGGGCAGCCCTGCCGCACGCCTGACCCCTGGAGCACCATCGCACTAAGGTGACCATTGATGTTCATCCTGCTCCCCAGCCCTGCATACATTACCCACCCCATAAATCGCGGCCCGAAACCCATCCTCTCCATTACTCTAAACAAGAGATCATGTGACACCCTGTCAAAAGCTTTTTCCTGGTCCAGGCCCACCAGCACGAGGGGAAAACTCCTGTCGCGTGCCCAGCAGATTGCGTCCCGGACCAGGCGAAGGCTCCAGTGCAACTGACGGCCCTCCACGCCGCAGGTCTGGTCCCAATCAACTATATGCGGCAACGCCACCTTCATGCGCCTGGTTAAGACCTTCACAATCGCCTTGTAGTCTACGCATAAAAGCATGACAGGCTACCAGTTCCTGAGGTCGTCCATATCCCCCTTCTTAAATAGAAGAGAGACGACTTCCTCCCGCATAGAGTCCCCTAGCCTCCCCTCCTCAAACATCTCCCTAGCCACCTCTAGCAGGTCCCCACCCACCAACTCCCAGAACACTCTGTAAAATTCTGCTGGGAACCCGTCCACCCCTGGCACCTTACCTGTCTTCAGGCTGAACATATCCTCCCTAACCTCCTCTAGTGAGATGTCCTTCTCTAACCAATCCCTCACCCCCCCCCTGGCCGGCCCCCCCCCCCAACCTCCCCAAGAAAAAATCCCCTTCTCTAAGATCCACCCCTATCCAGATCTATCCCCTTTTAGATTCCCACACACAAAAAACTCCTCCAACTGTTTTTGTAATAAATAAAACTCACCTCTTTCCCTTCTGGCTTTGGCCTTACAGTAGTTCACTGCAAATCTTTTGGTGTTCCCCTTCACCCATTCCCACCACTCCCACCCAGACCCAAACATCTGCCTCATATCCCTCCACCCCCCATAGGCCTCCCTATATCCCTCCACAAAATCCTTCTCCCTCAACACACTCACATTCAGCTTCCAGAAACCCCTTCCGAAAGCCGGCACTCCCATCCCCAGCTTACTTCTCACCCAGTGATGGTCAGAAAACCACACTGGGGAGATCTCTGAAGCTGCTACCACAACATTCTGTGGAGCGAATATAAAATCAATCCTGCTGGTCGCTCCCCTTGAGTTCCCCCAGGTTACCCCTCCCACAACTGGATTGGCTTTTTTAAAAGTGTCCTGCAACGAAAAATTGTTCACTATCTTACACAGGTGCCCCAAACTAAAGTCCGCCATGCCCTCAAAAGAAATGTTGAAATCCCCACCCATAACCAGGACCCTATTCGTGAGGCAGACGGCCTCCATGTCCCCAAACACCTCCCTCCTCCCCCCCGGCTCTGCCGGTGCGTACACACATAGCAGCCTGAGCTGCAGCCCCTTCCAGTCTGCATCCACTGCTTATACCCTCCCCTGCACTACTGAAAAAACCTCCCCAATACAAAAATCCCACCCTTTAAACAAAATCCCTACCCCCGAGGAATGCACCCCCCCCAAACTCCCCATCTAGAATCCCCCCTTTGTCCACTCCCCTGAAAACCTTTTAGAGTCTTCCCTGTCCCTTAAATGAGCCTCTTGCACAAAACAAACGTCGAACTGAACAGTAGCTAAATACATAAATACGGCTCTTCTTTTATTACTGTCCTGTAACCCCCTCACATTTACAGTAAGCACAGTTAAATAATTATCAGCCTTCGTCATTTAAAGAAAAGAAAAAACCCTGCCAAATTAAAATCACGGTCTGGCTTCTTCCTCTGAAGGTACAGCCCCAGCCTCCCCCTCCCCTACCTTCGCACCGACTTCCGCCTCGTCCAAAGACACATAGGCAGAGGCATTAGGAGACGTAGGTGGGCTATAGCTATGCTCATCGCTCACTGGAGAAGTTAGTGTAACGGACTTCTACACTTACCAGTGCAATAGCAGACAAATTCACTGCTAACCATGGGCCTCTAGATTCACTGTTGGAGTAAAGTGGAGTGTCCGAACAAATCTCTGAGACACGTAAGGGGCAATGCAATCACTTCTGAATGATAAAGGGTGCTAGAGTGTAATAGGATCACTTTAAACCATTTAAAGTATTAGTTTCAATAGACCGTATGTATCTCTATGATAACCCCAATGAATAAAGTAAAACGTTATATGATTGTAAAGGTACCTTTTAACCTTACCCTTTAAGGAGGACTTAGATGAACAATTAGGCAGAACGTAAGAAAATATAGAATTTATTAAAATTAAATATGGAGCGATTTGGAGTTACTTGAGTCTAGTGTTAACTAACTGTAATGGAATACTGCATAGAATGCAAACTACTGCGTTAACTGGGAACAAATACCAGATTCTATCTCTGAACTTGTATCTCAACAGTAATACAGTGCATACAAAATGATTCAAAAAGTATCTCAATAGTAATACAGTCCATACAAAATTATCCAAATTGTATCTGAATAGTAATACAGTGCATACAAAATTATTCAGAAAGTATCTGAATAGTAATACAATGCATACAAAATTATTCAAGTATAATTATGAGGAACAATACTCAAGTGCAACTCAACAGTGGTGGGCCCATACGCTAAAGTTATCCAGCTAACAATGGACAATATTACAAACAGCCGGCAATGGACAAAATGAAAAGAAAATAAAACCCCCGCTGCAGGCCTGTTAGATGTAAGATCCAGTTTACTTGCACACGATGACCTACTTCACACCAGTGCAACAGAACGTGGCGAAGAGCGCGATGCAACCGCTTGGTTGTTTGTCGAACGCTCCCTCGGTGCCAGTGGAACCACCAAATATTTCCAGGTGTGCTTGGGGCGCTAACTGGGATGACTAACTCCCTCGTTGCTCAGATGAAACACCAAGCGTTTCCAGGCTTGCTTGGGGCGCTATCTGAGGTTGTCCGCTTCTGCTCCAGATGCTGACACAATAACCGACTAGACAAGCTACACAATAGCTAGCTACTAATCAGCAATAAAATTTTATCAGAACGATAGCCAGCAGCTAACAAGCTAACTGGCTCTAAAAAATTATTTAAAACGATAGCCAGCAGCTAACAAGCTAACTGGCTCTAAAAATTGTGTAAAATGATAGCCAGCAGCTAACAAGCTAACTGGCTCAAAAAAATTGTGTAGAACGATAGCCAGCAGCTATCAAGCTAACTGGCGCCAAAAAAATTGTGTTACACCGCTAGCCAGCGGCTAGCAAGCTAACCAGCGAAATACTAATCCAACGCTTTGTTGGAAAATTATAGATAAAACAATATTCAGCATTTGGTTACCAAATATTAATGTCACCGATATCACGACAATTCCCAAGCCTTTTGTTGATTATTAATTATTAATATCATTAATGATAACCAACAGCTTGCAAGTTAACCAGCATCAAACCTGTATAAAGAATTAATAGAAAGTGGCTAGCAAGCTAACTGGCGCCAAAACTTTGTATTGCACCGATAGCCAGCGGCTAGCAAGCTAACCAGCGAAAATACTAATCCAACGCTTTGTTGGAAAATTATCGATAAAACAATATTCAGTAATTGATTACCAAATATTAATGTTGCCGATATCACGATGAATCCAAATCTTTTTTGTTAATTATAAATTATTATTATAAACGATAGCCAACGGCTAGCAAGTTAACCAGCATCAAACTAGTATGTATATGAAACGGTAGCCAGCAGCTAGCAAGCTAACCAGTGAAAATACTCATCCAACGCTTTGTTGGAAAATTAGAAAATTTAGTTGCCACACCCACCATCCCTGATACATCTGTGTACACCCTCCCATCTACATCCCTCAACCCCTCCATCACCCTCTTCACCCTGGCTGCCCTTACCTTCTGAAAAAAATAGGCGGAGCATTTCTCCTCCTTCTCTCTTTTATCCCCCTGACACTTGAAAGCCAAGGCTCGCGCCTCCTCCTCAAAGAAGGCCCTCATCTTGGCCTTCAACCCCCGCCCATTTCTCGAACTCTCCTCCCCAGTTCCATGTTGTATACATGTTTTCCAGCTCCCTCTGTAGCCTCCAAAAGTGCCACCGCTCCCTGCAGTAGCCCTGTGCTACCCTCCTTGTCCTCCCCTTCACTTCCTCCCACCATTCTACCACTGTAGGGAAGAAAGGCTTCAGTTTCAACCACCCCAAATATTCCCTTTTAAATACTCTCCTAAAACATTCCTCCTCCGGAATACTGGTGTTTAGCTTCCACCCCCCCCCTCCCAAACACTGTCCCGTCCCACTCCAACTCCACTGCCACCCCACTATGGTCCGAAAAGAAGAGTGGCACCACCTCTGCGGAAAACACCCGCTGTCCCCCCGGAACAAAAACAAAATCTATCCGGCTTTTCGCCCCCCCCTACTATTTCCCCAAGTCAACCCCAGATCGCCTGGGCAACACAACCGAAATGAGTCCGTCAAAGTAAATTGACTCATTAAATTTCTCAAATACTTCAAAGTAAAATCTGGCGCTTCAAAAGAAATATTAAAATCCCCCCCTAGCACCAAAACCCTACTTGTCACACAGATCGTCTCCAACTCCAAAAAAACTCCTTCCTCCTATTTGGCCCTGTGGGAGCATAAACATTTACACTTCTCACCTTCACCCCCCCACTCCCCATCCACAACCAAATCCCTCCCCTGCACAAAAGGAAAACTATCTGAAACAACAAAATCCCTCGTTCCCAACAAAATTCCTACTCCTGTAGAATGGGCCCCTTCTATACTTCAAAACGAACGCCCTTTACCCCACTCTCCCAAAAACAAAACACAGTCTTCCTGGGACCTCAGGTGAACCTGCAGGAAACAAAGAGTAAACCGCTGCATTGCCAGAAATCGAAACCCCCCCCCCCCCCCCTTTTCACACTATTCCCCAGCCCCCGCACATTGCAGGTAAATATACATAACTGCTCCATTTTTATTTTCATGAAACTCTAACCAAAAACGCACAGCACTAACCCCACAGACCACGCTTCACGGTACCCCCCGCCCCACCTCATCCAAAAACAAATAGGGCATTTAATTCGCCGACCCCAGCGACAACGGCCCCGCGTCGTGCGCAGTGATGGAGATGGGAGAGGGTGGGTCCCACTCCAAACTCTCCCCACTGGTAAGCTCCATAGAGCCCTCTGACTCAGATGTAAATTCAGTGGCTATCACCCCGTACCTCACTCTCCTTTTCACCATCCTTCCATCCCCGCTTTCACCTATCACTGCGTCCAGTGGATGCCTCTCCTCCACTGCCTCCGTCCAGTCTGTGTGCAGGCTCCGCTTGATACCACCTTCTGATTCCTTCTCCTCGTTTCCTGAGGTCCCCTCCCTGGCTCTGGCCATCTTGGACCCTGCTTCCGCTTCTACCCCTCCAGTAGGCTGCCCTTGTCGCCACTATCCCCTCTCCGCCCGCACCTTCCGCATCTTGCGTGTGGGGGACCATCCCTGATAAGGCGAGAGAACCCCGCTCCATCTCTTTCTCCACCCCAGGGGTTGAGAGTGCCTCCTCCGCCTTCCCTGAGGCTATCTTCTCCACTGGAGTCGAGCGGACTCCCCTTGCCTTCTGTGCTCCCTCTGCCGCCTGCTCTTCCTCCGCTGCTGCAGGGGGCGCTGCAGCCAAAGGAGAAACTCCTTCCCGGGCTGGCTCCATGCCTGACTTTCCAGGCACTTGCCGGCACTTGTTTTCCCCCATCACACACAACCCCACATGCAACGCAACAAACTGACACAAAAGGGCACGGTAAAAGTCCGGGACCCCCCTCCCCCCTTTCTTTGGCTCCCTGTGCACCCATTCCCTTTTCAGCGTCTCCCAACCACCCCCCCACAGAAACCGAAAAACAACACGTTCCAAACGGGACAACACCAGACGCGACGGGACAAACACCACTCCACTAAACAATAACAGGGGCAAGATCACTGCCTTGATCACTAGGATCTTCCCCTCCATCGTCAGGCTTCTCAGCCTCCAGAAGCTGATCCTCCGCTCCACCTTTTCCACCACACCCTCCCAGTTTCCTTCCCCCAAGCCCCGGGAGTCAAAATTTACTCCCAAAACCCGCATGTCCCCCCTTCCCACCACCAGGGGGAGCTCCTGGCGCTCCCTCTCTGACCAGTCCCCAAAGACTCTGACCTTGGACTTCTCCCTATTCAGCCTAGCCCCTGATGCTATGCCGAAGCCTTCTGTGAGCCCTAACGCCCTTTTCACAGAAAAACTGTCCGTACACAGGCGAGTCACGTCATCCATGTACAGGATACACCTGGCCTCCCTCCCCCCACTCCCTGGGATCTTCAGTCCCGAAATCCAGGCATCCTTTCTCAGGACCTGTGCCAGTGGTTTGACGCAGCAAACAAACAGGAGTAGGGATAACGGACACCCCTGGCGGACACCGCAGCTAAATGTCACTGCCTCCGTTTGGTACCCATTAACCAGAAAACTGCTCTGCACCCCCGCATAGAGCAGTCCCACCCGTGCTATAAACCCGGCCGGAAAATTCATCTTTTGCAGCACACAGAACAGGAACAGCACGTCTGCGTCCACTGAGGCCAAATATGACAGCGCTGCCTGCGCCCTCACCGGCGTCTTGATGCTGCGCACATTCAATGGTTGCTATTCTTATTGGTACTCTAGTAGCCATAAGTGAAGAAGGAAAACACCAAGAGGGACAATAAAAAAAAACACACACACACTATGCAGGCACTACTATTCCAAACCCGTTATTCAAAGTCGTTAGGGCGGTTCACCTGCCCCGTCCGCATTGAGTAGGAGAACGTCCGGTTTGGATGTGTCCTCCGCATATGGCCATTCATTTGGCGACATCTCAGGGTACAGTGGGGAGGACCCCCCAGGCCCACTGTCTGAGAGGTTCCCCAAAAGCCCTCATCCCGCCTCTGCACTGCCCTTCTTACTCTCTCCCTCCATCTCAGACTCCAACACCTCTGCCGATATTTTTAATGAGGCCACATTCTGCTCCATATCCTTCACTCCCTCCTCCATTTCAGACCCCACAGCAACTATAGGGGGACCCAGAATCCAACTCTCCCCATGTCGTCTCTGCCACTGTAGCTACACTACCATCTCCAGGAGGGGGCGCCAGGTCAACACCTCCCTCCTTTTCTGCCTGACCCTGGGTCTGCATCTGGCTATCCCCTCCCTCCCCAGCTCCCTCTTTCTCCACCCCCCCAGCCTCAGCTGGCCTACCCCACTGCCCTCACCCTCAGCAGTCATACCTACCTCACCACTCCGTTCCCCTGCCTTCTCTCCCTGTGGGGCTTCAACCTCCTCCTCCCACTGCTTCTCCTCACTCTCCTTCACTCCCTGCTCCGATCCCGCTTCCTGATCCACTCTGGGATCCTGCTCTCTCCCAGCTCCCTGCTCCCTCTCAGTCTCCTGATCCGCTCCGGGATCCGCTCTCTCCCAGCTCCTGATCCGCTCCGGGATCCACTCTGGGCTCTCTCCCAGCTCCCTGCTCCCTCTCAGTCTCCTGATCCACTCCAGGATCCTGCTCTCTCCCAGCTCCATCCTGAGCTCACTGCTCCTCCCCCCTTCTCTCCTCTCCCTCCTGATCTCCCTGCACCTCGCCCTTCTCATGGCCGCTGACCCCAGCAGATGGTTTCCCTGTCTTTGCCCGATTCGCAAAGGAATCAGGGCAGTTTCTAAACATGTGCGTTGCTGTACCACGCAAATTGCACTTTCTGCCCGTGGGACAGTCTGCAGTCTCATGCCCCATCTCCCTATACTTGTTGCAGACAATAGCCATGCACGCTTCTACCAGGTGTCCAAACATTTCACACCGACGACACAGTTTTGCCTGACCTAAATAGTAGATCACCCCACGATTTTCCCCAAGGACAATCGTGGAGGGCAGATGCCTGAAGCCACCATAACCTGTCGAGTCCTGATATAGTTTTACTGGAGCTCTCTAACTCCCAGTCCAAATCCCATCCTCATCCATCATTTTCACAGGAGTGTCTCTAACTAAACAAAAACGACTGAACCAAGTCTCAATATCGTTTCCACTTGCCAACTCATTATATATTTTTATTATTACTACCTTCAGGGACTCATGTGACAGTTTCTCCAAATCAAACATGCCAGAATTATCTCTGACATTCTCGTATCTTTTCCAGAAGTCACGCAGCAACTGCTGGCTTCTGAAACTAACGTCAAAACCGCGCCCATGAGGCAGCACCAGAAGACAATTAATGTCTCCCGGTGCAAACCCCAGGACCCCTCTCACAAACTTCCGACTGAAATCAAGTCTAGAGCACTCTAGCAATCGACCGTCCTCCTGCCAGAGTGGTGCCGAGGGACGCCAACCCGAGCAGCCGACACCCTGCAGACCACTGTGTAAGGTAAAACAGAACAGAAAAGCAAGCAAACAGAATTTTTAAAGGAGAACAAAGGAAATACCAATGAGGCCCAGCTTACCCCAAACGGCCTATCCTCAACGAGGGACAGCTGCTGATGGTTAACTTGTTGGCCTCCTGATGACACAAGCCAATCAGCTGCCCCGAAGGGCCCAACCCAACTGACACCTGCTGCTGCTCTGGTCTCTCCACTCACCAAAACCTGCAAGAAATTAAGAAAAACAGAAGAACAAATACAATAATTATTATGCAAAATGTACACCAATTGAGGCTAAATATTTACATTCACACCACGGAGTCTTGATATTAGGCAAAATGCCGAGAAGCGATGGCCTGAAAATTGGCAATAGCTGGCTGCCGCCGCCCAGGGGGCCAGGAATCCGATCGCGGGGTCTGGCTGGACCCAGTCCCCGCTCGCCATTGGTCCAGGCCCCCTTAACACTTCCCTCGGGACCTCTGGCCGTCACCTCAGCTCCACCCACAATGCCCCGCGTCCCCTGCCACAGTAGCTACCTACATGCTAAAGACTCTATTCCTCATTCATTACACAAGTACTCACAGAACAGCTATGTAATTACCTAGCTAAGTAAGCTAGGAGGCAGTCTATAACACATGTAACTGACAAGTAATAAACCAGGGATACGTGGCAATAAGTCATTAACAAGCTCTCTTAAGACCAGAAAAGTTGCCCTGTCCAGTGGACGGAGCATCCAAAAATAGCACAAAACTCAGGAGTGTTCCTCTCCACAGAAATCTTTTGTAAAATGTGTATTCATTGATTTTACACAAATTCTTACACATTTTAAAACATTTTTTTTTAAAAAGGACACACTACAAAATTTAATCAAAACATAAACTTAGTAGAAAAAGGGAAAATAGGTAAAAGCCAAAACATGGCATAAAATCAGTTGGACTTTTGCTTGGGTCAAAGGTTGTGTTCAGGAGCAGGTGTCCCTCTAGGGGGGTGGACTATATGATCAGTTCTTTCCAGTGGTCCACCCCCCATTTCTCTCTTGCTAGGTCCTTATTTTTGCGGTAGTCCAAAAAAACGCCATCCTGGAGGAGGTTCTGGATCCTCCTCCTGAGAGTGACCAGGTCTACTGATGTTTTTTGGTAGACCTTGATGTTCCTCGTCTCCCACAGGACCTGCTTTATGGTGTTGATGATCCTCCAATGACACTGGTGCTGGATTGTCTTGCATCCCTCCGGTGGACCGTAGAGGGCGCCCTCAGCAGTCAGGGAGAACCTCGGCAGCAATCTGCTCAGGGAGACAGAGGAACAAACAAGGCCCCAGATTAGGGATGTATCCGAATCCGAATACCGTGTTCGGGAAAGCATGAATAATGCGATGGAAGCAGATATTTCTTCTACCCGAAGTTGCTTGTTATTATTCGGATTCAGAAAAAAAAAGCTCCATGACGAGTTCTCATAGCCTCTATCTAACGTTACAGGGAGAGAGAGAGAGGGAGAGAGAGAGAGAGGCGGCACCAGTTACACACACCAACAAACTTTGAGTCACTGCGTTGCAAAACGTTTAATAAATAAGTTCTATGCATCAGCCATTATGTTTCTTCAAATCGATTCATGTGGATGGCCATTAGATAAAAGTGGCCATTCTGTTTGCAACAGGACTTTGATTTCACTAACTAGTTGTTTCATTTACTACACATTATTGAAAAGTAATCGCTATATTCTGTAGTCGCCCCCACCGAGTCAGCGCACAGCAGGCAGCGGGCTGAGAACTGACTGTTCCCGGCTATCACTCAGGGAAACTCTTGCATCGAGGAGGAGGTGCGGGAGCTAGCGAGACACAAGCCTGGTGTGGCAGCTGGATTTCTGTCAAAGCCCCGCAACCTATAATCAAAATCAAGCTTAGAACCTGCAGTTTTTAGCTGTATGTGTTAATTTCCTCCATTAAAAAAGCCCAGTCGAAATATTGAAATAACCGACGTTTTACCTTGTATTTCAGTCAATATTCATCCGTTTAAGATGTAACATGCTGTATGTATGTCATAGGTCTTGGCTATAATGAACATGAAATCCATTCATGGTAACAGTTGCCACCAAGGGAAAATATGAGCACATCAGATGGTTTGCAGTCTATCCAAACTTAGTTCAGTAGGGGAAAATAAACAAACAAAGAAATAAATAAATAAATAAAACAGGCAAAAAAAGTTCATGTAGGCTATTACTGTTTTGTAATTACTGTGGTAAAGTAGTAATTCACGTTTCCCTAGCGAACTGCAGTAACGTTAACACATCAAGAAACGCGGACTCAGCATCATTGAAATTTAAGATTATTCCCTTCAACTGAAGGATATGTTTCTATATATCTTTACTGTAAATAGTTTCTATTTCCAATGCAAAGCAGAATCTTTCGATTTATAAAACATTTTTTTTCTGTTTCTGATTGTTCAATTTACCCCAGTTAAAAAGGGGGGGGGGGTGCTGGGGTTCAGACAGTTCATAAAACTTTAAAAGTAAAATAAAAAAGTTTAGTTAAAAATAAAAAAGAGAGAGAGATGAAAAGACGATTTGGAAATATATTTCATAATTAATTATATGCTATTGCATTGCCAATGAATATTAGATTAGAAAACGCAACATTTGCCTGTAGATACAGATACAGATAATGACGTCTCTGCACACCCCTACCCCAGACCCACCTAGCCACAGAGCACTCCCAGAACAGGTGGTGAATGTGTTCTGAGTCAGCGCATCCGTGGCCAGCATTCAGTTAGAGCTAAGTGCCTGCGATACATAAACATTCTAGTGGGGAGACAACTATGAGCTGTTATCCAGGCAATGTCTTTCTGTTTGTTTGTAAGACACTTGTGTGTTACATTTTCCCTGAAGACCTGTGGATCCTGGGCCAGCCCAGACCTGTTTGGTTAGATCTTATGTAAGCCATGATAATTTTGTAGCTCCATGAGGTCAAGCCAGCCCTAGGCAATCCCACCCTGAAAGCAAAGTCCTTCAGGGCCTGATAGACATGGGGGGGGGGGTCCCAGCTGCACGGTATGGTGATGTCCAGCACACCCAGGCCCATTGCCCTTAGGAAGTGATAGGTTCCCAGTTTTATTTAGTATACATATATATATTATATGTAGTGTATTGTGTTTCCGTTTCTGCCATTACTGTGTCTGTAGTTTGCATGCCTCTGTGTCTAGCCCCTCTGTAGTGTGTCTCAGTATAACACCTCTATGGTCTGCGGCAAGGATGTCACATTCCTATGCTAAATGGCTGCGAGGGTCCCCAGGAAGGGACAAGGCCATTTGTCTCCGGCCCGCCACTTAACTCAACCTTTTGATATGTATGACTGCAAACTGTATATCCAGACACCACACAGCGTGATCGGCAGAGATTCTCTCAGCGCAGCGCCCGAATGTGCTGGGTCTGTCTCTCCCTTGCGCATTGAATTAAACATCAAATCCTCTGAGGAAACTTTGTCAGCGTGTTCTTCATCGTCCTGCAGTTGACTCCACGAATAAGGGCAAAATATCCTAACAGAAGGGAGTGGCATAGTACCTGGCAAAAGCACCAGAGGCCTTTCCCTCCCTCCCAGTGTTCTGGACAAGGGTGGCCAGACACTGCACCATGATGATTTTAACTATATCTGGGATCCCCCTCCCCCTATTCCTCTCCTCCTTGAGGAGGGTGGCTCTACTTACCTTTTCCATGTTGCTCCCCCAGACAAAGCGAAAAGCCAACCTAGCGATTATCTTACTGGTGGCTTTGTCTGGGGGAAACCCCCTCCCCACATAGAGAAGAATGGGAAGGGCAATTACCTTCAGGACGAGGATCTTACCCGCCACGGTCAGGGGCCGTGCACTCCAGCTCCGGGTTTTGTTTTGGACGTGGCGGAGGACTCCCTTCGCCTTCCTCTGTCAGCCTGGAAGGTCAGCCCCATGAGCTTGATGGTGTTTCTGCACACAGGGGAGGAAACGGTTAGTGGCTCACTAAAGTGAGGAGACAGAAACAGTTTACTCTTGTCCCTGGTGACCAGGGCGCCAGTGGCCACACAGAAGTCGTCCAACACCTTGGTGGCACAAGCGATGGAGCACCTATCTGTGGCGACGATGGTGATGTTGTCCATGTACGCCATCACCTTTAGCCGCTCTCCCCTAGCCCCCGGCAGCGGGTAACCCGCTACGCCTGGGCTGGCCCTGATGGCCTGGAGAGACGGTTCCAGGTAGATGACGTACAGGAGAGATGCTAGAGGGCACCCCTGCCTGACGCCAGACCTGATGGCAAACGGGTCAGAGGGCTGCCGGTTGACAACCACTCTGCCTGTTATGTCAGTCAGGCAGATCTTCGTCCAGCGCAGGAGGGGCTAGGCATGTTCATTCTCTCTAGCACTCTCTCCAAGCACACATAACTCACCGGTCAAATGCCTTCTCTAGGTCGAGGCTGCGAAGGCACAAGGGGGACCGCCGCTCCCCGGAGTGGATGATTAAATCCCTCACGAGGAGCTGGTTGTCATTAATGGACCGCCCCTGCACACTGCAGGTCTGGTCCGGTCCGATCACCAATGTTATCAGGCTTTGCAACCTCCTCATCAGCATCATCACCATGATCTTATAATCGAGGAGGTTGATCGGCCGCCAGTTACGGAGATCCTTCAGGTCCCCCTTCTTTGGGACAAGAGCTACTGAGCACTGTCTCAGTAAAGCCCCCAACTGCCCCTCCCTGTACGCCACTCTAAATACTTCCGCCACGTCCTCCTTCAGGAGTTCCCAGTAAGTTTGGTAAAACTCGGCTGGGATTCCGTCAGGCCCCGGAGCTTTGTGCTGGTTGAGGGAGAGCATGGCCCGGGTGAGCTCTTCGGTGCTCATCTCTGGCTCCATCTGCTCATCACCCAGACGTCTGTCAAGGCAGCCCAGGAAGGTGTCTATGAGAGCCCTGTCGGAGGGCCTCTCAGTATAAAGGCCCCCGTACAACTCCCTGGCCACCTCCCGGACCTCCGCCTCTTCTGACACCACCACACCTCTGTTGTTATAGAGAGACAAGATATTATTAGTCTTAGACCACGCCCTGCGGAAGAAAAATCGCATGCACTTCTCATCCACCTCGAGGCCCTGGAGCTTGGAGCGGAAAGTATATTTTTCCCGCTCTTCCCGGTAGAGGGTGGTGAGGCTCTGTCGAGTCTGTGTGATTTTGCTGACAACATACAGGCCTCGGGACTGGAGGAGGCTCAGTCTCTGGAGGGCTGCATTGTGATGTACAAAAACTGCCCTTCCACCGTCCTCCGCCCGACTGCCCGGAAGTAGCCCCGCACTTGCTCCTTCACGATCTCCCACCACTCCACCGGGGAGTCAAAGAGGTGTTTTAGACTCACCCACTCCAGGTAACATCTCGAGAAGGAGAGTCGCACCTGGGGGGCTCGGAGATGGCTGGTGTTCATTCGCCAGAGCCCCTTACCCACAGTTATGGATTTCTCCCAGGTCAGGGACACGGTCACCATGTGGTGGTCTGAGAAGTGCACTGCCTGGATGGAATAAGCGGACACTCCCAGGCCTGGGGAGAGCAGACACAAATCAATTCTGGAAGAGGAGCTACCAGAGGAACTCACCCACCTGTGTTGGGGGGGAGAGGCGCCCCCAGCGTCACGGAGGGAGAAATCCTCTATGAGGGACCACAGCAGGTCGCTGGAACGATCCCGCCTGGGTCTGCTGCGGTCCTCACCTGTTAACCCTCTGGGGTCTAAGGGTAAAATGAGGCACACTGGTGATTGTGCGATGCTCTGACATTTGTGTAAATTTCATCAACTTTATATACAGTGATTCCAAAGTGTTTCACATCTTTGTTTTCAGCACAAACTCCGCTGCAATAATATGGCAGCAGTAAGTAGGTCATAATCATGTGTGGATTGTAAACTGCTCTAAAAACACACAAACTGTAAACAGTAGTTTTGAACATGCACAAGAATGTTGTAATAAAACACACTAAACAATTGTGACTAAGACTTTTGGTCACTGAAATGTGTTCATCAATGTCTTGGGTATCAAAAGATGACAGAATATTTTAGCAAATCCAATGAGAAATATAAAATAAATTGCTAAAAGTTAGTGTTGTGACTACTATTTTTCAACACCAGGTGAGAATGGGAGGGCAAATGGCCTTTCTGTAATGAATATGCATTGGGTAGGGCGACCTGCCAGCTAAGTAGGCTATTCACACCTGGCCGCATGCCTCCCCACCACTAAGACAAAGAATCAGTGAGCCATTTTAGAAGACACAAAGACATCTTTTGATTTTCAGAACATTTATTGAAGCAAACTATACGCATGGAAGATCAGATGAGACTGGTGTACTCTTGCAACGCTTGCGTGGTGAACTAGGCTGTGTTTCCTGATCAGCATCTCTGTAAATATGATAAAAACAAAATTGTTAGGAAATGTGACATCAAATCAAACTTTATTTATATAGCACATTTCCTTCAACAGGTGAAAATTACATGTGCTTTACAAAAAAGGGTCAAACCACTAACTAATGAAAACAAAACTTAGGAAATGTGACATGGTTACATGATATACAAACAAAGAACCAAACAAACACAACCAGACGCAGAGAGGTAGCCTACAATTTTGAGAAGCAATGGTTAGAATCGTTCGTAGTGTGGGAATTACAAGCGCGCATATTAGTGAATATTCCTACAAACACATAGAGAATGTAATACAGCACACATTTACAAATAATGCAAGCTATCAACGATATCAATATCAACATTAGCTAAACTAAATAAACTAATAAACATTGATATTCCAGCTCAACTACACGCAACTCATCAATAACAATGTCTCAATCTGAAGTAGGCTAGGTCTGTCTAGCTAAGTGGTTATTATATTGCTATTTCCCGAATTTACTTACAGTATGCTGATATCGATTGTGCGAGGACATCAGTTTTAGAATCCTAGCCACGCCACGGGCTATTTATTACCAATATGACCGAAAAAAACATACAGTCTACCTGATACTTCTAACACAACCAGACGCAGAGAGCCTAGCCTATAATTTTGAGATGCAATAGTTCGAATCGTTCGTAGTGTGGGAATTTACAAACGCGCATATTGCTGGATATTCCTACAAACACACAGATACGTTTCAATACAGTACACATATTTACCAATATGATCATAAGAAATATACTTACGCATGAAGTTGATCCTCAGCTGGATCAGTTCGCTGTTCGAAATGACACGGCTCTTCAGTGTCGGCTTCCAGACGGACCATTTTCCAAAATTAAACGAAATGTTCACCTCAAAAGAAGTGAATTAGGCGACACTTTGACATTCTATCCTGCTTTCGCAGACTTGGCATTTCTCACATGGATCTCGCATCGCTCCTCCTTTAGTCTCCTTCTATGGAGAGTAATTATAATGTTGTTAACATGTGAATGCGATGTGGGCGGACTTCCTGCTGAGCGAAATTCACATAGTAATGAGTAAAGTTTAACGAAGCATATATGGTCTAATTAATCAAATTTAACCATTTTAAAACAATTCATATTATTTGCCAATGGGCGCATTGGAAAGTCGCGATTCTAAGGTTTCTGTCAATGTTTTTGTTGCGTCTGTATGATAACAGCACGTGAAGTTAATCATCCAAATAGAAACGAAAGTTAATTTCATCTTGTCGAGCTCCGCCGGCGGAGCTCTCGACCCCAGAGGGTTAAGGCACAGTTGAAATCCCCCCCACGACGACCGGCATTGAGCAATGTAGTAGTGGTGGGAGGTTTGTGAAGAGGGAGACCCTCTCGGCCACGCTGGTGGGGCCGTACACGTTGATGACCCTGAGTGGGGAACCCCCGACCTCGAAATCGGTGACGAGGATTCGCCCACTCTCTACAATGTTGCTTGTTGTTAAATGCACAAAGGGGTTTTTCACCAACGTGCCGACCCCATCAGCTCTGGCGACGTTAGAGCCAGACCAGAGGGAGTCTCCTAATCTCCATTCTCCCCCAGAACACCATCCAAATCGCGGAACGGAATGCCACATTCCTGGAGAAGGATGACGTCTGAGGAGACCAGCGAAAGGATGGAGAAGACTGTACAGCGTTTGGCGGGGGGGTGCTTGAAGCTGCGTGTATTTAGTGTTGAAATTGTGAATGAATACGTCATGGTGAATTTTATTGTTTGTGTGTCTGATGTTCCAATATTTCTGTATGCAATGTCTTGACAGATTTTGTTGAGCTTTTGTACTACTATGTCCTGGTTATTGTGGCTCCTACTCACCCTCCATCCATGTGCACTCATAGGCCTCCCCTCCTGACTGCCTGGGAGGTTTCGTCCTGAAGAGGTGGGGGCAGGTGTTCTTGCCCAGGCTTTCCCACCAGTCCCTGGAGGGCCCTGAGAGGATGATGATGTTACAGACCCTTTAACAGAGTCTGGACCAGAGGCTAGCTGGTCCCTAATGGCTCTGGGGTGAAAGGTGATGGGGTTTTGGAGGTTTTCTTTATGATGTATGGGTGGTGGTGAAGATGGTTTGGCAGGGCGGGAGGGGGCTCAGGCCTGGCTGTGGAATGTATATTGTGATCCGGTTTTGAATTTAACTGCATTGTTTTGTCTTTTTATTTGTTTTTGTTGGCGAGCTATTGCTGGGTTGGGAGGTTGACTGAGGGGTTGTTGACTGTCGCCCTGCTTGTCTGAAGCAGGTGGCACTTACAGCTAGATGTTGCACAGAGTTCTTCTAACTTTCATTAGAGTAAACTTGATTTTCCCTTCGTGTCCCCCCACTATGTGGTACGTGGCGCCATTGACACCAACACATTAACTTCAAGTGATAAATAAAAAACAGCCTTCCTTAAACTAAATAGAAAAAATATTTTTGTTTCTTTTTAAAATGTAAATAAATATAAATTATATAAACAAACTAATAAATAAATATACAGCAAACTGAAACACTTAAAAGAGAAATATCAGTGCAAAAATAAACAGGCCTACAGAGAAGTAGTCTCAACATGGAATGAAAAACTTTCAATTTTTTCTGAGGTCAGAATGCAAACAAAAATGTAACATTAACACATTTAACGGCAGCAACAAGTTGGCAGTGTATGATTCGTTTCATGTTTATGGCCCTGAAATAGCTATCGAGTCAGATAAATAGAGTACATGGTCGTAGCCCTAAATTCAGCGTCATTTGTGGAATAGATGGCCATACAGAAGATTACAGTGTTTTCAATTCATTCTACTATCACGTTAAGTGCATGCATGCTTTGTACATGGCGAGCAGGACATCCGCCAGCAATCCGGGAGACTCCAGGGATTGAATTAAAGCCGCGAGACAGAAAGTAAAAAACACCTACATGCGCAAACACGTCTTTGCATGCAGAGTTTGCATGTCACCTTCTCGGTGTTGTCTTTTACACACTCAAATAACACACTTTGGGATGATTTCCTGCCCGACAGTCTATTAACTTTTAATGACAAGGCGCAGCTCCCGAATGGACGTTTGAGGGTGTTTTTCTTCTTTTTTGTTTTTTTCTCTGCGACTGACTAATGAAACTTCGACTAAGACTCTTCTCATCGACTAACGGTTTGGTCGACTATTAGGGGGCAGCCCTAGTAATTTCAACGTGAAAAATGTTACACAGACACTTGTAAACATTGGATGTTATGTCAGTAACCTAGACTATTTTAATATGGTCTATAGTGGCACCACAGTTTACTGTAGTCAAGAGCTCGCAGTGAGAGGATTCTCTTTGTACTCCAATGTGCTGAAATGCTGTTATTTAACCAGATCTTGCTGACTTGTGGGTATCCACAGCCCTGGATGTTTTTGAGACAAAGGCTTATGTACAGGAAAACAAAAAAATCTATGATTATATTGAACTACAAAACGTCCACATACTACTACAATGAACATATGTGCAACAGCAACAATGAATTACCAACTGTAAAGTGGCTTGAAGATTTCCGTTTCGTTCTTCATTACATTACATTACATTATTTCGCAGACGCTTTATCCAAAGCGACGTACAAAAAGTGCATATCATGGTCGTAGGCAACTGCTGAACACAAGTTCCGAAAAGGTATAATACTTATTTTGTACAGCTATTTCTAGCCAAGAACACAGTTCACACAGTTGAACACTATTCTAACCTAGCACTCTGCAAAGCCAGCTAGGCAGAAGAATAAGCTACAGTATTAGGGACAAATACAAATTACAAAAAGGGTGCTGGGATGGGGCAACATTCTCTTTGGTGGTACCAATGGCGGAAAAGCGATAATTGCAGGTGTTTGTTTTGGACCTCAGTGTCCAACCTGTGTGTGTCGCCTTGGTGTGACAATATCAGGCCACCTGGCGGCCACAGTAATTATGAACATTAACTATTTACCTCAATATAAAATGGTTGTTATAAAAGTAACATTAGTAACAGTCATTCATTGTCTAATTAACATTAGGCTAACATCCGGCTTAAAATGCCTGCAGCAGAACTGGGGTAGAATTAGTGATGAATCAATTTTTGTCACAGACGTTCTGGTTATATTTCCACTTTTTGCCCCGGGTTATGAACATCTTTTACACTGCAGAGAAGAATCCGCGGGATTCGCTGTGGCTCGTGCTATTATGTATCATCATGCACAATAAACATTTGTCTTTCTCGTGAATGAATGTTGTGTGATATTTTTTTGTAAACAACTGCCTTGGAAAAAATGTTACCCCCTGGTTGTTTCTGGGTTTTGGCTAGCTAAACTGTATGAGAAAAAGCTGAAGCTGGGTGTTAAATTAGCAATCAGAACAAGAAGGAATAAAACAAAAACACAAAGGAAGATTTCATCAGGGCACCAAGGCTGAAGGAAATATGAGGAAGCGTTATATCAAAATAATAACAACACTAATCTCCATACTGCCCATATGTTTTTTATTTAGTTTTTCTGATCTCCGGCTTGGACATCTTAACAGAAATCAGACCCGGCTCTGCTCCATTTATACCAGGCTTTATTCCGATCATTATAATCATTTGATGAACTTGATGGCCAGGTAAATAAACGGTAACGTTTAGGCCAGTTCAGATCAATGATTCGCAACGAGACCAAAAATGGTTTTAGAATGTTTCAAGAGAAAATTGCAGCGGTATGAACTGGTTTTAGTAGCAGGAGTCGTTGACCTCCCCTGGGGTCTCAAAAGACCAACCTTGTCAAATCGGAACCACTGCAAGTTTTATAAACGGTTACAATCAGACATCTTGGAATTTTTGCAAGTTGCACTCCAGTCTCTGGTTGAACATCCATTAATCTGACACGGCCTTTAGGTTATCTACATTGGTAGCATGCATTCGAGAGACGGTTTGCGAAGTCGGTAACCGGTCGGTTTTCAGCGTTAGCTAGCGTTTTGTCTAATTGTTAGCTGACATTAGATTAGGTCATTACGTACCTTAGCTAGCTAAGCTAACGCAACGTTACCTAATATGAGAGATTGCACTAATATGCACTGACTGTGCACTAACGTTGTCGCAATGTTGGCTTTCTTGATATGGTGTGGTAGATAGCGTTAGCTGTGCAAATAACCTATGTCAATTAGAACATGACATTTTCATCAAATGTAATACGAAATCTACATCAACAATAATATCGACTTTCTTATGTTTACACAAAAACTTTTTAGGGTTCCATAACCTAGCAGACACCGGAAAAAAAAAAAAACCAGTACGCCGCTCACACTCAGAAGTGAGTTGAAAGAGCCAGGCCTCTTGCGTTAGTACCGCCTACCCTCTCTGCGAACCAACCAACTGATGGGTTGATGGAAAACGCGTCACTGTGTGCTGCTTGTGATTTTTTCCCGGGAATGTCCCGCCACAGACACCCAGTTCTTTAAATCATAAATAATGATACAATAATAATAATAATAATAATTATAACAATATAAATTTATATAATAATAGGCTCAATCACCATTGGTGTACCACTAATTCAGCGATATATAGTGAACTTACACAGACATTTATGTTTATTGAAAATCTTCGAGATTGCCACGTGCATATAACAATTGTGCAAGGATTAATTTTAGTGTTTAGATATTTATATTGAATAGATAAAGCGAATCACTAGCTAGCTTACTAGCTAGCTAGTTATATAGACATATAGATAACTTAGATCTCGGTAGCTCGACAGTATATCATCATGAGATAACTAACTAGCCAGCTAGCGAGATTAGAGAGATAGATTCGATAGCAAGACAGTAACTTTAAATTCCCTCTAGCTTGTCATCTTAAAAGAAAGCTTCCAAACGGCTTACAAATCTGATTTCAACCACAACATATACAAATTACTAAAAGACGAGAACCTTTATGGAGAATCAACTGAAAACCCGAACAAATGGTCAAAAATCGACGTTTTGACATACAAAACCTTGTTTATCTGAACAAGTCTAAAATGTATTAGCCGAAAGAACCTGGACAGAAGAATCCGTAGAATAGTGGTTTGTACAGTTGAATGCAATCACACAACATTTTGTTGAACCTTGGACTTAAAATGGCGAGAGATCGTATGTAGCTAGCTAATCAGAATATTACACTGACACAGCATCACACCTCTGCCGCTGAAGCCATCTGCTCTGGCCTGCGAGAATGGGGAATTTCCTTATATGGTCATCCGGTCGTAGGGACAAGCCACATTGCATGCACCTGAATTAACTAAGATTAGGACTTTTGTCGGAATTATTTTTAAAAGATCAGACCCAGGGGTGGACATTGCAAGGGATAGGATTAACTAATTAAACCCTCATTTCTTGTGTAAAAAAAGAATATTGACTCATATATTTTTCCCTCAAGAAAAAATTGGTCTATTTTCATGCTGTCCCCATTGACTTATCATTGTGGTGGGTGGGGGTTTCACATTTCTTTTTGCAAACCAGGCGTTGCAGTTCACCTCTTTAGACCACTGGGGAGAGAGAAAAGGCTTCAGGAAAGGCGAAGTTTTTGGTTGCTTGGACGAGACACAATTACTGCCCAACAGGTAAAGGGCCAACGGCCATGGATCGCTACAAACTGGTTCGCTAGCTAACTTACTTAACCAACTTCACTTACTATCTAGCTAGCTGCTAGCTAACTCCGAAGGAAGGAGAAGGATGGAGATTTGCCTTCTTCTTCTTACAAAAAGGACTTACGGCTTGCCCACCATGAAGCATCACAGAAGCAGAAGGCCCGATATTTGCCCTTTCTTGTGCACCAAAACAATAGAGGCGCAACCGTCCCGGATGCACGGCACCATTGGCATACAAGAAAGGTGGGTGTAGTCTGTGTCTGGTTGGTGTGTGTATCAAGATTTTATTGGCATGTATAGTGGAAGGATTGGCTGTGTCGTTAAAATGTCCAATGGGAGACATTTTGTTTGTGGCTATTTGGCAGAAAAATAGAATGAGAAGAAAAGAAGAAGAAGAGAGAGAGGAAACACAAAATCTCCTTAGGGGGCTTGATTGTGTGGATATGTGAAAAGTTGTTTATGAATTCTGTCTGTTGAAATGTGGTCAGAATGTACAGAATTTAATGTTTTAAGGGCTGAGTGTCTGTGGTTATTTCTGTGGGGAACTGAAAAGTGCCAAACTCTCGGTGGTGTATAGGTATGGGGCATGCCGCCCTGCCAAGGCGGAGTAGGGGCTTCTTCCTTGCGCGGCAGCTTTTCAGGCCATGGCGATGTAGGATTCCCTTAATGGTGGATATAGATACTTGGCACCTGATGCTTCCAACGCCTTCACTAGTTCCTTTGTTGTTGTCTTGGGGTTCAGTTGAGCCTTTCAGGAGTTCGTTCAGCCCGAGGAGTTCATTTGTGTCTCCTTCCAGAACGATGAAGTGTCTGTGTGGTTCAAAGATTTTTATATTTGCGTACAATTGTTTGTACCTATGCTCATGGTACCTTCAGTTGTTTGGAAATTGCTCCTAAAGAGAAAACCGGACTTGTGGAGGTCCACAATTTTTTTGAGATCTTGACTGAGTTGCTTGGATTTTCCCATGGTATCAAGGGCAAAAAAGCAGAAGCTCTAAAGGTAAGCCCTTAAATACAGCCACAGGTGCCAATTAACTCCCAATTAACTCCTAATCATGACAATTAGCCAATCAGAAGCTTCCAAAAAGTAATTACATCAATTTCTGGAATCTTCCAGACTATTTAAAGAGACAGTTAACTTGGTGTATGTAAACCTTTGACCCACTGGAATTCTGATATAGTGATTTAAAGCTGAAATAAATCTGTCACTAATTGATTGTTTTAAAATTACCTCTGATGTGAACAGAGTAGATGCCTTAATTGACTTGCCAAAATAAATGTATGGTAAGATGAAATGTGCGAGTTGTGAAATGAGTTGTGAAAAACTGAGTTTGAATATCTTTAGCCTAGGTGTATGTAAACCTTTGGCCTCAACTGTAGACTTGTTAGTAAAATTAAACAGTAGTGAATAAAGGTAGTATTTTCAGAGTACGCAATTCGGAACTGGTGCTCACCAGGTAGAACACAAACGTGTAGGTACGAAGGGCTTATTATCTGAGCAGGGGACTGTTGGAAGTATGAGTCCCCCACAAGGATCATGGTGGCTGGAACATCAGACGAGTTAGTCTCTTTGTCATTTATATCAATGAACCTTGACAGAGATATAGAAAGTACATTAGTCAAATTGTGCAGATAATACAAAACTCGGAGGCCTCAGCTACTAGCTTGGAATCTACTAAAGTAATCCAAGATTTAAAAAAATCCAGAAGTGGTTGAAAACCTGGCAAATTAAATTTAATATAGCGCAAATGTAAAGTTCTTGCATGTGGGAAATAAAAAAACATTATAGGGCAGGATAACTTTTCATGGGAGGAACAAAATTGGAGTGTGCCCAATTTTGCAAAAGACTTGGGATTAATTGCTTGAGGCTTTTAAATCTCATAAAGTAGATCAACAAAGTGGAACTACCAAGAGATTCTTCAGGTTGAGTTCTGTTTAGTAGAACGAAGGGACGTAATGGAAATTAGTCAAAAAGGTGGTTACGTTGTTTCACGACATCTGGGGGACCCAAATGCCAGACTCGAACGCAGACAACTGTCTGAGGTTCACAAACCGTGAAATTTATTATGCACAGTACAGGAACGACTAGAGATAGAGGAAACTGGAGCTGTTTGAAGCGGAGGCAGGTCACCGCTATGGCATAGCCAAGGTGGCAGGAGCTGCTTTTCAGCGTAACGGCACAAGGTGGATCGTGGCAGGAAGCTGATACTGGATTCGGGACCGGATGCGGAGCTGTCAACGGGGCTGGCAATAACGCGGACCTGGGGAATCTAGTAGGTCGAGAGCTGGACTGGCACGGTTGGACTGGACCGGACTGGGAACGAACTGGCCTGGACTAGGAGGCCGGACGAAGGGCGAGCTGGATCCGGCGAGCTGAAACTTAAAAGGAAGTTGAACGAGGCAAAGACAGGACCAGAAAACAACCTCTAGGACGGAACTACGAACAGGACATGGTTACAAACATACAACAAGACATTTTTCTCAGGAACCTGGGATGTAATGGACAGTGTAGGGGTAGAGCCTGACGCCCCACAGGCATGCAGGTCCGCAGATCGAGAACGAGAATAAAGAAGTACAGATTAATTCGGTGTAAATATCGTGGATGCCGACTTTGCGAAGTTAGACGTGTCTGAGACAACGATCTGGCGAACTATCTTTAGATGAGCCGAGAATATAAGCAGGAGATGAAGCATGCGGAATGCAGAGAACACAGTGAGTGATATTACAACCTAACTGCTGCTGAGGGTCGAGAGTCCGCCTACACTGCACATAGAACAAAGATTGTACGAGAAAAGACAAGATTTGCGTAAGGCAAACACAAAACAACGAGAAACACGAAGGATATTGACAAAAGGTTAATTCCCTACAAGACATGTAGGAAGATAGTTTCTTTTATCACACACGAGCGTAGTCAATGATGTGGAATAACCTGCCTAGGTCAACGCAGTTAGAGGCAGAATCTCGGGGGATTTTCTTTTTTTAAATTTGTAAAAATAATAAATGCTTTATTTCCATTCTACAGTTTCCCCCCCCCCCCCCCCGAAAAAAAAAAGAATAATTGATCGACAGACAGACCGCATGCAATGCAGCATGCAAGAACAAACTCGCAACAAACAGACAACAGGTAAATCACTAGACTGAGATCAAGGCCATATTGGAAGGGTACCCATCGCTGCCTGCGGACATTCAGATAGGAGAAACACGAGATAGAGGTATTGCAACATAGGAGAAAGAAAAACGAACAAAACACAATATAATAATAACAACAATCACAACAATAAAATAATCATAATAAGATGACAACATAAACAGCAACAATAATATAATTAAAGCCGCATCGGCGTTGGGAGGGGGCCAAGCATTGGGCCCCTCGCGCCCCCTATGGAGCGATTTTAAAATGGCTTTGTCCTCATGATCATATACCTTCACCCAACATCTACTGAATATCACGATGATTGTATAAAATATTGATGACTTATGGCCAATTTTGTGCTTCTTTCAGAAGGCAGCTAATGGCAGATGACTTGGTTGCGTCGCCATGGATGGCTGTCCTGGCCGCTTCCCATAAAGGCCTTGACTATGTTGTAACACTCAGATGGCATGTCATAACACTTAGATGGCCCGGTGTGTATGTACAGCTGCAGCGCTTCCCATACAGCAACTAAAAAATGGTGTACACTA
>CM045900.1:29000632-29314473 GCA_025169545.1 Anguilla japonica | reverse complement strand
GCAAGCGAGCCACGGACCGCTGCAAACCGGCTCGCTAGCTGACTTACTTAACCAACTCCACTTACCCAGCTAGCTGACGAAGAATGATAGAAAAAGAAAGAAGGAAAGAAAGAAAGACACACACACGATAAAACTATTTCTTTTATTTCAAAAAAAAAAAAAAAAACCCCACAAGGACTCAGCTGCTTGTCTACTCCGTGAAGAAGCAACAGCAAACAGCAAACAGCAAACAGCCTTTCCTTTGCACCCAAAGATAGAGGCGCACCGTTCCCGGACGTACTGCAATACCGGGTCGATGCGTGGAGCGGACGGAGCAAGCTCCTTCTCCGACTCCCAGTCCCAAAAATCCGTTTAATATGTAGTCCCCAGATAGGGGACGTATCAGATATTAAACTGATAAGAACAGATACTACACTTGATCTTAGCCAAAAGGCCGAGAAGCGATGGCCTGAAAATTGGCCACAGCTGGCCGCCGCCGCCCAGGGGGCCGGGAATCCGATCGCGGGGTCCGGCCGGACCCAGTCCCCGCTCGCCATTGGTCCGGGGCCCCCCTCAACGCTTCCCCCGGGACCTCTGGCCGTCACCTCAGCTCCACCCACAAAGCCCCACGTCCCCTGTTTAATTACACAAGCACTCGCAGAACAGCTATGTAATTAGCTAGCTAAGCAAGCTAGGAGGCAGTCCGTACTCTATAACACATGTACCTGACAGGTCACAAACCAGGGACACGCGGCAACAAGTCATCAACAAGCTCTCTTGAGAACACCAAAGTCGCCCCGTCCGGCGGACGGAGCATCCAAAAATAGCACAAACTCAGGAGTGTTCCTCTCCACGGAAATCTTTAGTAAAAGGCGAAAGATTTGTGCGTGATGAAGAGAAACCCGAGCACACGTGGCCTCTCGCCGTCACCAGCCGCCGTAGGCCCTCCCGGCCCGGAGCCGCAGGCCCGGAGTTGTCCGTCGGCGCCCCCGCGCGTTATCCGCGGAAGAGGGAGGGGAGACGCAACAACAGCCCGACTGGCAGAGGGCGCAAGCGAGCCACGGACCGCTGCAAACCGGCTCGCTAGCTGACTTACTTAACCAACTCCACTTACCCAGCTAGCTGAAAGAAACGAAAGAAAAAGAATGATAGAAAAAAGAAAGAAAGAAAAAAGAAAGAAAGAAAGACACACACACGATAAAACTATTTCTTTTATTTCAAAAAAAAAAAAAAAAAACCCCACAAGGACTCAGCTGCTTGTCTACTCCGTGAAGAAGCAACAGCAAACAGCAAACAGCAAACAGCAAACAGCAAACAGCAAACAGCAAACAGCAAACAGCAAACAGCCTTTCCTTTGCACCCAAAGATAGAGGCGCACCGTTCCCGGACGTACTGCAATACCGGGTCGATGCGTGGAGCGGACGGAGCAAGCTCCTTCTCCGACTCCCAGTCCCAAAAACCGTTTAATATGTAGTCCCCAGATAGGGGACGTATCAGATATTAAACTGATAAGAACAGATACTACACTTGATCTTAGCCAAAAGGCCGAGAAGCGATGGCCTGAAAATTGGCCACAGCTGGCCGCCGCCGCCCAGGGGGCCGGGAATCCGATCGCGGGGTCCGGCCGGACCCAGTCCCCGCTCGCCATTGGTCCGGGGCCCCCCTCAACGCTTCCCCCGGGACCTCTGGCCGTCACCTCAGCTCCACCCACAAAGCCCCACGTCCCCTGTTTAATTACACAAGCACTCGCAGAACAGCTATGTAATTAGCTAGCTAAGCAAGCTAGGAGGCAGTCCGTACTCTATAACACATGTACCTGACAGGTCACAAACCAGGGACACGCGGCAACAAGTCATCAACAAGCTCTCTTGAGAACACCAAAGTCGCCCCGTCCGGCGGACGGAGCATCCAAAAATAGCACAAACTCAGGAGTGTTCCTCTCCACGGAAATCTTTAGTAAAAGGCGAAAGATTTGTGCGTGATGAAGAGAAACCCGAGCACACGTGGCCTCTCGCCGTCACCAGCCGCCGTAGGCCCTCCCGGCCCGGAGCCGCAGGCCCGGAGTTGTCCGTCGGCGCCCCCGCGCGTTATCCGCGGAAGAGGGAGGGGAGACGCAACAACAGCCCGACTGGCAGAGGGCGCAAGCGAGCCACGGACCGCTGCAAACCGGCTCGCTAGCTGACTTACTTAACCAACTCCACTTACCCAGCTAGCTGACGAAGAATGATAGAAAGAAAGAAAAAAAAGAAAGAAAGAAAAGAAAGAAAAAGAAAGAAAGAAAAACAGAAAGAAAGAAGAAAGACACACGATAAAACTATTTCTTTTATTTCAAAAAAAAAAAAAAAAAAAAAAAAAAAAAACCCCACAAGGACTCAGCTGCTTGTCTACTCCTGAAGAAGCAACAGCAACAGCAAACAGCAAACGTGCAAAAGCAAAAGCAAACAGCAAACAGCAAACAGCAAACAGCAAACAGCCTTTCCTTTGCACCCAATATAGAGGCGCACCGTTCCCGGACGTACTGCAATACCGGGTCGATGCGTGGAGCGGACGGAGCAAGCTCCTTCTCCGACTCCCAGTCCCAAAAATCCGTTTAATATGTAGTCCCCAGATAGGGGACGTATCAGATATTAAACTGATAAGAACAGATACTACACTTGATCTTAGCCAAAAGGCCGAGAAGCGATGGCCTGAAAATTGGCCACAGCTGGCCGCCGCCGCCCAGGGGGCCGGGAATCCGATCGCGGGGTCCGGCCGGACCCAGTCCCCGCTCGCCATTGGTCCGGGGCCCCCCTCAACGCTTCCCCCGGGACCTCTGGCCGTCACCTCAGCTCCACCCACAAAGCCCCACGTCCCCTGTTTAATTACACAAGCACTCGCAGAACAGCTATGTAATTAGCTAGCTAAGCAAGCTAGGAGGCAGTCCGTACTCTATAACACATGTACCTGACAGGTCACAAACCAGGGACACGCGGCAACAAGTCATCAACAAGCTCTCTTGAGAACACCAAAGTCGCCCCGTCCGGCGGACGGAGCATCCAAAAATAGCACAAACTCAGGAGTGTTCCTCTCCACGGAAATCTTTAGTAAAAGGCGAAAGATTTGTGCGTGATGAAGAGAAACCCGAGCACACGTGGCCTCTCGCCGTCACCAGCCGCCGTAGGCCCTCCCGGCCCGGAGCCGCAGGCCCGGAGTTGTCCGTCGGCGCCCCCGCGCGTTATCCGCGAAGGAGGGAGGGGAGACGCAACAACAGCCCGACTGGCAGAGGGCGCAAGCGAGCCACGGACCGCTGCAAACCGGCTCGCTAGCTGACTTACTTAACCAACTCCACTTACCCAGCTAGCTGACGAAGAATGATAGAAAGAAAGAAAAAGAAAGAAAGAAAGAAAGAAAGAAAGAAAGAAAGAAAGAAAAAGAAAGACACACACACGATAAAACTATTTCTCTTTTATTTCAAAAAAAAAAAAAAAAAAAAAAAAACCCCACAAGGACTCAGCTGCTTGTCTACTCCGTGCAAAAGCAAAAGCAAACAGCAAAGCAGCAAACAGCAAACAGCAAACAAACAGCAAACAGCAAACAGCAAACAGCCTTTCCTTTGCACCCAAAGATAGAGGCGCACCGTTCCCGGACGTACTGCAATACCGGGTCGATGCGTGGAGCGGACGGAGCAAGCTCCTTCTCCGACTCCCAGTCCCAAAAATCCGTTTAATATGTAGTCCCCAGATAGGGGACGTATCAGATATTAAACTGATAAGAACAGATACTACACTTGATCTTAGCCAAAAGGCCGAGAAGCGATGGCCTGAAAATTGGCCACAGCTGGCCGCCGCCGCCCAGGGGGCCGGGAATCCGATCGCGGGGTCCGGCCGGACCCAGTCCCCCCCGCTCGCCATTGGTCCGGGGCCCCCCTCAACGCTTCCCCCGGGACCTCTGGCCGTCACCTCAGCTCCACCCACAAAGCCCCACGTCCCCTGTTTAATTACACAAGCACTCGCAGAACAGCTATGTAATTAGCTAGCTAAGCAAGCTAGGAGGCAGTCCGTACTCTATAACACATGTACCTGACAGGTCACAAACCAGGGACACGCGGCAACAAGTCATCAACAAGCTCTCTTGAGAACACCAAAGTCGCCCCGTCCGGCGGACGGAGCATCCAAAAATAGCACAAACTCAGGAGTGTTCCTCTCCACGGAAATCTTTAGTAAAAGGCGAAAGATTTGTGCGTGATGAAGAGAAACCCGAGCACACGTGGCCTCTCGCCGTCACCAGCCGCCGTAGGCCCTCCCGGCCCGGAGCCGCAGGCCCGGAGTTGTCCGTCGGCGCCCCCGCGCGTTATCCGCGGAAGAGGGAGGGGAGACGCAACAACAGCCCGACTGGCAGAGGGCGCAAGCGAGCCACGGACCGCTGCAAACCGGCTCGCTAGCTGACTTACTTAACCAACTCCACTTACCCAGCTAGCTGACGAAGAATGATAGAAAAAGAAAGAAAGAAAGAAAAAAAAAAAAAGAAAAAAAAAAAAAAAAAAAAAAAAAAAGAAAGACACACACACGATAAAACTATTTCTTTTATTTCAAAAAAAAAAAAAAAAAAAAAAAAAAAACCCCACAAGGACTCAGCTGCTTGTCTACTCCGTGAAGAAGCAACAGCAAAGCAAACAGCAAACAGCAAACAGCAAACAGCAAACAGCAGCAAAACAGCAAACAGCAAACAGCAAACAGCCTTTCCTTTGCACCCAAAGATAGAGGCGCACCGTTCCCGGACGTACTGCAATACCGGGTCGATGCGTGGAGCGGACGGAGCAAGCTCCTTCTCCGACTCCCAGTCCCAAAAATCCGTTTAATATGTAGTCCCCAGATAGGGGACGTATCAGATATTAAACTGATAAGAACAGATACTACACTTGATCTTAGCCAAAAGGCCGAGAAGCGATGGCCTGAAAATTGGCCACAGCTGGCCGCCGCCGCCCAGGGGGCCGGGAATCCGATCGCGGGGTCCGGCCGGACCCAGTCCCCGCTCGCCATTGGTCGGGGCCCCCCTCAACGCTTCCCCCGGGACCTCTGGCCGTCACCTCAGCTCCACCCACAAAGCCCCACGTCCCCTGTTTAATTACACAAGCACTCGCAGAACAGCTATGTAATTAGCTAGCTAAGCAAGCTAGGAGGCAGTCCGTACTCTATAACACATGTACCTGACAGGTCACAAACCAGGGACACGCGGCAACAAGTCATCAACAAGCTCTCTTGAGAACACCAAAGTCGCCCCGTCCGGCGGACGGAGCATCCAAAAATAGCACAAACTCAGGAGTGTTCCTCTCCACGGAAATCTTTAGTAAAAGGCGAAAGATTTGTGCGTGATGAAGAGAAACCCGAGCACACGTGGCCTCTCGCCGTCACCAGCCGCCGTAGGCCCTCCCGGCCCGGAGCCGCAGGCCCGGAGTTGTCCGTCGGCGCCCCCGCGCGTTATCCGCGGAAGAGGGAGGGGAGACGCAACAACAGCCCGACTGGCAGAGGGCGCAAGCGAGCCACGGACCGCTGCAAACCGGCTCGCTAGCTGACTTACTTAACCAACTCCACTTACCCAGCTAGCTGACGAAGAATGATGAGAAAAAAAAAAGAAAGAAAGAAAAAAAAAGAAAAAGAAAGACACACACACGATAAAACTATTTCTTTTAAAAAAAAAAAAAAAAAAAAAAAAAAAAAAAAAAAAAAAACCCCACAAGGACTCAGCTGCTTGTCTACTCCGTGAAGAAGCAACAGAAGCAAACAGCAAAGCAACAGCACAGCAAACAGCAAACAGCAAACAGCAAACAGCAAACAGCCTTTCCTTTGCACCCAAAGATAGAGGCGCACCGTTCCCGGACGTACTGCAATACCGGGTCGATGCGTGGAGCGGACGGAGCAAGCTCCTTCTCCGACTCCCAGTCCCAAAAATCCGTTTAATATGTAGTCCCCAGATAGGGGACGTATCAGATATTAAACTGATAAGAACAGATACTACACTTGATCTTAGCCAAAAGGCCGAGAAGCGATGGCCTGAAAATTGGCCACAGCTGGCCGCCGCCGCCCAGGGGGCCGGGAATCCGATCGCGGGGTCCGGCCGGACCCAGTCCCCGCTCGCCATTGGTCCGGGGCCCCCCTCAACGCTTCCCCCGGGACCTCTGGCCGTCACCTCAGCTCCACCCACAAAGCCCCACGTCCCCTGTTTAATTACACAAGCACTCGCAGAACAGCTATGTAATTAGCTAGCTAAGCAAGCTAGGAGGCAGTCCGTACTCTATAACACATGTACCTGACAGGTCACAAACCAGGGACACGCGGCAACAAGTCATCAACAAGCTCTCTTGAGAACACCAAAGTCGCCCCGTCCGGCGGACGGAGCATCCAAAAATAGCACAAACTCAGGAGTGTTCCTCTCCACGGAAATCTTTAGTAAAAGGCGAAAGATTTGTGCGTGATGAAGAGAAACCCGAGAGCACACGTGGCCTCTCGCCGTCACCAGCCGCCGTAGGCCCTCCCGGCCCGGGAGCCGCAGGCCCGGAGTTGTCCGTCGGCGCCCCCGCGCGTTATCCGCGGAAGAGGGGGAGGGGAGACGCAACAACAGCCCGACTGGCAGAGGGCGCAAGCGAGCCACGGACCGCTGCAAACCGGCTCGCTAGCTGACTTACTTAACCAACTCCACTTACCCAGCTAGCTGACGAAGAATGATAGAAAAAGAAAGAAAGAAAGAAAGAAAGAAAGAAAGACACACACACGATAAAACTATTTCTTTTATTTCAAAAAAAAAAAAAAAAAAAAAAAAAAAAAAAAAAACCCCACAAGGACTCAGCTGCTTGTCTACTCCGTGAAGAAGAAGCAAAGCAAAAGCAGCAAACAGCAACAGCAAACAGCAAACAGCAAACAGCAAACAGCAAACAGCAAACAGCCTTTCCTTTGCACCCAAAGATAGAGGCGCACCGTTCCCGGACGTACTGCAATACCGGGTCGATGCGTGGAGCGGACGGAGCAAGCTCCTTCTCCGACTCCCAGTCCCAAAAATCCGTTTAATATGTAGTCCCCAGATAGGGGACGTATCAGATATTAAACTGATAAGAACAGATACTACACTTGATCTTAGCCAAAAGGCCGAGAAGCGATGGCCTGAAAATTGGCCACAGCTGGCCGCCGCCGCCCAGGGGGCCGGGAATCCGATCGCGGGGTCCGGCCGGACCCAGTCCCCGCTCGCCATTGGTCCGGGGCCCCCCTCAACGCTTCCCCCGGGACCTCTGGCCGTCACCTCAGCTCCACCCACAAAGCCCCACGTCCCCTGTTTAATTACACAAGCACTCGCAGAACAGCTATGTAATTAGCTAGCTAAGCAAGCTAGGAGGCAGTCCGTACTCTATAACACATGTACCTGACAGGTCACAAACCAGGGACACGCGGCAACAAGTCATCAACAAGCTCTCTTGAGAACACCAAAGTCGCCCCGTCCGGCGGACGGAGCATCCAAAAATAGCACAAACTCAGGAGTGTTCCTCTCCACGGAAATCTTTAGTAAAAGGCGAAAGATTTGTGCGTGATGAAGAGAAACCCGAGCACACGTGGCCTCTCGCCGTCACCAGCCGCCGTAGGCCCTCCCGGCCCGGAGCCGCAGGCCCGGAGTTGTCCGTCGGCGCCCCCGCGCGTTATCCGCGGAAGAGGGAGGGGAGACGCAACAACAGCCCGACTGGCAGAGGGCGCAAGCGAGCCACGGACCGCTGCAAACCGGCTCGCTAGCTGACTTACTTAACCAACTCCACTTACCCAGCTAGCTGACGAAGAATGAAAGAAAAAGAAAGAAGGAAAGAAAGAAAGACACACACACGATAAAACTATTTCTTTTATTTCAAAAAAAAAAAAAAAAACCCCACAAGGACTCAGCTGCTTGTCTACTCCGTGAAGAAGCAACAGCAAACAGCAAACAGCAAACAGCAAACAGCAAACAGCAAACAGCAAACAGCAAACAGCAAACAGCAAACAGCCTTTCCTTTGCACCCAAAGATAGAGGCGCACCGTTCCCGGACGTACTGCAATACCGGGTCGATGCGTGGAGCGGACGGAGCAAGCTCCTTCTCCGACTCCCAGTCCCAAAAATCCGTTTAATATGTAGTCCCCAGATAGGGGACGTATCAGATATTAAACTGATAAGAACAGATACTACACTTGATCTTAGCCAAAAGGCCGAGAAGCGATGGCCTGAAAATTGGCCACAGCTGGCCGCCGCCGCCCAGGGGGCCGGGAATCCGATCGCGGGGTCCGGCCGGACCCAGTCCCCGCTCGCCATTGGTCCGGGGCCCCCCTCAACGCTTCCCCCGGGACCTCTGGCCGTCACCTCAGCTCCACCCACAAAGCCCCACGTCCCCTGTTTAATTACACAAGCACTCGCAGAACAGCTATGTAATTAGCTAGCTAAGCAAGCTAGGAGGCAGTCCGTACTCTATAACACATGTACCTGACAGGTCACAACCAGGGACACGCGGCAACAAGTCATCAACAAGCTCTCTTGAGAACACCAAAGTCGCCCCGTCCGGCGGACGGAGCATCCAAAAATAGCACAAACTCAGGAGTGTTCCTCTCCACGGAAATCTTTAGTAAAAGGCGAAAGATTTGTGCGTGATGAAGAGAAACCCGAGCACACGTGGCCTCTCGCCGTCACCAGCCGCCGTAGGCCCTCCCGGCCCGGAGCCGCAGGCCCGGAGTTGTCCGTCGGCGCCCCCGCGCGTTATCCGCGGAAGAGGGAGGGGAGACGCAACAACAGCCCGACTGGCAGAGGGCGCAAGCGAGCCACGGACCGCTGCAAACCGGCTCGCTAGCTGACTTACTTAACCAACTCCACTTTACCCAGCTAGCTGACGAAGAATGATAGAAAAAAAAAAAGAAAGAAAGAAAGAAAGAAAGACACACACGATAAAACTATTTCTTTTATTTCAAAAAAAAAAAAAAAAAAAAACCCCACAAGGACTCAGCTGCTTGTCTACTCCGTGAAGAAGCAACAGCAAACAGCAAACAGCAAACAGCAAACAGCAAACAGCAAACAGCAAACAGCCTTTCCTTTGCACCCAAAGATAGAGGCGCACCGTTCCCGGACGTACTGCAATACCGGGTCGATGCGTGGAGCGGACGGAGCAAGCTCCTTCTCCGACTCCCAGTCCCAAAAATCCGTTTAATATGTAGTCCCCAGATAGGGGACGTATCAGATATTAAACTGATAAGAACAGATACTACACTTGATCTTAGCCAAAAGGCCGAGAAGCGATGGCCTGAAAATTGGCCACAGCTGGCCGCCGCCGCCCAGGGGGCCGGGAATCCGATCGCGGGGTCCGGCCGGACCCAGTCCCCGCTCGCCATTGGTCCGGGGCCCCCCTCAACGCTTCCCCCGGGACCTCTGGCCGTCACCTCAGCTCCACCCACAAAGCCCCACGTCCCCTGTTTAATTACACAAGCACTCGCAGAACAGCTATGTAATTAGCTAGCTAAGCAAGCTAGGAGGCAGTCCGTACTCTATAACACATGTACCTGACAGGTCACAAACCAGGGACACGCGGCAACAAGTCATCAACAAGCTCTCTTGAGAACACCAAAGTCGCCCCGTCCGGCGGACGGAGCATCCAAAAATAGCACAAACTCAGGAGTGTTCCTCTCCACGGAAATCTTTAGTAAAAGGCGAAAGATTTGTGCGTGATGAAGAGAAACCCGAGCACACGTGGCCTCTCGCCGTCACCAGCCGCCGTAGGCCCTCCCGGCCCGGAGCCGCAGGCCCGGAGTTGTCCGTCGGCGCCCCCGCGCGTTATCCGCGAAGGAGGGAGGGGAGACGCAACAACAGCCCGACTGGCAGAGGGCGCAAGCGAGCCACGGACCGCTGCAAACCGGCTCGCTAGCTGACTTACTTAACCAACTCCACTTACCCAGCTAGCTGACGAAGAAAGAAAGAAAGAAAGAAAGAAAGAAAGAAAGAAAAAGAAAGAAAGAAAGAAAGAAAGAAAGACACACACACGATAAAACTATTTCTTTTATTTCAAAAAAAAAAAAAAAAAAAAAAAAAAAAAACCCCACAAGGACTCAGCTGCTTGTCTACTCCGTGAAGAAGCAACAGCAAACAGCAAACAGCAAACAGCAAACAGCAAACAGCAAACAGCCTTTCCTTTGCACCCAAAGATAGAGGCGCACCGTTCCCGGACGTACTGCAATACCGGGTCGATGCGTGGAGCGGACGGAGCAAGCTCCTTCTCCGACTCCCAGTCCCAAAAATCCGTTTAATATGTAGTCCCCAGATAGGGGACGTATCAGATATTAAACTGATAAGAACAGATACTACACTTGATCTTAGCCAAAAGGCCGAGAAGCGATGGCCTGAAAATTGGCCACAGCTGGCCGCCGCCGCCCAGGGGGCCGGGAATCCGATCGCGGGGTCCGGCCGGACCCAGTCCCCCCCCCCGCTCGCCATTGGTCCGGGGCCCCCCTCAACGCTTCCCCCGGGACCTCTGGCCGTCACCTCAGCTCCACCCACAAAGCCCCACGTCCCCTGTTTAATTACACAAGCACTCGCAGAACAGCTATGTAATTAGCTAGCTAAGCAAGCTAGGAGGCAGTCCGTACTCTATAACACATGTACCTGACAGGTCACAAACCAGGGACACGCGGCAACAAGTCATCAACAAGCTCTCTTGAGAACACCAAAGTCGCCCCGTCCGGCGGACGGAGCATCCAAAAATAGCACAAACTCAGGAGTGTTCCTCTCCACGGAAATCTTTAGTAAAAGGCGAAAGATTTGTGCGTGATGAAGAGAAACCCGAGCACACGTGGCCTCTCGCCGTCACCAGCCGCCGTAGGCCCTCCCGGCCCGGAGCCGCAGGCCCGGAGTTGTCCGTCGGCGCCCCCGCGCGTTATCCGCGAAGGAGGGAGGGGAGACGCAACAACAGCCCGACTGGCAGAGGGCGCAAGCGAGCCACGGACCGCTGCAAACCGGCTCGCTAGCTGACTTACTTAACCAACTCCACTTACCCAGCTAGCTGACGAAGAATGATAGAAAGAAAGAAAAAGAAAGAAAGAAAGAAAGAAAGAAAGAAAGAAAGAAAGAAAAAGAAAGAAAGAAAGAAAGAAAGAAAGACACACACACGATAAAACTATTTCTTTTATTTCAAAAAAAAAAAAAAAAAAAAAAAAAAGAAGAAACCCCACAAGGACTCAGCTGCTTGTCTACTCCGTGAAGAAGCAACAGCAAACAGCAAACAGCAAACAGCAAACAGCAAACAGCAAACAGCAAACAGCAAACAGCAAACAGCAAACAGCCTTTCCTTTGCACCCAAAGATAGAGGCGCACCGTTCCCGGACGTACTGCAATACCGGGTCGATGCGTGGAGCGGACGGAGCAAGCTCCTTCTCCGACTCCCAGTCCCAAAAATCCGTTTAATATGTAGTCCCCAGATAGGGGACGTATCAGATATTAAACTGATAAGAACAGATACTACACTTGATCTTAGCCAAAAGGCCGAGAAGCGATGGCCTGAAAATTGGCCACAGCTGGCCGCCGCCGCCCAGGGGGCCGGGAATCCGATCGCGGGGTCCGGCCGGACCCAGTCCCCGCTCGCCATTGGTCCGGGGCCCCCCCCCCTCAACGCTTCCCCCGGGACCTCTGGCCGTCACCTCAGCTCCACCCACAAAGCCCCACGTCCCCTGTTTAATTACACAAGCACTCGCAGAACAGCTATGTAATTAGCTAGCTAAGCAAGCTAGGAGGCAGTCCGTACTCTATAACACATGTACCTGACAGGTCACAAACCAGGGACACGCGGCAACAAGTCATCAACAAGCTCTCTTGAGAACACCAAAGTCGCCCCGTCCGGCGGACGGAGCATCCAAAAATAGCACAAACTCAGGAGTGTTCCTCTCCACGGAAATCTTTAGTAAAAGGCGAAAGATTTGTGCGTGATGAAGAGAAACCCGAGCACACGTGGCCTCTCGCCGTCACCAGCCGCCGTAGGCCCTCCCGGCCCGGAGCCGCAGGCCCGGAGTTGTCCGTCGGCGCCCCCGCGCGTTATCCGCGGAAGAGGGAGGGGGGAGACGCAACAACAGCCCGACTGGCAGAGGGCGCAAGCGAGCCACGGACCGCTGCAAACCGGCTCGCTAGCTGACTTACTTAACCAACTCCACTTACCCAGCTAGCTGACGAAGAATGATAGAAAAAGAAAGAAAGAAAGAAAGAAAGAAAGAAAGAAAGACACACACACGATAAAACTATTTCTTTTATTTCAAAAAAAAAAAAAAAAAAAAAAAAAAAAACCCCACAAGGACTCAGCTGCTTGTCTACTCCGTGAAGAAGCAAAGCAACAGCAAACAGCAAAAACAGCAAAAGCAAACAGCAAACAGCAAACAGCAAACAGCAAACAGCAAACAGCCTTTCCTTTGCACCCAAAGATAGAGGCGCACCGTTCCCGGACGTACTGCAATACCGGGTCGATGCGTGGAGCGGACGGAGCAAGCTCCTTCTCCGACTCCCAGTCCCAAAAATCCGTTTAATATGTAGTCCCCAGATAGGGGACGTATCAGATATTAAACTGATAAGAACAGATACTACACTTGATCTTAGCCAAAAGGCCGAGAAGCGATGGCCTGAAAATTGGCCACAGCTGGCCGCCGCCGCCCAGGGGGCCGGGAATCCGATCGCGGGGTCCGGCCGGACCCAGTCCCCGCTCGCCATTGGTCCGGGGCCCCCCTCAACGCTTCCCCCGGGACCTCTGGCCGTCACCTCAGCTCCACCCACAAAGCCCCACGTCCCCTGTTTAATTACACAAGCACTCGCAGAACAGCTATGTAATTAGCTAGCTAAGCAAGCTAGGAGGCAGTCCGTACTCTATAACACATGTACCTGACAGGTCACAAACCAGGGACACGCGGCAACAAGTCATCAACAAGCTCTCTTGAGAACACCAAAGTCGCCCCGTCCGGCGGACGGAGCATCCAAAAATAGCACAAACTCAGGAGTGTTCCTCTCCACGGAAATCTTTAGTAAAAGGCGAAAGATTTGTGCGTGATGAAGAGAAACCCGAGCACACGTGGCCTCTCGCCGTCACCAGCCGCCGTAGGCCCTCCCGGCCCGGAGCCGCAGGCCCGGAGTTGTCCGTCGGCGCCCCCGCGCGTTATCCGCGCGGAAGAGGGAGGGGAGACGCAACAACAGCCCGACTGGCAGAGGGCGCAAGCGAGCCACGGACCGCTGCAAACCGGCTCGCTAGCTAGCTGACTTACTTAACCAACTCCACTTACCCAGCTAGCTGACGAAGAATGATAGAAAAAGAAAGAATGATAGAAAAAGAAAGAAAGAAAGAAAGACACACACACGATAAAACTATTTCTTTTATTTCAAAAAAAAAAAAAAAAAAAAAAAAAAAAAACCCCACAAGGACTCAGCTGCTTGTCTACTCCGTGAAGAAGAACAACAGCAAACAGCAAACAGCAAACAGCAAACAGCAAACAACAGCAAACAGCAAACAGCAAACAGCCTTTCCTTTGCACCCAAAGATAGAGGCGCACCGTTCCCGGACGTACTGCAATACCGGGTCGATGCGTGGAGCGGACGGAGCAAGCTCCTTCTCCGACTCCCAGTCCCAAAAATCCGTTTAATATGTAGTCCCCAGATAGGGGACGTATCAGATATTAAACTGATAAGAACAGATACTACACTTGATCTTAGCCAAAAGGCCGAGAAGCGATGGCCTGAAAATTGGCCACAGCTGGCCGCCGCCGCCCAGGGGGCCGGGAATCCGATCGCGGGGTCCGGCCGGACCCAGTCCCCGCTCGCCATTGGTCCGGGGCCCCCCTCAACGCTTCCCCCGGGACCTCTGGCCGTCACCTCAGCTCCACCCACAAAGCCCCACGTCCCCTGTTTAATTACACAAGCACTCGCAGAACAGCTATGTAATTAGCTAGCTAAGCAAGCTAGGAGGCAGTCCGTACTCTATAACACATGTACCTGACAGGTCACAAACCAGGGACACGCGGCAACAAGTCATCAACAAGCTCTCTTGAGAACACCAAAGTCGCCCCGTCCGGCGGACGGAGCATCCAAAAATAGCACAAACTCAGGAGTGTTCCTCTCCACGGAAATCTTTAGTAAAAGGCGAAAGATTTGTGCGTGATGAAGAGAAACCCGAGCACACGTGGCCTCTCGCCGTCACCAGCCGCCGTAGGCCCTCCCGGCCCGGAGCCGCAGGCCCGGAGTTGTCCGTCGGCGCCCCCGCGCGTTATCCGCGGAAGAGGGAGGGGAGACGCAACAACAGCCCGACTGGCAGAGGGCGCAAGCGAGCCACGGACCGCTGCAAACCGGCTCGCTAGCTGACTTACTTAACCAACTCCACTACCCCAGCTAGCTGACGAAGAATGATAGAAAAAGAAAGAAAAAAGAAAGAAAGAAAGAAAGAAAAAGACACACACACGATAAAACTATTTCTTTTATTTCAAAAAAAAAAAAAAAAAAAAAAAAAAAAAAAAAAAAAAAACCCCACAAGGACTCAGCTGCTTGTCTACTCCTACTGAAGAAGAAGAAGCAAAAGCAAAACAGCAAAACAGCAAACAGCAAACAGCAAACAGCAAACAGCCTTTCCTTTGCACCCAAAGATAGAGGCGCACCGTTCCCGGACGTACTGCAATACCGGGTCGATGCGTGGAGCGGACGGAGCAAGCTCCTTCTCCGACTCCCAGTCCCAAAAATCCGTTTAATATGTAGTCCCCAGATAGGGGACGTATCAGATATTAAACTGATAAGAACAGATACTACACTTGATCTTAGCCAAAAGGCCGAGAAGCGATGGCCTGAAAATTGGCCACAGCTGGCCGCCGCCGCCCAGGGGGCCGGGAATCCGATCGCGGGGTCCGGCCGGACCCAGTCCCCGCTCGCCATTGGTCCGGGGCCCCCCTCAACGCTTCCCCCGGGACCTCTGGCCGTCACCTCAGCTCCACCCACAAAGCCCCACGTCCCCTGTTTAATTACACAAGCACTCGCAGAACAGCTATGTAATTAGCTAGCTAAGCAAGCTAGGAGGCAGTCCGTACTCTATAACACATGTACCTGACAGGTCACAAACCAGGGACACGCGGCAACAAGTCATCAACAAGCTCTCTTGAGAACACCAAAGTCGCCCCGTCCGGCGGACGGAGCATCCAAAAATAGCACAAACTCAGGAGTGTTCCTCTCCACGGAAATCTTTAGTAAAAGGCGAAAGATTTGTGCGTGATGAAGAGAAACCCGAGCACACGTGGCCTCTCGCCGTCACCAGCCGCCGTAGGCCCTCCCGGCCCGGAGCCGCAGGCCCGGAGTTGTCCGTCGGCGCCCCCGCGCGTTATCCGCGGAAGAGGGGGGGAGACGCAACAACACAGCCCGACTGGCAGAGGGCGCAAGCGAGCCACGGACCGCTGCAAACCGGCTCGCTAGCTGACTTACTTAACCAACTCCACTTACCCAGCTAGCTGACGAAGAATGATGAAAAAAAGAAGAAAGAAAGAAAGAAAAGAAAGAAAAGACACACACACACGATAAAACTATTTCTTTTATTTCAAAAAAAAAAAAAAAAAAAAAAAAAAAAAAAACCCCACAAGGACTCAGCTGCTTGTCTACTCCGTGAAGCAAAAGCAAACAGCAAACAGCAAACAGCAAACAGCAAACAGCAAACAGCAAACAGCAAACAGCAAACAGCCTTTCCTTTGCACCCAAAGATAGAGGCGCACCGTTCCCGGACGTACTGCAATACCGGGTCGATGCGTGGAGCGGACGGAGCAAGCTCCTTCTCCGACTCCCAGTCCCAAAAATCCGTTTAATATGTAGTCCCCAGATAGGGGACGTATCAGATATTAAACTGATAAGAACAGATACTACACTTGATCTTAGCCAAAGCCGAGAGAAGCGATGGCCTGAAAATTGGCCACAGCTGGCCGCCGCCGCCCAGGGGGCCGGGAATCCGATCGCGGGGTCCGGCCGGACCCAGTCCCCGCTCGCCATTGGTCCGGGGCCCCCCTCAACGCTTCCCCCGGGACCTCTGGCCGTCACCTCAGCTCCACCCACAAAGCCCCACGTCCCCTGTTTAATTACACAAGCACTCGCAGAACAGCTATGTAATTAGCTAGCTAAGCAAGCTAGGAGGCAGTCCGTACTCTATAACACATGTACCTGACAGGTCACAAACCAGGGACACGCGGCAACAAGTCATCAACAAGCTCTCTTGAGAACACCAAAGTCGCCCCGTCCGGCGGACGGAGCATCCAAAAATAGCACAAACTCAGGAGTGTTCCTCTCCACGGAAATCTTTAGTAAAAGGCGAAAGATTTGTGCGTGATGAAGAGAAACCCGAGCACACGTGGCCTCTCGCCGTCACCAGCCGCCGTAGGCCCTCCCGGCCCGGAGCCGCAGGCCCGGAGTTGTCCGTCGGCGCCCCCGCGCGTTATCCGCGAAGGAGGGAGGGGAGACGCAACAACAGCCCGACTGGCAGAGGGCGCAAGCGAGCCACGGACCGCTGCAAACCGGCTCGCTAGCTGACTTACTTAACCAACTCCACTTACCCAGCTAGCTGACGAAGAATGATAGAAAGAAAAAGAAAGAAAGAAAGAAAGAAAGAAAGAAAGAAAGAAAGAAAAAGAAAGAAAGAAAGAAAGAAAGAAAGACACACACACGATAAAACTATTTCTTTTATTTCAAAAAAAAAAAAAAAAAAAAAAAAAAAAAAAAGAAACCCCACAAGGACTCAGCTGCTTGTCTACTCCGTGAAGAAGAAGCAACAGCAACAGCAAACAGCAAAGCAAACAGCAAACAGCAAACAAACAGCAAACAACAGCCTTTCCTTTGCACCCAAAGATAGAGGCGCACCGTTCCCGGACGTACTGCAATACCGGGTCGATGCGTGGAGCGGACGGAGCAAGCTCCTTCTCCGACTCCCAGTCCCAAAAATCCGTTTAATATGTAGTCCCCAGATAGGGGACGTATCAGATATTAAACTGATAAGAACAGATACTACACTTGATCTTAGCCAAAAGGCCGAGAAGCGATGGCCTGAAAATTGGCCACAGCTGGCCGCCGCCGCCCAGGGGGCCGGGAATCCGATCGCGGGGTCCGGCCGGACCCAGTCCCCGCTCGCCATTGGTCCGGGGCCCCCCTCAACGCTTCCCCCGGGACCTCTGGCCGTCACCTCAGCTCCACCCACAAAGCCCCACGTCCCCTGTTTAATTACACAAGCACTCGCAGAACAGCTATGTAATTAGCTAGCTAAGCAAGCTAGGAGGCAGTCCGTACTCTATAACACATGTACCTGACAGGTCACAAACCAGGGACACGCGGCAACAAGTCATCAACAAGCTCTCTTGAGAACACCAAAGTCGCCCCGTCCGGCGGACGGAGCATCCAAAAATAGCACAAACTCAGGAGTGTTCCTCTCCACGGAAATCTTTAGTAAAAGGCGAAAGATTTGTGCGTGATGAAGAGAAACCCGAGCACACGTGGCCTCTCGCCGTCACCAGCCGCCGTAGGCCCTCCCGGCCCGGAGCCGCAGGCCCGGAGTTGTCCGTCGGCGCCCCCGCGCGTTATCCGCGAAGGAGGGAGGGGAGACGCAACAACAGCCCGACTGGCAGAGGGCGCAAGCGAGCCACGGACCGCTGCAAACCGGCTCGCTAGCTGACTTACTTAACCAACTCCACTTACCCAGCTAGCTGACGAAGAATGATAGAAAGAAAAAAGAAAAAAAAAGAAAGAAAGAAAGAAAGAAAGACACACACACGATAAAACTATTTCTTTTATTTAAAAAAAAAAAAAAAAAAAAAAAAGAAGAAACCCCACAAGGACTCAGCTGCTTGTCTACTCCGTGAAAGAAGCAAACAAACAGCAAACAGCAAACAGCAAACAGCAAACAGCAAACAGCAAAACAGCAAACAAACAGCCTTTCCTTTGCACCCAAAGATAGAGGCGCACCGTTCCCGGACGTACTGCAATACCGGGTCGATGCGTGGAGCGGACGGAGCAAGCTCCTTCTCCGACTCCCAGTCCCAAAAATCCGTTTAATATGTAGTCCCCAGATAGGGGACGTATCAGATATTAAACTGATAAGAACAGATACTACACTTGATCTTAGCCAAAAGGCCGAGAAGCGATGGCCTGAAAATTGGCCACAGCTGGCCGCCGCCGCCCAGGGGGCCGGGAATCCGATCGCGGGGTCCGGCCGGACCCAGTCCCCGCTCGCCATTGGTCCGGGGCCCCCCTCAACGCTTCCCCCGGGACCTCTGGCCGTCACCTCAGCTCCACCCACAAAGCCCCACGTCCCCTGTTTAATTACACAAGCACTCGCAGAACAGCTATGTAATTAGCTAGCTAAGCAAGCTAGGAGGCAGTCCGTACTCTATAACACATGTACCTGACAGGTCACAAACCAGGGACACGCGGCAACAAGTCATCAACAAGCTCTCTTGAGAACACCAAAGTCGCCCCGTCCGGCGGACGGAGCATCCAAAAATAGCACAAACTCAGGAGTGTTCCTCTCCACGGAAATCTTTAGTAAAAGGCGAAAGATTTGTGCGTGATGAAGAGAAACCCGAGCACACGTGGCCTCTCGCCGTCACCAGCCGCCGTAGGCCCTCCCGGCCCGGAGCCGCAGGCCCGGAGTTGTCCGTCGGCGCCCCCGCGCGTTATCCGCGGAAGAGGGAGGGGGAGACGCAACAACAGCCCGACTGGCAGAGGGCGCAAGCGAGCCACGGACCGCTGCAAACCGGCTCGCTAGCTGACTTACTTAACCAACTCCACTTACCCAGCTAGCTGACGAAGAATGATAGAAAGAAAGAAAAAGAAAGAAAGAAAGAAAGAAAGACACACACACACACGATAAAACTATTTCTTTTATTTCAAAAAAAAAAAAAAAAAAAAAACCCCACAAGGACTCAGCTGCTTGTCTACTCCGTGAAGCAAACAGCAAACACAGCAAACAGCCAACAGCCAACAGCAAACAGCAAACAGCAAACAGCCTTTCCTTTGCACCCAAAGATAGAGGCGCACCGTTCCCGGACGTACTGCAATACCGGGTCGATGCGTGGAGCGGACGGAGCAAGCTCCTTCTCCGACTCCCAGTCCCAAAAATCCGTTTAATATGTAGTCCCCAGATAGGGGACGTATCAGATATTAAACTGATAAGAACAGATACTACACTTGATCTTAGCCAAAAGGCCGAGAAGCGATGGCCTGAAAATTGGCCACAGCTGGCCGCCGCCGCCCAGGGGGCCGGGAATCCGATCGCGGGGTCCGGCCGGACCCAGTCCCCGCTCGCCATTGGTCCGGGGCCCCCCTCAACGCCACTCGCAGAACAGCTATGTAATTAGCTAGCTAAGCAAGCTAGGAGGCAGTCCGTACTCTATAACACATGTACCTGACAGGTCACAAACCAGGGACACGCGGCAACAAGTCATCAACAAGCTCTCTTGAGAACACCAAAGTCGCCCCGTCCGGCGGACGGAGCATCCAAAAATAGCACAAACTCAGGAGTGTTCCTCTCCACGGAAATCTTTAGTAAAAGGCGAAAGATTTGTGCGTGATGAAGAGAAACCCGAGCACACGTGGCCTCTCGCCGTCACCAGCCGCCGTAGGCCCTCCCGGCCCGGAGCCAGGCCCGGAGTTGTCCGTCGGCGCCCCCGCGCGTTATCCGCGGAAGAGGGAGGGGAGACGCAACAACAGCCCGACTGGCAGCATACACTGAATTCCGTTTCTAAAATGGAATACGTTTGTTGTACAAAATTGTAACTTAATAGTTCTTACTTAATGGTATAACGTCTCCCAGTTTAAGCTACGTTTAAAATTCGCAGCGATACATTTCCTGACCAGTCTTAGGTAGGCTACGTTGCCTGTGTTGTATTAAGCGATAACTCTTCCTAAGTTTTAAGGCATTGGAGAATGTATGGAGTCTCACTGTAATACAGCACAGCACCTTGCATTCTACAGTAAATCAGCCATGACAGTTCATGCAAACAAATCGTTTTAAAGCGGAAAGTAACAAAATGTTAAGATAAAGATGGAATGAAATCACCCCAGCTCAATATTCCCAGAAAAGGGCACAACATTTCTGGCTGCAATTATTAAAATGATCAAATTGTGGAAAGTGTTATTTGAAGAGGTCCGGTACTCTGTGCTACTCCATATCCAGGCAGGCGCTGGTCTTCATGCTTTTGGACATACTGTATGTGATTCACCTCAGACTTGCCCTCTGCCACTGTCTCTGCACTCAAGGAAGAGGAAGATACAGACCAAACATATGTGCTCTAGTAATAATCAGTAATTCATTATTAATCGCATGTGTGATGATCATGATGCACAGCTATTACATATAACTTTCCTCACTTGTAGTCATTTGTACTTAACTACAGAACAAATCAAAACAAAATACAATTACTTGCACGCGCCAAGGAATATTGCACATCAACGCAAGACAGAATGAATAAATAAAAATATTTGGACATGCTTTCATTTTTATCCAGGTTATCAGCCCTCATGTCAGCCATTTAGCCTGTGTGAATGAATAACTTACAGACAGTGCTTTGTAAGTGTGAGTAACTTGGAATTTCTGTGCGTGGAAAACGTGTTTTTAATGAGATATCAGTCCTTTTTGCACTGTATTTGTAATAAGTGATAATTCATATATAAATTTAGGCTATGACAGACACACACGTTGCACTCGAATGACAAGTTGTCCGGTGTCACATATTTTAATGCACAGAAGCAGTTCTTTTTCACTGCTAACGAAACATAATAGCTTTTAGCTGACCACATAGATACTCAGTTTCAGCTGGCTTAGTTTGCTAGTATTTCAGTAAAGCTTGCTAGCAAACACAGTACTGTTCTGTATCGCACTCTTTTTCTATAATAGAAATGATTAATGTCATGAAAATTAATGAAGGGCCATTTTGACAAAGCATAAATAAGCATTATAACATAGTTTGTTAAGGTACCCACTGTAAAATAGCCAACTAACCATGTGAACAAAAATATAGCCTGTGGCTAGCACAGAAGCTAGGTATATTACTAAGCAGTTTAGTCAACATTATCTTACAACATTATTTTGTACAAGCATGTGAAAGCGAACATGAATTTGTATAAGTGAAGTGGCAGAATTATACAGTACCAGTCCTCTGCAGTCTCAGTGGCAGAATTATACAGTACCAGTCCTCTGCAGTCTCCACTACAGAGAGATGGTAGCTGGGGTCATCATGCCTTGACCTTCTCACCAGTTGGCTTAGGGGACATCCGGCGTTAGGGTCAGATGGTCTGGCCTGAGTGGCTGTTGGTATTAATGGCACACACTACAAATACATGTCTAGATCAAAATAGCAACTGTGATGGTAGGGTAATGCATACAGCTATAATGGCTGGGCTCTACACTAACATCTTTTCCAAGGAGCACACACGCTCCTGAGTTGAAAAATTTAGGAACAACACTAATGCATCCCAATTAGTAGATGCGCTCCTAAGTTATTTTTCCAGCTAGCACGCATCAATTTTGAGGAACAAATGCTCCTAAATTGTGAGCACTGTAGAGCCCTGAATGGAGAGGAGGTGGGGGGGATCAGTTCAAATATCAGACCTGGAAAATATTGGTGTTAGGTAATCGGCATTTTTATTCTTTTTTTTTTTTTTTAAACTTCTGCTTAGAGGATTACAGCTCCATAATAGCATTGTGGTGATTAGATAATTCCATATTTGCAGTGTAGAGGTGTGTATTGCCAGGCATGCATTTCTGTTCACATCCCTTCAGTGTGTGTGCATTTCCCTTAATCCTATAACTTGAAACTGCACAAGATTTCAGCATCACACATACCCACCCTTACTTCTCCATTCAGGCTTCTTACTGGCCTGCGTAGACAACTTAACTTTACTTGATCAGACAGGAAGATTAGGGGATATGTGGGCAAACGGCCAATTGAAATTAGCTGTGCATGTCTTTTAAACAAGGCTCTCACCCGTTTCACAAATCAAATACCAGACTTCCCAGACGACTTCCAGACTGATCCCCACTAAGACCTCTAGGTTTTGTCAATTTCTAAGACATGTGCCTTACTGTTTGGATTTTTACCTTTTGTGTTTAATTATCCATTTCAATAAATAAAATCTTGAGTGAGTGAATTACAATAGTTTGTATTGTCATTTTCTTTTTGTTACAGATCATTTAATTTGGAAACAAATAGGCCAATATGTTCTTTCATTAATTTAATTAAATTTTTGGCACAATTTTCAAACATTAGTACAGCTAGCCTATTAATTGAACATAATAACTTAATATTGCCAGAGCAAATTAATTACAGTGTTTACCCTTTGATCAGAGGGGCAGCGCGTTCTCCAGTTATATGACCTCCCAGTTGTGATTTTGGACATCAGGTCACGGTAGCTGAATTGGGTGCTATATATCTGATTGAGGCTGAACGCTTCAATCAGATTAATAATAGCACCCAACCTGAAGGAGGCCATTAGCCGTATCCAGAATAGCATTTTTGATTCTGCTTCCTACTATGCTCCCTACATTATAAAGCTAACATTATTTACCTAGGTTATACTGTCAATGAGCTAGCTGCCCTTATCACACTTAATTAGCTAGCTATGCTAATGATATACACTAGCTTCGGGCTGTGTTGGCTATCAGACAAAAGCTAGGGACACACTCAAACCAGCATAGGGGAAACACATAGCCAGCCGAGTTCTCACTTATTTTAGAAAGAAACTGTGAAGCACTGCCAATTACCGAGACTGTCAAGCAGATCTTGCTTGAATGATTGAAAAAAGGAAGACACCGGTGGCGATCTCAGAGCACCAAGTAACCAGATTTGCATGTGTTTGCCCAGCAAGTGTCTGCCTCTCAGTCTCCCTTGTGGGCGATGTCAATTTCTTTGGTGCATATTTTGTACAACGTTTTTTAGTGTTTGATTATTGCTTAACTGTACGTTCGTATTATGGGGGGGTTCCATGCATGCAGCGTATGTATTAGCGATAATTCCATATTTTTTTTTTTTTCCCCCATACTTTCATCAAAAGTTCCATACTTTTCCAGGAATGGAAATCATAATTTCATAGTTTTCCTGACCTGCGCATGAACCCCGTATCCATACATGCACACAGATTTTTTAACCAACTAAATGACGCCATATTATACATTCATCGACAAACTAAACTACAGCAGACAGCAAAATATTATTCAGCTAGCGACACAGCTTTAACTTTAATTAACAGCTAACGTTACCATTAGCAGGCCGGTTGGATAAGCTTACCAGTGGTGGATGCCCCCGCTCCCCCGTTCAGAACAGCACCGATCTCGGAGGCGAGTTGCAAAACCTATCTTGACCTCGAATTTTCAAATCGGGAGCCGCAAATCGGGAGCCAACTTCAGCGTCGTTCAAAATGCACTGGCGAGAACAGCTGACTGCAAAACTGCAAGTGAGAGATCATCCACTGGCCGACCAAATATATTCAACCGTTGCAACATGTGAAATCTATGCTGCTAGTTAGCATTAGCTAGACAAAAGCTAGAATTAACCTACTGCTGCAATTAAAAATGAATACAAAAATGGGAAAATACTGCAATTAAAAATATTAGACAAATATTACAATTAAGACACGTTATGTACAATAATAAAAAACTAGTCTAACCAAATCTTAAAACACGAACTAGCCATCTGCTGCTGCTACCACTAGTCTAGTCAAATATTAGAACTACTACTACTACTACAACTGACGAACTAAACAGGCTACTAAATACAGACCTTAAGTCGATACAGAAAATAGAACAAGTGAAGACTAGATTAATCTCAGCTAATATTTCGTTCTAAAGAAAATAAATCAAGTGTCCTGGCAACTGTCGACTCGACCACAAGCGATTTGAAATGAGCGGGATAATTTGAAATTTGTGCGGTCAAGATTGGTTTGCGCCACACAATATCTGAAAACCACGCCCACCGGAGGGGAAACAATCGGCGCCACAATTTGCAGCCAAGGGCTGAACCAGAGACTGTAAAAAATATGGACAAAGCTACTGTGACGTCACCCATTGACTCTCCGTGGGTCTCGAAAACACGTTTTGAAGCTCAATGGCGGGCGCGGCCATTTTCTAGATTTGGAGCCAAAACCATAGAGTTAAGCGGTCTTGTGATTTTTACAATTTGATTGACAGTCCAGTGCGGAAAAACCCATCAACCTGAACGAACGATTGCAGAACGAACTTGAGGCTAGCTGACTGTCTGCCGTTATGTTTTAAAATATATTATCTGATGTTTACGGAGTTTAATTTCTATCCGTGACTGTACTGTGTCATGTAATCACGTTATATGTATGACATTAAAAATACAATTAGGCTGTGTTCAGTTATCTTCAATTTATGTTTCTCAGCAAAACGAATATGCTTAGCTAGCATATCAGTTTGCCAGTGAGCTAGGTAGGCTATCCGTGGTTAGCTCACGCATTAGCAATATGAACCGCAGGGGAAGAACATTGACTACACTGATGGTCAGTCAATCAGAGATGTGTAGGCTACTGGTGATTTGACTAGGCTAATTTTCGTATAACTGTCTGGTAGACCTGCTGTTAACCGAGCAAGTTATCGTCGTAGGTTTTCGCCACAGTCAGTTAATGAGCCAGTAACTGCTACTAGCTAGCCTACTCCATCGCCGTTTGTGGTGTTCACTTGCTGGGTGACGCTAGCTGACCGATCGTTCGCAAATCACTTTCTACCAAATAAAAATCAACACTGTCAGCGGTGATTAACAAATCTACCAAGTATTTTAATAACTGATCTGCAGGCGTGTAAATATGACAACGCACTTTGTACAGCAAGTTTTCCACCTGGTGCATGAAGACAAAAATAATGTAGCCTACATTGAATTTATTATTATTATTATTATTATTATTAGGCTATTATTTTTTTCTTGTAAATCATCAAAACCAATGGAGAAAAGTCAATATACGCAAGGAGCCCCCACTGTCTTAAATGCCTAGCTTGTCGGTCTCTTAAATGCTAAAAACATGTTCCTTTCTAAATGCCAAGATGGTTAATTTCGTTAAATTCTGTGTGTGTGATTTCATCGCGTGTTGTATGTTATTCAGCAAATGAACCTTGAGACTCTTAATTCGCTTCGTGAAACTGAAAAAGTGTTTATCCCAAAATCGGGATTATAGTAGCTTTGTCACATGCGTGAAGCATGGCCCAGGTAGACATTTACGGAATGTACACGACTGACAAGCCGTCAAACACGTCTGACAGATTGAATGTTTGCCGGTTAAGGTTAGCTAGCTAGTCAAATGGCTTGGTAGCCGAAGTTGCGAACTGTTTTAGCATAGGCTACTACTGGACTACCAAATATAGCAAGCTGATTACGCTTTCTGCCAAGTAATTATTTGGTTAAGTAGGCTACCGAAAAACTTAAGAGGAGGATTATTTTATGGTTGTCTAGTGCAGCTGTAAATAGCACACGCCATAATAAAATCACCACGAAATGGGATGCCTGCATTTTCAAACTTAGCACAGGCGGACCGTGGCCGGAGCCGCAATAGGCCTATTTCACAAGATGGCGACCAAAACCGGATGTAGGGATACTTTGTTTCCGGTTACCGTTGCTATGGACGCAAGTCCATTTCTGACAGCGAAAAATTGAGCCTAAACAGTGACGTGTTCTCACAGTCCCTAATAGCTCTGCCAAAGTTCACTATGTCCGATGTTATCCGCATTGTCGAAGCATTGCCAATGAACGTTAAGCGGTCCAAACTAGACAAGGGCTATAAATTCTTTTTTGAGAAGTTTATATTCGGTTATGAAGGTAAGTATAACGTTAGCTCTGGTTCGCCAGAAAGCTAAATAGCTAGCTTGCTAACCACAGCAAGTTAGCCGATTAAAGAGATATTTCACTTCGACATAACATAAATTATTTTCTGGAGGTGGCTCCATTGTGTTTTCGTAGCGTGAAGCAACATCTGCTGTCCGTTAACAGCGTCTCTGTTTCTCTCGGTTGTCCCGAAAATGAATGAATAGGGAGCCTGATAGCTGTGAGGAAAAGCAATTATGTTAACGTTGACGGTCAGCAGGGGAGGCAAAGCTATGTAAGTACAATGTGTTAGGCTCCACAAAATTACTTATGTTATACCGAAGTGAAATATCTCTGAACTAAGTTTTGTACTACCGTTACTATTTTGTGACATGTTGTTTGTGCTCTACTTGTTCTAATAAAGATTTATATTGCTTGTCAAATCGCCTGTGTAATGCCGGTGTTCAGTTCACTACCGAGCTGTTTGTTTTCATCGCTGATAAAAACTACCCACACATTTTTAAATCAGCTGATATATCTTTAGTAGGCTTGTGGCGATGTCCGTCAATACATTTTGTAATTACAATTAACAACTAAAATAAACGTGCATCTGCAGTTTCAACGTTGAATGTCCAAATATGTGCTTGCTAACAAGCTAGCTGGCTAAAACGTAATTTGCTAATCATAACAAAATATAGCTAGCTAACTGATTTTACGACATTCTTGAGTAACAAGTACCACATGACTGAAATTGCGTTAGTTCTCAATGAATGATAAAAAAAATAAAATAAAAAAATTTAAAACAAAGGAGTTGGTAGGGGACTCAGACATTTGATTTAGACCCAAATGTATGTGAGGAGAAAAGTTTAATAACGAGTGTAATCTTATTCACAAAGCATTAGCTAACTAGCTAGCTATCATAATGGGTTAGTTTATGTTAGTCTGCAACATTATGACAGTCATGCTACCTAGCAAGTTTTTTTCTTATTTTGGAGTACATCTGTGGGAAAGCTGTGAAAGGGCAAATAAAATGTTTTTCGAATTGGTACACAGGGGAACGCTACAAAACAAAAAAGCTCTTCGTCGCTGCCATTGTTTTGGTGGCTGTTAAGATAACCGGAATTGAGAGACCCCTACATCCGGTTTACATACCCGGAAATGTGAAATAGGCCTATGTCAAGGCCAAGAGGCGCCACCGCCCACCCCAGTGACCATAGACTGTAGCCCCTTCTGTAGCATAGGTCTCTGCAGCAATCCGGAAGTGACGCAAGCTGTACCTCATTGGTCCAGAACAAATATTGGCACTGTGCCCAAATGACGCAATAAATCATGAAATCGACCCATGGACAATCATAAGACGAATAAAATACACCTATTATGACTATTTGTTCTTGTGAGAAAAAATTATTGACTTTGTATTTTGATCGCATTTGTACCGTAGACTTACATGGAAACCGGATATGAAAACACCTATACTGGAGCCATCCGTAGTGGCGCTAGTGAGCAACCAGGAACTACAACACCAGGAAATGAGCTTCAAAAACGAAGTCTGGTTTTGGCCGCTTGGGCTGAACGCTAAAAAATGCCTGTAGCTAGCTAAAAACATTAGATGTAAGCATGTCAAATGATTATTTTAGCACCCTACGTCTACCTGCGTTAGTCTAACCATAGCTTGCTACTTCAGTGTAGCGACAACGTTATAACGGTCTCTGAAAAACGGTATTTACCTTTGGCTCGGGGGGCTTCTGGTGAAACTGATGCAGAAATTAAGCGTAGTTTAAACATGGCAGCTAGAACTTAGCTAACGTTAACTACTTACTACCTGCAATATTATTAACGCTGGCTAAATAGCTATCATTTTACCTTCCCCTTCTTAGCCATCTACAAACTTGTTGAAACAACGTCGCTAGCCAACTCCAACTTATTTCGAATGACAGTAGTACGTAGCCTGTAGCTAGCTTGCTAGCTGACACGCCACTAGACTCCAATGTCAGGTTTTTCGGTTCGGCAGCTTATAAAAACTTAGTTCTGGGTTCTTTACCCAGTTGGTAGTACATCCCACCACACACCAGCTTTTAGGCATTTTTCTGTTGTTTGCTAGCAGACGAAAGTGACAAGGAGTGCGGCACCTTCACGCAATACAAAGTTAATGGAGAGCGATGAATTGTTTTCCTCTTCGGTGTGGGCGGGACTTAATAGGCCTCATAAATCTTATGTACCGCGGAGCAAAAACATTGCCCATATATGGAATTCCGGTTCAAAGGGAAATCTCTCTATGGAAAAAATGAATGTATTTTCACATAACCGTCCCTGTCACAGTCTGTGATTTAAGATGGCGTTTAAAACTTGGACGTTTTTATCCGGACACATTTCTCTCTTAAGTGGCACCGGATCCGCTGAATTCCGATGTCGTTTTTCAACCGAAACAATTAACCGAAACTGCTGCGCATGTTATTTAGGTCACAGCTCTTGCTCTCACTAACGAGAATACCAACGATAACAACAATAGCAACAATAAAGATGTTTACAACGATATATACAACTGTAAAAAATAGGAAAATGTATAATGTATTACACTAACGGGAAACAACGGGAAGAAAACGGTTTTCGCTCGTGTATTGAAACAGCTCTGTGTGTGGTGTTGTAATTGTGCGACGGGTCATCTCGGGTGGCTAACCACTTAGCCGTTAGCAATTGGCTTTTTTTGTTGTTGAAAGAATCGAGGAAATATTGGGTAGCATTGCTTTGGAATACATCTTATTTAATTTCGGTGAGGCAAGATAGCCTATATTGTTTGTAGTACCGTAACATGGCGTCATTTTGATATCAATACTTTTAATGGCAGGCCTGGACTGGTCTTGTATGTGTGAGTAACTTGGCATTTTTGTGCGTTGAAAACGTGTTTTTTATGAGATATCATTTCTTTTTGCAAAGCGTTTTATTATGAGAGTGAGAAATGCGAAGTGACCCTGTAAGAAACGGTTGTGGATTATGGCCATCCCTGTGTGAACTTGTACAGTCTGATGAGCGTGTACCGTTTAGCAGTTTTGGTTTGCTATATATGTAAAACAGTGGCTGTGACAAAGGGTGCGGTGTCTTAAGTGTAAACACATCAGAAGCGCAGGTGAAATATGGCTAGTGTATGTACTCATGGATTTGACGGCCATCCAACGAGTCTTGATTGACAAAAGAATCAGCAAGCCCGTAGAATTAGAGCTCCCTAGGTCGCAACTTGTGTACCCTTCTGTTCTGCTCCGTTGTCCGTTATTTGGTGGAGATGCACTTTTAGTGTTTGTAAGGTTTATAAGGTATTTTAATAGGCTTATCTGCAGGTAGGAATCCTCTTCGCTGTTTTGCTAAGCTAGAACCGGAAAAGTTGATAGTGGAGAATAGGAGCAGACGCATATGTCCCAGCAGGCTTTGCATATGAGAAAATAACAACAGTGTGAGATAAATTAGGAGAAATTATGAAATTGCGAGCACACAATGCATCTTGGGATGTGCTGCATTACGAAAGTGGTTGTGTTTCAGCTGATTAACACTGGAACTGAATAGTGAAGCTGTAACATAATCGTAAGAGGTGGGGTGTGGAACAGGATCGACGAGACTGCTGATCTCAGTGGACTGCTGATCTCAGTAGACTGCTAATTTCATAGAGCTGAATTTCCACTTGTGACGCGTTTAACAGACCTGTGTTTCTGCCTGAAAAAGGGCTGAGTATGATTGAGCATTCAGTGTAATGATACGTCACATTAATAGTTTTAAAAACTTAATTCGAATTTTACCGCTAACGTTGTTGTAGTTTTGTTGATAACATTTTAACAAAAAGTCACTGTTTGAATTGATTTGGAGAACATAAAATTGAATGTTAAAATTACAAAACAAATATACGTTTAATAAATATTGGTATTGAAATTCTTAAAGGTGACCTGTCACATTACAGTTTAAAACTATACACAGTCATGCTGAAGTGTAGAAATCCAGTAAAGTTCAGAAATTGCTGTCATATACCTAATTAAAGGAACTGTACCTCATAAACAGGAACCAGGTGATTTGGAAAAACGGGGGGAAAAGTCGAAGCTGACTCCGTTCTCTTTGACCATGTAGGGAAAATTTTGAGACTCCCCATGATTGTGATGACGTCACATGTTAAAGTTAGGGTGTTCCCATCAATGTTGATCAAACTGGTTCCTCCAAACTCTTGCGTCATGATAAGAATATATCACAAGTATAATTATATACTCATATAATCAATATATAATCCATTAAACCTATATCAGTAGTTGTAGATAAGCTTATGGAAACGCAAGAAACCACAGTACCCACTGTAGAAAAAGAGCAAGAGAACGCAGTAGACTTAGAAGTCATATTTACATATTTACTCACTCAGCAGAAAAACTGCACACTCTGTAGAAAAAACTGCTCACTCAGCAGAAAAGAACTAGTCACTGAGCAGAAAATACTAATCAAATACTAATCATACCCTATTTCCTAAAAATTTCAACAGATAAACACTAACCAAAAAACTAATCATATACTGCCAAAATATAGCAGAGAACAATAATCCAAAACTAACAAAAACGCTAATGCTAGATAAAAGTGCTAGAAAACTAATATTTTACAGTGACCCATATGTAACTTGTACGCTTAAATGAAAAAATTACAGAAAGCTGAGACTTATATGCATACTGGAAAAGTACAGAACAAAAGACCACTGCTTCTTAAAAGAAAGTTGGGGTAACTTTCCACACTGACGTTATCACACAAGAACAAAGAAAGTCATTTTGGTGCCAAGTAGGTCAGATAAGAGACAAAATCAGACGTCTGGAATAACACCATAGGGTGCCAAGAAGAACAGGTGGCTGGGATATGTAAATGTATAAGGGGTTAGGGAGTTTGTGGAATACATTTTGTGTATAAAAGGATTGTAAAAATGACAGTCGAGGTTCAATTCGGCGGAATTGTTCCGGCTTTGTTGTGCATGTGCACCGGTGAAAATAAAGTCTAACCTTTCTGAAGAGCTTGCTGCCATGGTGTCTTTTCCCTCGTGAAGTAGTTTTCTACAGATTGGCGATTGGACTCAGAATTATGTCGCTTCCTAGACACGACAACCAGAACACTGTCAGTCTCAATTTATGCCAATTTGAGTGGCTGAATAAAATTAGATGTAATGAGTAAATGAATGACTATTTTCACATAAGATAATGAAATCTATAATGTGCTGGACCTTGGGCTTCTTGCCCTGCACCCAAAGTCTTAATTCACCTGACCTCCTGTCTTAACTAATGTGCTGCGACTCCTTTTAATTAGCGCGTGTGTGTACTGCTGTAAACCTGTCGGCTGAGCTTTCTGCTAGCCCCTCGTAGTTCACAGCTGAACCCATTTAACCCGTGGCCCTGTTTCTCAGAGCGAGCTGACGGCCACAGCACCGCTGCCCCTCAGGGCCGCGCTCTCCATGCGCGGCGATGTTAGCCTAGTCCGCGTGTACGCTAATGCTACGTTAGCGCTGTCTCTTCAGACCCAGCCCTGGGCCTCTCCCCACACGCTGCACACGTGTTTAAAACTGACCCACATACACTAAGAAAGTAGGTGGCCATCTTTGTTTTTTTTATGTTTTTTATTTTAAAAATGATAGATGCGATGTTGCGGTTGCTGTTAGCGCGGGGTGTGAGGACAGCGAGTGGCAGGCAGGGCTATCCCCACCCCCCCACCCCAACCGCAGACACACACCCCCTCTTTTCCCCAAACTTCCACCCTCACACAGGAACTGTAATCAGGCCTGCCTTTTGTTTCCTGTGGGTCCGTTTCCTGTGCGACACACCGGGCAGTAGACGGCGGGTGGGCCTGTCTGCGCGCGTATTTTAGCCACCGCTCCTCTACACCGCAGACCAGAATGCTTCACTGCGGAACGCAGAGCACTTCGCCTTTCATGTCTGATGCTCCCTCCCGTTTGCCTCCGGATTCCTAACCTGTCAGACTGACTGTGGAGACGTCTCTGTCGGTTACAGCTGCTTGTGGAGGCCTCACGTCAGCGAGAAAACCGCATTACGCAACTTGGATGATTACAGCTTTGCGCTGTCAAAGAGAGGGAGGGTCAGGTGACGTGCCTGTGGTTCATCCGTCTAAGCTGATGTAGTCAGTAATTGAGTGGGAACAAAGAACCGAGTAACAAGCTCATGCAGACCTTAGACTCGGGGCTGTGGTTCTGTAGTCTGTAGATATCTCAGGTTCTCTGGATTCGACTAAGCAGCTCTGATCATGTTCTGTAGGAGCCACTGATCACTCCTCTAACATGATCATACTCTAGAGGAGCCACTGATCCCTCCTCCAGCTCTGATCATGTTCTGAAGGAGCCACTGATCACTCCTCTAACATGATCATACTCTAGAGGAGCCACTGATCCCTCCTCTAGCTCTGATCATGTTCTGAAGGAGCCACTGATCACTCCTCTAACATGATCATACTCTAGAGGAGCCACTGATCCCTCCTCCCCTCACATTTCCCTTCGCATGGCGTACGGGGTCTGGACCCCAGCAGCCTTCCATTTCACCGAAACACTGACTTACGAGGCAGGAAGCAAATAAAAGTCACAATTTTAAGAGCCGTTCTGATTCGTATCAAGCGGCCAAAACCAGACTTAGTTTTTGAAGCTAATTTCCTGGTCTTGTTGTTCCTGGTTGCTCACTAGCGCCACTACGGTTGGCTCCAGTATAGGTGTTTCCATGTAAGTCTACGGTACAAATGCGGTCAAAATACAAAGTCAATCATTTTTTCTCATGAGAACAAATAGTTACAATATGTGTATTTTATTCGTCTTATGACTGTCCTTGGGTCGATTTCATGATTTATTGTGTCATTTGGGCACTGTTATAATATTTGTTATGGACCAATGAGGTACAGTTTGCGTCACTTCCTGATTACTGCGGAGGACTAAGCTACAGAAGGGGCTACAGTCTATGTTCACTGGGGTGGGAGGTGGCGCGGCTCCGACCACGGTCCACCTGTGCGAAGCAAGCGGCCAAAACCAGACTTCGTTTTTGAAGCTCATTTCCTCGTCTTGTTGTTCCTGGTTGCTCACTAGCGCCACTACGGTTGGCTCCAGTATAGGTGTTTTCATATCCGGTTTCCATGTAAGTCTACGGTACAAATGCGGTCAAAATACAAAGTCAATCATTTTTTTTCATGAGAACAAATAGTCACAATATGTGTGTTTTATTCGTCTTATGACTGTCCATGGGTCGATTTCATGATTTCTTGTGTCATTTGGGCACTGTTATAATATTTGTTGTGGACCAATGAGGTACAGTTTGCGTCACTTCCTGATTACTGCAGAAGGCTAAGCTACAGTAGGGGCTACAGTCTATGGTCACTGGGGTGGGCGGTGGCGCCTCTTGGCCTTGACATTGCGGCTCCGGTCACGGTCCACCTGTGTGAAGTGGGAAAATGCAGGCATCCCATTTCGTAGTGATTTCATTATGGCGTGTGCTATTTACAGCTGCACTAGACGACCATAAAATAATCCCCCTCTTAAGTTTTTCGGTAGCCGAGTCATTTTTACTATTTCCTTTAGCCTACTTAACTTAGTTGGCAGAAAGCGTAATCAGCTTGGTAGTCCAGTAGCCTATGCTAAAATAGTTCGCAACTACCAAGCCATTTGACTAGCTAGCTAACCCGAACTGGCAAATATTCAATCTGTCAAACGTGTTTGACGGTTTGTTAGTCGTGTACATTCCGTAAATGTCTACCTGGGCCATGGTTCACGCATGTGACAAAGCTACTATAATCCCGATTTTGGGATAAACACGGCAAAATTTTCAGTTTCACGAAGCGAATTAAGAGTCTTAAGGTTTATTTGCTGGATAACATACAACACACGATTAAATCACACACACAGAATTTAACGAAATTAACCATCGTTGTAAGACTGGCATTCAGAAAGGAACATGCTTTTAGCATTTAAGAGACCGACAAGAGCATTTAAGACAGTGGTTCTCAGAATCGGTCCTGGGGGCTCCTTGCGTATACTGGCTTTTCTCCACTGGTTTTGATGATCTACAAGAAAGAAAAAAAAAATAGTCTAATAATAATTAGAAATTCAATGTACATTATTTTTGTCATCATGCACCAGGTGGAAAACTTGCTGTACAAAGTCAGTTGTCATATTTACACGCCTGCAGACCAGTTATTAAAATACTTGGTAGATTTGTTAATCACCGCTGACAGTGTTCATTTCGGTAAAAAGTGACTTGCGAACGGTCAGCTAGCGTCACCCAGCAAGTGAACACCACAAACGGCGATGGAGTAGTAGCAGTTACTGGCTCATTAACTGACTGTGGCGAAAACCTACGACGATAACTTGCTCGGTTAACAGCTGGTCGATCAGACAGTTATATGAAAATTAGCCTATAAATCACCAGTAGCCTACACATCTCTGATTGATTGACCATCAGTGTAGTCGATGTTCTTCCCCTGTGGTTCATATTGCTAATGCGTGAGCTAACCACGGATAGCCTACCTAGCTCACTGCCAAGCTGATATGCTAGCTAAGCATATTCGTTTTGCTGAGAAACATACATTGAAGATAACTGAACATAATTGTATTATTAATGTCATACATATTGTGATTACATGACACAGTACGATCACGGGTGGAAATTAAACTCCGTAAACATTTAACAATATATTTTAAAACATAACGGCAGACAGTCAGCTAGCCTTCGCTCTGCAATCGTTCGTTCAGGTTGATGGGACCGGACTGTCAATCACATTGTGAAAATCCCAAGACCGCTTAACTCTATGGTTTTGGCTCCAAATAGACAACATGGCCGCGCCCGCCATTGAGCTTCAAAACGTGTTTTAGAGACCCACGGAGAGAGGCAATGGGTGACGTCACAGTAGCTTTGTCCATATTTTTACAGTCTCTGATCGAAACGCACTGAGTTCCTCAAAAGGTTCCTAGTTCCGGGGTAAAGTTCGTGCGGTGGAGACGCGGCTATATAATGAGGATAAATACCTGGGACACCCAAGGAGAAAGCACCACCTGGTCTACTAAGAACCCAAGCAGTGAAGGTAAGTCTGTTCTCCGCCTCTCCAACGTTTTTTTTCTTCTTCTCAAAGTTCTTACTTTCCATTTTCGAACGGCTGTAAAAGTAAGGGAAAGTTTGGAAAACAATTGAAATGTGTGCTTGGTGGTACATGTCGTAGAGCTCTTATTGGATGATTAAACATATTCACAGTATAAAACTATTTCATCTGGATTTACTTTTGCTCAATGAAAAAGATTTTTCTGCAGGTCTGCTTTTGAGATGAGTTAGATCAAATTCTCTTTGGTCATTTCTCGACCCAGGCATTCACTTTGGCTTTTTTTTTTCTTTACTTTGGCCTTACCAAACAGATTGCCAATCAATTTGTCAAAATTCCATCAGCAAGCCCTTTTAGCTTGGAAGCTGTCTTTTGTCCACAATTTCTCACCTCACAAAACTTTTCTCTGGAACAACTGCGACATAATTATCAGAAACAAATCCTTCCTAAATGGTTCCAAAGAGATATAAATCATATTCTCAATCTTTTTGATGAATTTGGTAATATGCTGTCCTATGAACGGTTTATGTCTGTACACAGTTTTCCAATTCCTTTCAAAGAATTTAATTCTTTAACTTGTGCTATTCGAAATGGATTAATTCAACTTGTGAAAAGCCACTCATATTATGATGAGAATAATATAACACAGCCTTTACTGATGTTAGATGGAGTTAAATTAACAAATATAAAGTGTAACAACAAGCATATTCGCCAAACTTTTCAAAGGAAGAATAAAACTGTACCTAGAGGCAAGTTTTTCTGGACGTCTAAAATTGAGAACATACACTGAAGAAGGGCTTGGCTTTTACCTTGTAAGTATTGTATTTCAAACAAGGCTAACGAAGTACATTTCAAATTTTTACTTAAAATATACCCTGCTAATTGTCTTATTGCTAAATTTACAGACATTGCTAATTCTTGTACGTTTAAACATAATATAGAAACAATTTCTCACCAATTTTTTAATTATGAAATTTCCCAAATGTTTTGGAAAGATCTAGTCTCACCTTTTTGAAGCTGCTAATTTTGTCTATTCTTTTTAATCTTAGGGATACTATCTGTTACTATGATAATCCAGACGATGGTGCTTTTGAATATTTGATTCATTTGATTATTTTATATGCAGTTTTTTTTTTTTATTCATATACAAAAATTTTCTAAATCACTACCCAAGATCTCACCCTTTCTCCTAGAACTAAATTCTCTCATTAAATCATTCAGTCTATTAAACAACAAAAAAGCAATAAGCTTTTGAAACATTATAGAACTGTTTCCCCTGAAACCTCTGAATAAAAATCTTTATATTTGTGTATATGTGTAATTTTGCTTTTTATTTTTATACAGTTGTCCTTCAATATTTGTTCTTCATATGCTTTTATGTCCCTTAAATGTAATGTGTATGTGCTGTTACTTGTTTTACCTGAATGTTTGTATGTTATCCTTTTGTTAATAAATAATAAAGAAAAAACAAGAGGGAAAAAAACAATAGCGATGGCGGCGTTTATGAATGAGAGTCTGGTGTTTTCAACTTGCCCTAATTCCTTACCTGAATTTTCTACAAGCGATGTCGTTCGTCTCCTAGAACAGTATACATTTGCGGAAAAGGCAAAGCTTGAGAGGGGCTATAAGTTTTTTCGAGGGTTACCTCTGTGATTACGAAGGTTAGATTGCTCGTTAGCTGCGTTAGCTAGGGGTCAGTTGTCACGGGGTCGATAGTTAGTGTTAGCCTTGTTACCCCATACGTTGGACATAGATATCAGTAACGTTAGTATTACAAGTACTGAGACATTTTCCATGTTTTTACATGTCTAACCCTATTAGTCTTGATTTGTACTGTGCCCAGTGTGGTGAACAACCAGGTCGTTGTCAGGGCTAGGTGTTTCAGATCCATAATAAAAAGGAGACATTTTCTCGGTTAAAAAATCTATAAGCCCCTGTGGTGTGGGGATGGCTGGTTTAAGCAGCCACACCTGCCCTGGGTCAAGCTAATTAGACCTGGCCAATTGGTTAAGAATTGGATAATTGGCCAGGCTAATTGGACCCAGGAACAGGAGTGGCTGCACCTGTGCGTAGTGTGGTAATCAGTGCGCTCAGGTTAAATCTGCCATCCCCACCCACACGAAGGGAGCTCTGTCATGACAGTTTTTAACATCTGCTCCTTGGCTATAACATCTTGCCGACCCTCGTAAATAAACGTGGACTGTTTGAACATCTTCTCCCTGTGTCTCTGTGCTGGAGGGCCCCAAGGAAAGCCACTTCGGTGGCCTGTGGCAGGCGTGTTTTGTCACAGCCCCCCATAAGCTTGAGGTTATCCGAGCGAACGCTTAGAGGATTGTTACAATTTACAAAGTAGACGTGGTCGCGCACTCGTGGATTCCATGCTGTTTAATAAAACCAAAACCAACGTTTTGCCAGGCAAGCTGACTTCATCAGGACGTGTGACAAGGGTAGACATTAATAGAGTAGTAAAGTTAACTGTTAAAATTAAATTGTTGGTGAATCTTGTTGCTAATCGCAGTCAACCGTGTCATAAAAACTTGGAGACACAGGCTGAACAAAGACCTGTAATGTATAACACAAGATTAACTCTGATCTCTCGGATAACCTCAAGCTTATTGGGGGCTTATAGATTTTTTAACCCAGAAAAAGTCTCCTTTTTTTATTATGTACATGCTGGCGGAGATCTGCACTCTACTGAGTGCACTCTTCTAGTTACATATTAAATATGGCAGTTGTTACTGTTAGTTACAGCCTCGGCATGCCCACCAAAATGGAAAGCAACATCTCAAAGTTTGAAAAATGTTCCAATCAATCATCCTTTATTTATATTGCACATTTCATGCACATGAAGTGCAACACAAAGTGCTTCACAATAAATGAAAAGAACGGATACATTAAGAACATAAAAGGCATTAAGTATTAAAAGAAATTCAGCAGAATGTAAAAGAGAAACGTAGAAGCTGTAGGATAAACGTTGCGTTTTTCGTGAACTGTAGGAGAGTGTACAAAAGCGTCTTTCATCTGGAAGGTACATCAGGGTTGAGGTACGCGTTCAGGGAACAGTTGAAATGCTCAGCCGAGCGATGTGACTATGGTTTGGTAATAAGGTACTATAGTACGGTGTGGCGCCCTTTTTTACCATCCTGTTACGATCGTGTCGAAATTGACCCGTTTCAGACTTTACCGTCATTGAAAACGTTTTTTCGGCATGGAACTTCATGACATCCTCAACACTATGGGTATGAATGAATGGGTAAAATTCACGGAGACCAATTTGATGTGTCTACAAAGTCAGGACAAAGATTCGGATACAAAGATACTGTTCCCCGTCAAATTTGGCCCAGTTGTACAGAATTGTGATTGATAATACAGTAGAGTGGAAGACTGATGGGTTTGCAGCAAGTGACCGATTCCTACTGCGCATTATAGTATATGCGCATGTGTGTGTGTGTGGCTTGCAGGTTTACCTTTTCCATCTGTAGCAGGGTGTTCTGGTTTTGTGGCATTGCTGGGAAGGGTGGGCGTGGCTCCCGTTCTGCTTACTTCCCCGTGCTGCGACTTCAGGTGGAGCAGGACCACATTCCTCCACTTCCGTGAGCCGGACCATGAATGCTGAGGGTGATTCTCCGGGGAGGGGCCCTCTGTCCTAATCATCATGACCCCAAATTTATTAACGTTCACATTAATGTTGACACAATTCAAGATTCCCATCTTTTGGGGGGATGATTTCAATTGTATTTTGGATTCTATTTTGGACAGATCTTCCATTACTAATCACTCCCTATCCAACATGTCTATTGCATTGGCCCATAATACTCAGGAACTGGCCTTCATGAGATCTGGAGAACTATTCACCCTAGTGACAGAGACTTTTCATTCTACTCTCCTGTACATAATACTTATTCAAGAATAGATTTGTTTTGTTTCCTTGTCATTGGTTTCCAAGATATCAAAATGTGTTTACTCGGCAAGAATATTATCAGATCATTCTGCGCTGTTTTTTTCAATTGATTTTGATGGACCTCCTGCATCATCTAAAAGCTGGAGGTTTAATGCATCATTGCTAGCCAACCAACAGTTTACTGACTTTGTAAATGCCCACTTGAGCCGCGTTTCCACCAAATTACCCGGAACTTTTAGTCCCAGGAACTACTTTTCCAGGAACTAAAAGGTTCCTTCAAACAATGGTTGCCTGCGTTTCCACCCACCCCCCCCCCCCCCCCCCCCCCCCGAAGAGACAAACCAGATGACACAGGACACCATATCGGGGGAGACCCTACGTGCCTAACATTTCCCTTCCCCATGTCCTCTTTGAGTTTGAATGCAATTTTTAGGTAGGCCAGTCCTTTTCATAAATTAGACTGACCCCCTTCCCTTCTATCCTACACCTTAACTCAGCATCACCCAATCAGGGCAAAACATCCTCAAGCCATGCTGGGTAAGGTACTTAAGATTACAAGAGTACAGAGTATAGAACTACATACAAGAGTTAATTATTACACATTTAGGTACTGTACAGCATTGTGTGACAATATTTTTGCATTATGTTTAAATCTGATATCAGTGTTTCATCTTAAACCTTCATAAAGGGCTCATTTATATGCTTTACTGTGGACAAAAAGCATTATATTCCTTTTTGAAGAGATTTGTTTCTGGGGATATGTTTCTGGACCCCTAGCTATTTTAGACTACTGTACTGACAGAAAGCTTGGAATTACCACTTGGAAAATTATGCAACAGTGAGTTTCTTGAGTAAAAACTGTTGATTTGTAGTGAAATACGTGAATTTGTTGTGAGTGGAGTCCCATGACATTATTCCATATGCGTTGAAATACCTGCCCTGTATTGGTTTACAGGAAGTTAAGTGCCTTCCAAATGTAGGTCACCCTAATATACTTCTTGAACCTCATTTGCATATCAATAGCTTACCAGGCATGTACTGTCAGTCTCATTGTACATTGATCATTTTTGTCTATTTCAGGATGGGTTTTGGACTTAGAGGACACGATGTTGGAGAGGCTATCAAGCATTTGGCTACACTTCAAGGGAATCAAGCAGCCCTGGAGCAGATTAGGGAAGCCACAACTTCCTGCATACATTGGGGAAGTATTTTACAAGAACTAATGCAAAAGGATTCAATCAAATATCTGTTTGTTAGGCAACCTAATAAACCTATGCAATTGTGCCAAATTGAAAAATTGGAGAAGAGTTAAGGGCAGGTAAAGCTGTCCTAGTGGCACTCAAGCTTCCAGATTGTGACCAGCATATCTTTTGTATCGAGCCCCGAGCAGACGGACGTCTAGCACGCATTTTACATGCTTGGCAAGATGTCCACCCTGTGCGGGCTGAAAGAAATATGCCTATAGAAGAAATTATAGATTATATAAAAGGCTTGTGGTCTTCTGACTGGGTTGCTGATAGAAATAAGCTACAAAATATATTTAAAAAACTTTTTGGAGCGGATCATGCACAGTTCCAATCAAATGGTAGGCCAGTTAGACCAAGAATCTCTTTTGAGACGGTACTCAGTGGCAGGCCAGAACGACCACTAGATGAAATGGGCAGACAGCGACTATCCAGTCTCCTTAGTGAGATATCAGATTGGCAGTCAGGTCGTTTGTCTAGGTCTTCAGGCATATCAAGTCGTCAGTCAGCTCCTTCCTCCAGGGTGTCAAGCATATCAGATGAGCAGTTAGCTCCTGTCTCAGGTAAAGTAGGAATGATTAGAACGGGCACTGCTGTCGGGGCTGCTCTGGGGTTTGTGTTTGGGGTAAGTGGCGTACTGATATCTGGAGAACGTGACCCCACAGAAGTGGCGTTGGCCGGAACTAAGTCGGCATTAGGCGGAGCTGCAGGTGGAGCGGCTGGAGCAGCTGCTGCCAAAGTTTTGATACCAACCTTCGGTAGGATTGGTACTTCAGTGGTTCGTGCCAATGTTCTGTCAGGAGTTGCATTTTTTAGTGTATTTGCAATTTGGGATGTAGTTGAATGGAAAGTGCATAAAATCACTGAAGTACAGCTGCGTCAGCGTATGGCAGAAGGTTTAGCGGGAGCAGCAGGTGGTATCGGAGGTGGTGCAGCTGCTGGGGTAGGCTTCGGTTTATTGTTCGGACCCATTGGTGCGCTTGTAGGAGGAATCGTAGGAGGTCTTGCTGGTGGAATTGGAGGAGCCTTTGCTGGCAAGGCAATTGATGGGGCGATATGGGATGAAAGTGAAGATTCAGTAATGAACATGTACGAATTTTTTGGATGGCATGATGTCAAGCGAAATACACGACCAGTGAAAACTGCAGAGGAGATGGAGAAGGCATATGATAAGAAGCTGGAAAGCAGGCCATCCAAGATAAAGGAGGAGGACTGGGATCAAATCTGCATGGCAAGCATCATAGTGCTATTACAAGCAATGTATCCTGTATTCACAGAGGTAATGAAAATGGCTGATATCCTACAGAAGAACAGAAGTGATGGTGTGTCTGCCGTTGGAACAGCAATTGATTATATTACTGGAGTGAATATATTTTATAATTTTTGATGATATTTCAGTTCAGATATTTCAGTACTACTGGCAGATAGTAGCCTAATGCAAAGTACAAAATAATTATTATTGTCTGTATAAAATAATAATTCAGGTAACTTCTGGCTGGGTAATACTGATGCATGATGTAAATTGTTGACCTTTTAATTAAACTATTCATCTCTTCCTTCCATGAAGAGAACAGATACAGAGATATGCTCTTTGCATCACTATTTTCACAGAGCCCTGAAAGATGTCACTCCTCACTGAAATGTGTGACTCGGGACTACGTGACATCATGATTGCACTGGCAATCTGCTCCTGGCTTTCTCTGTTCATAGGTTATAGTAACCACCAGGTTGTCAAATATTATTGATTCATTAAACGGTATTAAGAAAACAAGGGATTCCATTTGGATAACTGGCATTCATTCCTGAAGTGATTTATATCTACAGAATTGGACACTGCTGCCCTGGGGGTGGTTTGTGTTGTCTATCTGTGCTCCTGTTAATGTTTGCTACTCCTCTTCCTCCTCGTGTGTATAAGCATTAAAGTCTTCATAGGGATAGCCAACAAACAGAAAGGAAGCTTCAAGAAATATTTGGTCACATTTGGTCCTCATTTAAAATACCTTAGGGACACTGCTATTCGTCGTTACAGGAGGGAAAGAGGTATTGTCAAAACATAAACTATATAGAACCATTTTTAATTATTTTTTTTAAATTCTCAACCATAATTTTTTTCTGACGACATCAGAACAGTTTCTATTGAGTTTTAACACGGCGAGATTCTTGAAATTTTCCGAAAAGACACAAGATGCTTTGAAAATGGTGGCAAGTTGCACCTACTGTCATGCCCCAGCCCAGGATCATCTCACCCACTGACCCAGAGTCAGCTAAGCTTAGTCAGCCTCACCCCTATCCACCAATATGGTGGCGAGAGAGGAAAAACTGAACTGGAGTCAGTCCTCCAGGGGGGCAGTATATGACTACACCTCAGGGAAAAACGAGAGCTCCGTCTCCAGTTCAGCAGCATTCTTCACTGGCATTTTGGGAAAGAAAACAGATGCATGACCCCACCCAAACAGCAGGCAGTCACCATGGAAACAGCTCTTTGGTCTGGAGGACTGCATTGCAATGCATACACACAGGGGACAGATCAAATGTCACATCAAGTTAAGGTGAGGGCGTAACTTCAAAGCACTTGAAACAACTTCACAGCCAAAATTCAATGAAGGGGGAGAGCAATTTAGAGTACAGTTTTAATCACTTTTTAAAAACACTTAAAAGAACAGAGTATCACATATATCAGCATGCACAAGACAACAGGCAGCGCCTGCCCTATGTCAGCTATGCAAACAGGGTCTGGCATTCTCAGAAAGTTAACTACACAAAATTCATTTCTCACAACAAATGGGATTCGTCAGGATTACTCTGGTTCACAATGTAATGGGCAACAAAATGTAAACCATTACACCACACATGTGAGCTGATCATCCACCACCATCTGCAATCAACACCAATCATCTGCAGACATCCCAGATTTAATATCTCTCACAACTCACCATTTAAATCTCTAAATGATACCTGAGAGAGCAGAGACAGAAAGTTGTGCCACACACCAAAATAATTCAGTGAACCAATCACCATTAACCTGAGGGTCAGCTGATTATGGACAGGTTATATTACAGGTGTATAGGGCAGTTGTAAGCTGTTTTTCTGTAGTCCTCTCTCTGAGGGCTCAAATGCTTTATTTCTGCATAAGCTCTCAAATGAGCCTGTGTCTGTTACTTCAACATTTCAACACTATCTTCCACTTCCCTTCAGGATCGCCAGACCCTTCATGCCAGATACTCATAATTCTAAGATTAAAGCTATAGATGACACTGGGGGGGATTAACAACCTCCTTGCACGTAGAAGAGGCATAGTAACGAATGTTCATTCACTGTTAACCACGCTCGTGGTGTGAACCCCCATGGTGTGATATCTTTGGGCTGTGCCAACTCGGCGCCTAGATAACTGCTGCGTATCCCTATAGAGCACCACCGGCGACTAGCGGGCACTGTCAGTATTTCAAGGCTGCTCCATTCACACCAGCAAATGGAGGAAAGTCTTACTGAATAATTAGCAAATATACTTACAATATCCAACAGGGCTGAAAAACTCAAAGTGAGTGCAGGCTATTATAATATTACAGTATCATGTTTCTGAGTCCCTAGCCTGCACGACTTAGAAATAATTCTTCATCTTCTCGTAACCTGAACCTAAAGTAATCATGTTTGGTATGGGTATATTTTAATACTCACAACGAAGGTCGGGGTACAAAGTATATCCACTTTTCTTGCATTGCTAAATAATTATGCAACTAGATCAAAATTGAATAAATATTTACCAATTTATTTTATTTAACCTTTATTTACCCAGTGTAGGTTCACTGAGCACGGATGCTCTTTTGCAGGAACGCCCTGCTTCACACTCATACACATTCACACCTGGGAGCTGCCCAGTACAACCACAATCCTCTATTGCTGCCTACTGAGCAGCTCCACTGGAGGGAGAGAACATTTTTTCTAGCCAATTAAATCAGAGGATGATAAGGTGGCAAGTTTTTGTAAGAGCCAGATCTGGGATTTTAGCCAGGACACCGGGGAACCCCTACTCTTTGAGAATAGTGTCATGGGAACTTTAATGACCACAGTGAGTCAGGACCTCGGTTTAACGTCTCATCCGAAAGACAGCATCTCCTACAGCACAGTGTCCCCGACACTGCACTGGGGCATTGGGGTTTATTTGACCAGAGGGAAGATTGCCCCCCTGCTGGCCCACCAACACCACTTCCAGCAGCAACTCAGTATTCCCTGGTGGTCTCCCATCCAAGTACTAACCAAGCCCACACCTGCTTAGCTTCAGCCAGTCGGCAGGAGGAGAGTGCGTGATGGTATGGCTGCTGACCAAAGTTATTGAAACCTACCCCATGATGGGAAAGGCGGACGTGCTCAGACCACTCCCCCGGTCCAGTTTTTAAGTCAATGACCACCGAGGCCAGCTCGCTCTTTTTCAATTTTTTCCTTTTCCTCTGTACCCAAGCCGTGGCCCACGTTAATTTATAGGAAGCTACCCTAGCCTCGGTGTCCCCGCCGAATAACCCTGGATCGCTGTACCGTTGGACTTAAGAGTGTTCGCACCGCTTCGGAACTGTGTCTTTATCCTCTCTTCCTCTCCTCTCCACACTCCGACTCATAAGTAACGCCATAATTTGAAGTTTAACCTACCGTTAGCTATTTATGTGTACATCCGTATGGAGCCAGCAGTAGCAAGACAGCTATTTAGAACTTTGTGCTATGAGTCGAGTAACTGATTGTTGTCTGTCGCATACTAATCATAGGCTACATGCGTAAAATGGTATTAGTTCATAGTGAGTTTCTATGTAGCGATACCCAGCAATCTTGTTGAGAGAGCGTTTCACTTATGAACAATAATACTAATACTATAACGTCTGACTAGTCACTACATTCTACTTCATGTGTACTGAATTGTATTGTGCTATACTATGCCAGTCTCCTATCCCATATTACAATATAACAACTGGTTATCTTATATTAACAAGTATTTGTCATTAAAGCATATATATTTTTATATGTGTGTTTGTGTTTCCTCTCTCATGCTGATGGAATGATCCACCAACAAAGTCAAATAGAGACATTTGAATTAATAACTGCGGAGGGTCAATTCCCCCTAAATAATTTTAAGTGTTGAGGTTGATAAAGGGTGATCTCCAGTTATTCTGGGTTCAGTATTCAGAGTGCTGTGCCAACAGGGCAGCTGAAGGTGACCCCCTAATTAAATTTGAAATAATAATAATAATAATAATAATAATAATAATAATAATAATAATAATAATAATAAAAGTTCTATCAACCTTATGTGGTTTGAGAGGACCTGAGGAAACTTCAATCATTAATACAGTTTACAAACACAACATTAACCAGCCTTTTTGCCCAATGGGCTTCCACATTCATTACATTACATTACATTACACTTTTTTGGCAGATGCTTTTACCCAAAGCGACGTACAAAAAGTGCATTTCATGGTCATGGACAACTACAAAACAGGTTCAAGACACAATACTTATTTTGTACAGCTATTTCTAGCCAAGAACACAGTTTAGTTCACACAGTGAACGCTATTCTGACCTAACCTCTGCAAAGCCAACTAGGCAGAAGAACAAGCTACAGTATTAGGACAAATACAAATTACCAAAAAGTGCTGTGATGGGGGAACATGTAACGAGTGTCATAAAAAAGGGGGGGGGGGGGGGGGGGGGATTTAGAGTGAAATATACAGAGTGGTGGTAGTTAGTCCAGGTATAGTCTTAAGAGATGAGTCTTCAGACCACGGCGGAAAATGGGTAGTGAGGGAGAGGCTTGAAGAGGGACAGGGATTTTGTTCCACCACTGGGGAGCTAGGGTGGAGAAGCTCTGTGACCCCTTTGCTCGGGTGGGAGGAGGTACAAGGCTTTGAACCGGATCCTGGCAGCGACCGGTAACCAGTGGAGTGATCGCAGCAGAGGAGTGATGTGGGAGAATTTGGGAAGGTTGTAGATGAGTCGGGCAGCGGCGTTTTGAATCATCTATAGTGGCTGTATGGCACAAGCTGGCAGGCTTGCAAGGAGATTGTTGCAGTAATCAAGGCGGGAGGTCACCGTAGCCTGGACAAGCAGCTGGGTAGAGTGCGTGGTCAGGTATGGTTGAATCCTTCTGATGTTGTACAGAAGGAATCTGCAGGACCATGATGTTGCCTTGATGTGCTCCTTGAGGTCCATTTGGTCATCCAGGACCACCCCCAGGCTCTTAGCAGAGTGAGAGGCAGTCACTGTGGTGCCATCAACCATGATTGAGAGCTCACATAGTAAGGAGGTCTTGTATGGGAAGAAGAGCAGCTCAGTTTTGAGGTTGAACTTTAGGTGGTGGCTGGCCATCCAGGTGGAGATGTCAGTCAGGCAGGAAGATATCTTATCATCGACCTGTGAGGCCGAGGGGGGGAAAGAAAGGAAGAGTTGCATGTCATCTGCATAACAATGATAGGAGAAGCCATGTGAATTAATAACTGAACCAAGATATCATGGTGTACATGGAGAACAGCAGAGGACCCAGTACAGATCCCTGCAACACTCCCGTAACAAGGGGATGAGAAGTAGAGGCAGACCCCATCCAGGTGATCTGGTAGGACCTATCTGCAAGATAGGAAGTGAACCAAGACAGGGAAGTCCCAGTGATGCCCATCCCAGCCAAGGTGGAGAGGAGTATTTTGTGGTCGACCGTGTCGAATGCTGCAGACAGGTCCAGAAGGATCAGGACAGAGGAGAGGCATGAGGCTCTTGCAGTGGCAAGTGCCTCCGTCACAGCCAGGAGGGCAGTCTCTGTTGAGTGCCTGGATCGGAAGCCAGACTGATTAGGGTCTAGCAGGTTGTTCTGATGGAGAGGTTAGTTGTTTAAGCACTGCTCGCTCAAGGGTTTTGGACAGAAAGGGTAGAAGCGATACGAGTTGATAATTCATTACATCAGAGGGGTCTGAGGTGGGTTTCTTGAGGAGTGGGGTAACGCGAGCCATCTTAAAATCAGAGGGAACATGACCAGAGGCAAGAGAAGAATTAACAATGGAGGACAGATAGAGAAGGATCTTGCTGGAAATGGATTGGAGGACTGTAGATGGGATGGGGTCAAGTGGACAGGTGGTTTCCCGATGAGAAGTGATGAGTTGCAGTACATCGGAGTCCTCCAGCATCTCAAAGGAGGTCAGTGTAGCTGTGGGTTTGTCCCGGGGGGTTGGGGGGCTCACTGGATGGGCAAAGGAGTTCCGGATTGTAGCCACCTTTCCTTCAAAGGCGGCCAGAAAGTCATCTGTGGAAAGAGAAGAGAGAGATGGGTATGGGGGAGGAATGAGGAGGGAAGAGAAGGTGGAGAACAGTTTTCGTGGGTTAGAGACACATGCACTGATCTTAGATTGGAAAAATGAGGCTTTAGCTGATGTGAGGGCAGATGTGAAAGTCGCCAGCAGGGTATGATATGCGGTCAGGTCATCAGAGGATCGGGATTTCCTCCACTTCCTCTCTGCAGCCCGCAGTGATGTTCTGCTGGAGCGTAGTGACTCAATCAGCCATGGGCAGAGGGGTGAGGAGCGTGCTGGTTTGGAGACAAGAGGACAAAGTGAGTCGAGGGACTGGGAGAGGCAGGAGTTGAAGGTAGAGGCAGCAAGATTAACTGGCAGGTTAGAGAAAGAAGCAGGAGGGGAAGTGTAGAGAGAGCAGTGGAGATGAGGGAGGATTGTGACAGAGTAGAGAGATTTCTCCTGAAAGTTACTGTGGGTGAGCTGTTGAATGAATTGTGGGGAAGTAAGTAGGAGAGGGAGAAAGAAAGAAAGAAGTGGTCTGACACATGGAGGGGTGTCACCGTGAGTTGGGGAATGGAGCAGCTTCTGGTGAATACAAGGTCTAGTTGGTTACCAGCCTTGCGTGTGGGGGGAGAAGAAGACAGGGCAAAAGACTGGAGGAGTGAGGCAACCCTGGACAGTTGGGAGGTCTCTGGTGGGAGGTTGAAGTCTGCCAGTAGAATAACAGGAGTGCCACCTCAGGGAGGGAGCTCAGGAGGGTGTCCAGCTTGTCCAGGAAAGAGCCGAGTGGACCTGGAGGACGGTACAGAACAATAATGTGAAATTTTGAGGGATGAGTTACAGTAATTGCATGGAATTCAAATGAGGAGGGAATATGGTTAGGACTGGGGGGGACACACAGAACTTCCAGGACCAGGAAATGAGCAAACCGGTACCTCCGCCTCAACCAGAGGGCCCTGGGGGTGTGCGAGAAGGAGTATCCCGCAGACAGTGTAGCTGGGGTGGCGGTGTTGTCGTCATTCCTCTGAACTAGAGCGAATCCACATAAGACAAAGACCGGACAAATCCAGAAACACATCTTCAAGCCCTGAGAAGCCAAAAATCAGACCAGCGCTTAGTTTATACAGTAGACTGATCCGACCAGAAAGAGAAAGCGAGGGGGCAAGGGGGTGGTCAGAATAAGAGCGGACGAGCATCTGATTGGAGATGAACTCCATTCAAGGCACTGAGGAGCTGGAGGAATTTGCATGCATCAGAATTCCAACACAACAGCCACTGTCCCATGGCACATCAATCACAGGCAGTAAAACAGGCAGGTTTAGACACCCGTTTAAAATCTGCAGCTCCCCGAGCTTTCCTTGCAGACATGGGAACCTACCAAGCAGGTGGAGGAGGGGGGGGAGGGGGAGGGGGAGGGGGAGTCGGCTCCACTGAAGCTCTAGACCCACTTACCGCCTTTATTCACACACAATGCCAAATGCGCACATACATACACAGTACACACACACATGCACACGTGTACGTAAACAGGCACACAGACGCACCCATAAGCACAGACACAGACACAACACAGACACACCCCCGCATACACACACACACACACACACGCCTGCAAACAGCAGTGAGGAACATTCACACACAGCAATACAAGTTGCTGAATTTGTCCAGCTGTTCCCAAGTATTTGCATTCAGCCTCTTAGCTTTCCCAGAGATCAGGCCACAGTGAGAACTCCTTATGCTACAACGTGCACTGCGAGTTAGAAATTACACTGCACCAGTCCCAAACGCACACCTTTCAAGAGCCGACCACACATGGAGCAAAAATAAATCAATAAAATAAATCTGCAATAAAATAAAGCTCCACGCTTCACATTGTCCATTTGCAGAGCGTGTGGGGACCGACTGACCCAGGACCAGATTTGTCTTTCGGTACATGCTGAAGAGGGATTACAATAAGCGCCTGAGAGACTGATCCCAGACCAGCTACTGTTAACAGAAAAGCACTAACTGTGTGTATAGTATACGTTCTCAGTGCTTTCCGAGAGAATTCTGACAAGCTCTCCTGGCTTCAGGCGACAGCTCTTCAGCCATGGAACAGTAACCCTGCATTAACACTGTCGCAGTTGGAGCATTTCAGGTTCCGTTTCGCAATCCCTAGGCTGAGGAGCACGTTATGAGCATCTCAATGATAAGCGCTTTCGTCAGCTCTTTCCAGAAAATTCAAAACGCGCTGTGATGGGAGAACAATATATTCAGCGTACATTTGACGGGTGCAAAGTGACACCCAGGAATGTCAGTCTTTCGCAGAACAAGAAAGTTTGGTTTCCAGCACCGCTTGTTCCACAACGAGAATTTCCAGTAGACAGCAGAGGTGAAATGTCTTGATCAGCCATAAAAGGTTGTGCATTGTGATTTTTTAAAATCTTAAAAAACTTCACCAACTTGTTTCCTCACCTTTCATTGAAATAAAATGACAGAGTGGGTTTGTTCTAAGCATGTCGTTCTCAGTTTATATCTTATATAGTATTAAAAATAGTGTATTTCATTTTCGTTCAAAACAGATAGTGTACTCTTAATTTATCTATACTTTTAATTTATCTATATATTTTAATTTTGATCTGCTACAGTGTGAAGCACTTTGGGCTCCATTTCACGTATGAAAAGTGCTATACAAATAAAGTTACTATTATTAGGGGTCCAAGCAGCGAAGCTGGTGGAACCCTATTGTATTTGTTAGGATTATTATTATTAGGGGTCCAAGCAGCGAAGCTGGTGGAACCCTATTGTTTTTGTTAGGATTATTAGGGGTCCAAGCAGCGAAGCTGGTGGAACCCTATTGTATCTGTTAGGATTATTATTAGGGGTCCAAGCAGCGAAGCTGGTGGAACCCTATTGTTTTTGTTAGGATTATTAGGGGTCCAAGCAGCGAAGCTGGTGGAACCCTATTGTATCTGTTAGGATTATTAGGGGTCCAAGCAGCGAAGCTGGTGGAACCCTATTGTATCTGTTAGGATTATTAGGGGTCCAAGCAGCGAAGCTGGTGGAACCCTATTGTTTTTGTTAGGATTATTATTATTATTATTATTCTTATTTTTCTCCGCTAAAAGTGTCTGAGGCTCAGCAACCATAAGTCCTAGAGCAACCAAATTTGGCAGGTGGGTTCCTATGGCCCCCCACTACTCAGGCACTAAAAATCACCTATGTCGGCCAGATGGTGGCGCTATAACAAAGGGTTAGGCGTAAAAGGCCATAACTCTCACACCATGAGTTAGATCAACACAAAACTTCATCGACATATGCATCTGAACGTGCTCTATCACTTTGCCATTGGCACCACCTATGGCCGCCATATTGTTTGCCTGCCCTTTTGACTTTTTAGTTGGGGCGTGGCTGTTTTCTCCACTAAAATGTCTGAGGCTCAGCAACCATAAGTTGTAGACCAACCAAATTTTGGAGGTGGGTTCCTATGGCCCCCCACTACTCGGGCACTAAAAATCATCTATGTCGGCCAGATGGTGGCGCTATAACAAAGGGTCATACTTTAAAAGGCCATAACTCCCACACCGTAAGTCAGATCAACACAAAACTTCATCGACCAATGCATCTGAATGTGCTCTACAACTTTGCTTTTGGGACCACCTATGTCCGCCATATGGTTTGCCCGCCATTTGGACTTTTTTATTAGGTGGGGTGCGGAAAAGCTGGAGCTCCAAATTCTAAGTGTTATGACATCGAGTAAACTTCTTTACGGCAAGCGACATCCATGGCGACGCAAGTAATCCGACACCGTAAGGTTAGTTTTTTATCAGTGAGGGGACGGTCTTGGGGCACTTGGAACGGTAGGATACTGCCCTCTAGGGTTTTCGAAACACTTGTTCCTGGTTATGGTTAGACACTTTGTTGTACGTCGCTCTGGATATGAGCGTCTGCCAAATGCCTGTAATGTAATGTAGGCTAATATTCCGTAACAACAAGATAAACCCGACATTTGCCCTAAAATGTGCCAATACAGCAGTGGAAACGCTGCTTACTGAATAACGAAATAAACGAGACAAAGTTTTTTTTAATTATACCATCTCATATTACAGTCAATATCTGGGACTAAACATTGAATAAATATACAATCTTACCATTGGTTTTACGCGTAGAGATGTCCCTTTTGCGACTGAGTGGTCATACATTGTCTTGGACAATCCGTTTGTGATTCCTGTTGCTTACGGCGTTGTCGCCGTTTTTAGAACAATTTGGCTTGATTGACAGTTTATTTATTCAGTAGATGAGAGTATAAGCTTTCTAACGATGTATAACATATCTGATTTTTCATTTGGAATAGCGTTTTATAGTTCAGCGTAATGGAATATTTTCTTATCGCATTCACTGCGGCGTAGCATTAAAGACGATGCACCTAACGAAACGTTGTCAACGATTTTCATAATTTCTTGGAGAGTACTATTATTATTGAGGACTTCGGGGCATAGCTAAGCCATTTCTTTGCTGATAGACCTATCTGACATCGTTTTCTGACGCAAAACAGAAGCGGATAGGACTTTGTCATTGATTTTCTGTCTCTATACTACTAAACACAGATAAAATGTCATGTTGCTATGTAAGTATTACTGCTCAAAATATTTAGGTTATATACGTTATCTTTGAAATTGAGTGTCTTTAAATAGGTTAGTGGTATTATATAATGTGGATATTTAACACTGCAATGTAAGCGTCAGTGTAATAGTTTTTGTGACCCATGGAACAGTGATGACGACAGTGTTGGAACGTTGCTAAAACGTGGTAGACGGTTGAAAATTATTTTCGTCCCCCCCCATCCGTCATTATGCTGAGAAATAGCTAAACCATTTTTTATTGATAGTAATTGAGTTTCTCTGGAAACGCGCAAAAACACGCTGGTATAATAAAACAATGACGGTAAATATAGCCTACATATGTAGTCCGCTTCATTCCGTTGCTACCATAACATAACAGACTATCTTGTGTCTACAGCTGCAGTTTCTCGCTGCAATTACAAATATTGAATATAAACAAAAGACGCAATTTATGCTGTACTCTACCAATGTCTACATAAATAATACGGTACTCTGACCGTATGAAGCAGTTATCATGGATGGCGAGTTGATATTTCTTGCTACTACAAGTTTGTTAGTAAAAGCTTTGAGAGGATGAATCATTACTTTTCTTTGGCATGGATCCATTTGAAGACAATATCGGGTGAGTTCGTTTACTCTTTAAATCCGTCATTATGCTGAGAGAAATCGTATTCTCAATTTAATCTCCACATTGACTGTAAGCTTTGGGTGGTAACTAGTTAGCTGTTTCGTAGGTGACTTAGTTAATGCACTCGTCTTAACTATTGCTTGCATTTCTGCATAGACTGCGTTGTTGCTGTTCTTGTTTGTGTTAGTGTTAATCAGTTTAACCTACAGGGTCCAAGTTGAACTATGCGGTTGTTCCCTGCACTCGGAACGGTAGGCTACTGCCCTCTAGGGTTTTCGACACACTTGTTCCTGGTTATGGTTAAACACTTTGTTGTACGTCGCTCTGGATAGGAGCGTCTGCCAAATGCCTGTAATGTGATGTAATGCAATATTCCGTAGCAACAAGATAAACCCGACATTAGCCCTAAAATACGCCAATACAGCAGTGAAAACGCTGCTCACTGAATAACGAAATAAACGAGACAATTAAAAAAAAAATTATACCATGTCATTCTACAGTCAATATCTGGGACTATACATTGAATAAATATACAATTTTTACCATTGCTTTTACGCGTAGAGATGTCCCTTTTGCGAATGAGTGGTCATATATTGTCTTGGACAATCCGTTTGCGAAATATACGCGCATCTGTGACGCCAGGGTCGGCTATCTTCAACAATAGCTGTGCGTAATACCACACCTGTTGCTTACGACGTTGTCGCCCTTTTTAGTGCAATTTGGCTTGATTGACAATTCATTTATTCAGTAGGTGAGAGTATAAGCTTTCTAACGATGTATAACATGTCTAATTTTGCTTTTGGAATAGCGTTTTATAGGTCAGTGTGTAACCAAAATTTTTCTGATCTGCCAATGTCTAAATGAATAAACGGTAGGCTACTTTGCGCGCAGCGCACAGATCGCGAGTTGATATTACGTCTTTTATTTCCGTTTTTTCTCAATGTCTTATTTATTATTTGAAATGTGTATTTATGTGCTATTATTCTATCTGTCACTGTGGCGCTCTGAAATGTGCATTCTCTGCTAAGCTGAGCAGTGGATTGGAATACGTGTCTGACGTAGTGTTGCACGGTATACCAAACTTCAGCACTTTCTCTGTACTTAAAAAAAGAAAAAATAAATAAAAAAGAAACGGTTCGGTATTAGAATATTCCGACGTTCGGTAGTTTTGAGTCAAATGTAAAAGCCAGGGAAAATTGCCTCTCGCATTACTGATTGAGAGGATGAAAAGTGTAATTTGTCAGAATCTTCGCAAGAAGGCAGTAGCAACTAAGGTTGCCAAGTGAGGTGACCTGCGCTTGTGCACTCAGGTCCTTGATACAGCGCAAGCTTTGACTCAGTTCACTTCAGTAGCAATAGGTGTTCCAATTTGGAAATATTTTATTATAGATAGATGCTGTATTGTTATTAAAATATGCTGTTTTTAAATCTATTTAAAGGTGAAAGACCTGTTTTAAAGATTATTTACTTTAAAACTGTTTAATTTTTTAAATATATTTAACATATTTTTCTATTGTTCAGTGTTGTAACACTATAGGCCTATGCATATTAATATGTTGGAGAGGTTTCAACTTAAAGGTTGTTAATGAACCAGGTTGTTAATAAACCATGAATTTGAAAATGAGGTCAACCCTTGTGGACATTACGTTTCTCATCTATTAAGGTAATTTCAGTATCGTTAGGTACCGAGTATCGAATTAGCATCGTTTAAGTTTCAAGTATCATTTCAGTATTGAGTATCGTAATACTAAACCTGGTATCAGTATCAAAGTCAAAATTTTGGTATTGTGACAACACTAGTGTGACGCCTTTTTTAGTTGCGGCGCAGAAACACTGCAGCTGTGCATACACGCCAGGCCATCTAAGTATTACAACATGCCATCTAAGTGTTACGACATAGTAAAGGCCTTTACGGGAAGCGGCCAGGACACTTCCATGGTGACGCAACTAAGTCATCCGCCAGCGTCTCTTAGCACAAAATATGCCCTAAGTTATCTATGTTTTATACAATCATCATGATATTCAGTTGGGTGAAGGCATATGATCATGAGGACAAAGCCATTTTAAAATCGCTCCATAGGGGGCGCGATGGTGCCAATGCTTGGACCCCTCCCAACGCCGCTTGCGGCTTTAATTATTATTATTATTCTTATTTTTCTCTGCTAAAAGTGTCTGAGGCTCAGCAACCATAAGTCCTACAGCAACCAAATTTGGCAGGTGGGTTGCTATGGCCCCCCACTACTCAGGCACTAAAAATCACCTATGTCGGCCAGATGGTGGCGCTATAACAAAGGGTTAGGCGTAAAAGGCCATAACTCTCACACCATGAGTTAGATCAACACAAAACTTCATCGACCTATGCATCTGAACGTGCTCTACAACTTTGCCATTGGCACCACCTATGTCCGCCATAGTGTTTGCCTGCCCTTTTGACTTTTTAGTTGGGGCGTGGCTGTTTTCTCCACTAAAATGTCTGAGGCTCAGCAACCATAAGTTGTAGACCAACCAAATTTTGGAGGTGGGTTCCTATGGCCCCCCACTACTCGGGCACTAAAAATCATCTATGTCGGCCAGATGGTGGCGCTATAACAAAGGGTCATACTTTAAAAGGCCATAACTCCCACACCGTAAGTCAGATCAACACAAAACTTCATCGACCAATGCATCTGAATGTGCTCTACAACTTTGCTTTTGGGACCACCTATGTCCGCCATATGGTTTGCCCGCCATTTGGACTTTTTTATTAGGTGGGGTGCGGAAAAGCTGGAGCTCCAAATTCTAAGTGTTATGACATCGAGTAAACTTCTTTACGGCAAGCGACATCCATGGCGACGCAAGTAATCCGACACCGTAAGGTTAGTTTTTTTATCAGTGAGGGGACGGTCTTGGGGCACTTGGAACGGTAGGATACTGCCCTCTAGGGTTTTCGAAACACTTGTTCCTGGTTATGGTTAGACACTTTGTTGTACGTCGCTCTGGATATGAGCGTCTGCCAAATGCCTGTAATGTAATGTAGGCTAATATTCCGTAACAACAAGATAAACCCGACATTTGCCCTAAAATGTGCCAATACAGCAGTGGAAACGCTGCTTACTGAATAACGAAATAAACGAGACAAAGTTTTTTTTAATTATACCATCTCATATTACAGTCAATATCTGGGACTAAACATTGAATAAATATACAATCTTACCATTGGTTTTACGCGTAGAGATGTCCCTTTTGCGACTGAGTGGTCATACATTGTCTTGGACAATCCGTTTGTGATTCCTGTTGCTTACGGCGTTGTCGCCGTTTTTAGAACAATTTGGCTTGATTGACAGTTTATTTATTCAGTAGATGAGAGTATAAGCTTTCTAACGATGTATAACATATCTGATTTTTCATTTGGAATAGCGTTTTATAGTTCAGCGTAATGGAATATTTTCTTATCGCATTCACTGCGGCGTAGCATTAAAGACGATGCACCTAACGAAACGTTGTCAACGATTTTCATAATTTCTTGGAGAGTACTATTATTATTGAGGACTTCGGGGCATAGCTAAGCCATTTCTTTGCTGATAGACCTATCTGACATCGTTTTCTGACGCAAAACAGAAGCGGATAGGACTTTGTCATTGATTTTCTGTCTCTATACTACTAAACACAGATAAAATGTCATGTTGCTATGTAAGTATTACTGCTCAAAATATTTAGGTTATATACGTTATCTTTGAAATTGAGTGTCTTTAAATAGGTTAGTGGTATTATATAATGTGGATATTTAACACTGCAATGTAAGCGTCAGTGTAATAGTTTTTGTGACCCATGGAACAGTGATGACGACAGTGTTGGAACGTTGCTAAAACGTGGTAGACGGTTGAAAATTATTTTCGTCCCATCCCCATCCGTCATTATGCTGAGAAATAGCTAAACCATTTTTATTGATAGTAATTGAGTTTCTCTGGAAACGCGCAAAAACACGCTGGTATAATAAAACAATGACGGTAAATATAGCCTACATATGTAGTCCGCTTCATTCCGTTGCTACCATAACATAACAGACTATCTTGTGTCTACAGCTGCAGTTTCTCGCTGCAATTACAAATATTGAATATAAACAAAAGACGCAATTTATGCTGTACTCTACCAATGTCTACATAAATAATACGGTACTCTGACCGTATGAAGCAGTTATCATGGATGGCGAGTTGATATTTCTTGCTACTACAAGTTTGTTAGTAAAAGCTTTGAGAGGATGAATCATTACTTTTCTTTGGCATGGATCCATTTGAAGACAATATCGGGTGAGTTCGTTTACTCTTTAAATCCGTCATTATGCTGAGAGAAATCGTATTCTCAATTTAATCTCCACATTGACTGTAAGCTTTGGGTGGTAACTAGTTAGCTGTTTCGTAGGTGACTTAGTTAATGCACTCGTCTTAACTATTGCTTGCATTTCTGCATAGACTGCGTTGTTGCTGTTCTTGTTTGTGTTAGTGTTAATCAGTTTAACCTACAGGGTCCAAGTTGAACTATGCGGTTGTTCCCTGCACTCGGAACGGTAGGCTACTGCCCTCTAGGGTTTTCGACACACTTGTTCCTGGTTATGGTTAAACACTTTGTTGTACGTCGCTCTGGATAGGAGCGTCTGCCAAATGCCTGTAATGTGATGTAATGCAATATTCCGTAGCAACAAGATAAACCCGACATTAGCCCTAAAATACGCCAATACAGCAGTGAAAACGCTGCTCACTGAATAACGAAATAAACGAGACAATTAAAAAAAAAATTATACCATGTCATTCTACAGTCAATATCTGGGACTATACATTGAATAAATATACAATTTTTACCATTGCTTTTACGCGTAGAGATGTCCCTTTTGCGAATGAGTGGTCATATATTGTCTTGGACAATCCGTTTGCGAAATATACGCGCATCTGTGACGCCAGGGTCGGCTATCTTCAACAATAGCTGTGCGTAATACCACACCTGTTGCTTACGACGTTGTCGCCCTTTTTAGTGCAATTTGGCTTGATTGACAATTCATTTATTCAGTAGGTGAGAGTATAAGCTTTCTAACGATGTATAACATGTCTAATTTTGCTTTTGGAATAGCGTTTTATAGGTCAGTGTAACCAAAATTTTTCTGATCTGCCAATGTCTAAATGAATAAAACGGTAGGCTACTTTGCGCGCAGCGCACAGATCGCGAGTTGATATTACGTCTTTTATTTCCGTTTTTTCTCAATGTCTTATTTATTATTTGAAATGTGTATTTATGTGCTATTATTCTATCTGTCACTGTGGCGCTCTGAAATGTGCATTCTCTGCTAAGCTGAGCAGTGGATTGGAATACGTGTCTGACGTAGTGTTGCACGGTATACCAAAACTTCAGCACTTTCTCTGTACTTAAAAAAAGAAAAAATAAATAAAAAAGAAACGGTTCGGTATTAGAATATTCCGACGTTCGGTAGTTTTGAGTCAAATGTAAAAGCCAGGGAAAATTGCCTCTCGCATTACTGATTGAGAGGATGAAAAGTGTAATTTGTCAGAATCTTCGCAAGAAGGCAGTAGCAACTAAGGTTGCCAAGTGAGGTGACCTGCGCTTGTGCACTCAGGTCCTTGATACAGCGCAAGCTTTGACTCAGTTCACTTCAGTAGCAATAGGTGTTCCAATTTGGAAATATTTTATTATAGATAGATGCTGTATTGTTATTAAAATATGCTGTTTTTAAATCTATTTAAAGGTGAAAGACCTGTTTTAAAGATTATTTACTTTAAAACTGTTTAATTTTTTAAATATATTTAACATATTTTTCTATTGTTCAGTGTTGTAACACTATAGGCCTATGCATATTAATATGTTGGAGAGGTTTCAACTTAAAGGTTGTTAATGAACCAGGTTGTTAATAAACCATGAATTTGAAAATGAGGTCAACCCTTGTGGACATTACGTTTCTCATCTATTAAGGTAATTTCAGTATCGTTAGGTACCGAGTATCGAATTAGCATCGTTTAAGTTTCAAGTATCATTTCAGTATTGAGTATCGTAATACTAAACCTGGTATCAGTATCAAAGTCAAAATTTTGGTATTGTGACAACACTAGTGTGACGCCTTTTTTAGTTGCGGCGCAGAAACACTGCAGCTGTGCATACACGCCAGGCCATCTAAGTATTACAACATGCCATCTAAGTGTTACGACATAGTAAAGGCCTTTACGGGAAGCGGCCAGGACACTTCCATGGTGACGCAACTAAGTCATCCGCCAGCGTCTCTTAGCACAAAATATGCCCTAAGTTATCTATGTTTTATACAATCATCATGATATTCAGTTGGGTGAAGGCATATGATCATGAGGACAAAGCCATTTTAAAATCGCTCCATAGGGGGCGCGATGGTGCCAATGCTTGGACCCCTCCCAACGCCGCTTGCGGCTTTAATTATTATTATTATTCTTATTTTTCTCTGCTAAAAGTGTCTGAGGCTCAGCAACCATAAGTCCTACAGCAACCAAATTTGGCAGGTGGGTTGCTATGGCCCCCCACTACTCAGGCACTAAAAATCACCTATGTCGGCCAGATGGTGGCGCTATAACAAAGGGTTTTGCGTAAAAGGCCATAACTCCCACACCATGAGTTAGATCAACACAAAACTTCATCGACCTATGCATCTGAACGTGCTCTACAACTTTGCCATTGGCACCACCTATGTCCGCCATAGTGTTTGCCCGCCATTTAGACTTTTTAGTTGGGGCATGGCAGTTTTCTCCGCTAAAATGTCTGAGGCTCAGCAACCATAAGTTGCAGACCAACCAAATTTGGTAGGTGGGTTCCTATGGCCCCCCACTACTCAGTCACTACAAATCACCTATGTCGGCCGGATGGTGGCGCTATAACAAAGGGTCATATTTTAAAAGGCCATAACTCCTACACCATAAGTCAGATCAACACAAAACTTCATCGACCGATGCATCTGTATGTGCTCTACAACTTTGCTTTTGGGAGCACCTATGTCCGCCATATTTTTTGCCCGCCATTTGGACTTTTTTATTAGGTGGGGTGCGGAAGAGCTGTTGCTGCAAATTCTAAGTGTTACAACATCTAGTAAACTTCTTTACGGCAAGCGACATCCATGGCGACGCAAGTAATCCGACACCGTTGGGTCTAGTTTTTATCAGTGAGGGGAGGGTCTGACCGTCGGGGAAGGAATGGAAGAGTGCCAGCCAGAGTGCATGCTAGGCTATTAAAGGTTTGTTAGTAAAAGCTTTTTGAGAGGATGAATAATTACTTTTCTTTGGCATGGATCCATTTGAAGACAGTATCGGGTGAGTTCGTTAAGTCTTTAAATCTGTCATTATGGTGAGAAATAGCTAAACCATTTTATTGGTAGGTTTTGAGTTTCTGTGCAAACGCGCGAAAACACACTGGTATAATAAAACAATGATGGCAATACATGTATAGTCCACTTCGTTCCGTTGCTACCATAACATAAACTATCTTGTGTCTACAGCTGCAGTTTCTCGCTGCAATTTCTAATATTGAATATAAACAAAAGACGCAATTTATGCTGTAAATCGTATTCTCAATTCAATCTCTAAATTGACTGTAAGCTTAGGGTTGTAACTAGGTAGTTGTTTCGTAGGTGACTTAACTAGTCTTAACTATTGCTTGTATTTTCGCATAGACTGCGTTGTTGCTGTTCTTGTTTGTGTTAGTGTTAATCAGTTTAACCTACAGGGTCCAGGTTGAACTATGCGGTTGTCCCCTGCGCTTGGAATGGTAGGCTACTGCCCTCTAGGGTTTTCGACACACTTGTTCCTGGTTATGGTTAAACACTTTGTTGTACGTCGCTCTGGATAGGAGCGTCTGCCAAATGCCTGTAATGTAATGTAATGCAATATTCTGTAGCAACAAGATAAACCCGACATTAGCCCTAAAATATGCCAATACAGCAGTGAAAACGCTGCTCACTGAATAACGAAATAAACGAGACAAAGTTTTTTTTAATTATACCATGTCATTCTACAGTCAATATCTGGGACTAAACATTGAATAAATATACAATCTTACCATTGGTTTTACGCGTAGAGATGTCCCTTTTGCGACTGAGTGGTCATATATTGTCTTGGATAATCCGTTTGTGAAATGTCGGCTTCCTTCAAAAATAGCTGTGCGTAATACCACACCTGTGGCTTACGGCGTTGTCGACCTTTTTAGTACAATTTGGCTTGATTGACAATTCATTTATTCAGTAGCTGAGAGTATAAGCTTTCTAATGATGTATAACATGTCTGATTTTGCTTTTGGAATAACGTTTTATAGGTCAGCGTAACCAAAATTTTTCTTATCTGCCAATGTCTAAATGAATAAAACGGTAGGCTACTTTGCGCGCAGCACGCAGATCGCGAGTTGATATTACGTCTTTTTTTCCCGTTTTTTCTCAATGTCGTATTTATTATTTGAAATGTGCATTCATGTGTTATTATTCTATCTGTCTCTGTGGTGCTCTGAAATGTGCATTCTCTGCTAAGCTGAGCAATGGATTGGAATATGTGTCTGACGTAGTGTTGCACGGTATACCAAAACTTCAGCACTTTCTCGGTACTTAAAAAAAATAAAAAAAAGATAAAAAAACCGTTCGGTATTAGAATATTCCGACGTTCGGTAGTTTTCAGACAAATGTAAAAGCCAGGGAAAATTGTCTCCTGCATTACTGATTGAGAGGATGCAAAGTGTAATTTGTCAGAATCTTCGCTAGAAGGCAGTGGCAACTAAGGTTGCCAAGTGAGGTGACTTGCGCTTGTGCACTCAGCTCCTTGATACAGCGCAAGCTTTGACTCAGTTCACTTCAGTAGCAATAGGTGTTCCAATTTGGAAATATTTTATTATAGATAGATGCTGTATTGTTATTAAAATATGCTGTTTTTAAATCTATTTAAAGGTGAAAGACCTGTTTTAAAGATTATTTACTTTAAAACTGTTTAATTTTTTAAATATATTTAACATATTTTCCTATTGTTCAGTGTTGTAACACTATAGGCCTATGCATACTAATATGTTGAAGAGGCTTCAACTTAAAGGTTGTTAATGAACCAGGTTGTTAATAAACCATGAATTTGAAAATGAGGTCAACCCTTGTGGACATTACGTTTCTCATCAGGGGCGACAGCTCAGGAGGTAAGAGCGATTGTCTGGCAGTCGGAGGGTTGCCGGTTCCAACCCCACCCTGGGCATGTCGAAGTGTCCTTGAGCAAGACACCTAACCCCTAACTGCTCTGGCGAATGAGAAGCATCAATTGTAAAGCGCTTTGGATAAAAGCGCTATATAAATGCAGTCCATTTACCATCTATTAAGGTAATTTCAGTATCGTTAGGTATCGAATTAGCATCGTTTAAGTTTCAAGTATCATTTCAGTATTGAGTATCGTAATACTAAACCTGGTATCAGTATCAAAGTCAAAATTTTGGTATCGTGACAACACTAGTGTGACGCCTTTTTTAGTTGCGGCGCAGAAACACTGCAGCTGTGCATACACGCCTGACCATCTAAGTGTTACGACATAGTAAAGGCCTTGACGGGAAGCGGCCAGGACATATCCATGGCGACGCAACTAAGTCATCCGACAGCGTCTCTTAGCACAAAATTGGCCATCAATATTTCATACGATCATCATGATATTCAGTAGATATGTTGGGTGAAGGCATATGATCATGTGGACAAAGCCATTTTAAAATTTCTCCATAGGGGGCGCGATGGTGCCAATGCTTGGACCCCTCCCAACGCCGCTTGCGGCTTTAATTATTATTATTATTATTATTATTATTACTTGTTGTAGTGGCTTCGTATTTTAAAAGTGTAGCCACTTCTGACCTGGGATAGCCATCAAGTCTACGCGCATCCTTCTCAATGAAGAGTTCCGTCCCGAAAGTAAAATGAAACAATCATTTTATTGCTTTCTTTTGGTTTAAACAAACACAACAAAAAAATACCCTTCGTCCCGTGCAAGTGCATACGTGGTACGGTCGTGCGGTCGTGCGGTCGTGCGGTCGTGCGGTAGAAAACTTTTTTGCTTCCCCGGTCTTACCCCCTCCCACATCCGTAACCATTATTATCCACGTAATATACAGGTAAGCATACGTAACCAGGCCAGGTAAGGTCTTTTGACGGGTAATTATAAGACATAAATGCATATCATATAATAAATCAAAAGAATCCCCAAATCTAATGCATTTTCATAGTTCATTAATTATTAATAATTTTAATTTACAATAACAAAACAAAATTCATAAATGGCTCCTACATTCCGGCCCCTAATTGTCCGTTATTAAAAAATGGGGCAATTATTTTATATGCAAGTATATCTAAAAGGAGCCTGAAAATTAGCATGTCTTTTATAGACTCTTGAAAAATTCAAAATATCCCAGCAAAAAAAAAAAAAAGAATAATCCACGAAAGGGTATAATCCAATGTCCGAAAAAGAAATACTCCGAAAAAGATAATCCAACGTGAGAGAACAAAAGTATTCCAAAAAAGAGAGAGCACTGCTCTCAAATAATATTTCAGCCCATAGGTCAAAGTCCATGAAAAGTCAAAGGTCAAAAGTAGAGGTTAGTCTATGTCATTAGTCACTTTGAAGCTTCTTTCAGTAGGCACAATTTGCTGATGGGCCTTTCAAGGATGTTGTTCTTGGTCTTGACCTTAACTCGACGTACATGCCCTCTGCTGTCAGGCATGGTCTCTTCGATCTTTCCCATGAGCCAGGAATTACGAGGTGACGTTTCATCAACAATGAGGACCACGTCTCCTGGGACTAGGTTCTTCCTCACTTTGTTCCATTTTTGTCTTTCCTGCAGTAGCGGAAGGTATTCACGCTTCCACCGCTTCCAAAAAAGATCGGCCAGGTACTGGACCTGTCTCCATCTCCTCCTGGAGTATGAATCCTCCTTATTAAAGGAACCAGGTGGTAGAATGGACTTTCCTTTCAGCTGTAGTAGATGATTCGGGGTCAGAGCCTCAAGATCGTTCGGGTCATCTGACACAGTGGTAATGGGACGATCATTGAGGATGGCCTCGGCTTCACACAGGGCGGTTTGGAGACCCTCGTCATCCAGAGTCTGCTGGCGCAACACTGAATACAGCACCTTCTTTATGGATCTTACAAGTCTCTCCCAAACACCTCCGTGGTGTGAACCAGAGGGTGGATTGAATGTCCACTTGATTCCTTCATTGAGCATTGTATGCTGGATCTTACTGTGGTCCAGGTTGGTAAGTGACTCTCGCAATTCCCGCTCAGCTCCAACAAAGTTGGTTCCATTGTCCGATACCATTTCTTTAACTTGACCTCTTCTGCAGATGAACCGCCGCACTGCTGAAATGCAGGAGTCAGTATCTAAAGAATAGGCAAGTTCCAGGTGGACAGCACGACTGACCAGGCATGTAAAAAGTACTCCATACCTTTTAACCAGATTTCTCCCTCTCTTCACTTCTATGGGTCCAAAATAATCTGTTCCCACATATGTGAATGCTGGTAAATCTGGAGAAATACGATTCTTTGGTAGGTCGGCCATTTTTTGTTCTTTTACAGTAGCATGCCATCGTCGACACAGAAGACAGTCGCTGACTATTTTTCTGGCAGCGGAGTTGGCTCGCATTATCCAATACTTCTGCCGGAGCTTTGAAAGCATGTGGCTTCTTCCAGAATGGCCTACAACCATGTGGATATGGCTCAGAAGAAGTCTGGATAGATGGCTGTTTTTAGGGAGGATGGCCGGATGTTTGGACTCCTCTGGCATTGCCATCCTACTAAGTCTTCCTCCAACTCTCAATACTCCATTCATAAGAGTAGGATCAAGTTTGTAAAGAGTGCTACTTTTGTTCATAGCATTATTCCCTTTCCTTAGTACAGCTATTTCGTCCTGGAAATGTTGCTGCTGTACGTAGCATACAAGTGCCTCCTCAGCACATGCAAGATCTTCAACTGAGAGACTTTGAGCACCTAGCTGAGCCCTGGCCTTTTTCATCTGACCATCCAGTAGACTTTGCAGCTTCTGGTCAGAATCCTTAGTGCAGAATGCGGCTTGCACTTTCTTTCTTTTGAGACTTAGTTGCCGAAGCATTTCTTTGAATTTCAAAATCCATGCTGTAGCCTTCTTCAAATTATACCAGGATGAGAAGTGCTTTATTAGCTTAGTGATAGGCTCACTGTCAGAAGTCGTCACAGCTGTACTGAACGTGGTCATGCTTTTCCTAACCTCAGGGTCGTCATCAGAGATGGAAGGCAGCTTGTCTGGAGGTTTAGGCCAGTCTGTCTCGAGCCTTGGTAGGAAATCTGGACCATTCAACCATCGACTGGACTTGAGAAATGAATCTGCGGTCAAACCACGTGACGCATCGTCTGCAGGATTGAGTGCCGTGTTCACATACCGCCACTGTGATTGGTTTGAGAGGTCTCGTATGCTTGAAATTCGATTTGCAACATATGTCTGAAATCTTCTGGTTGTGTTACCAATGTACTTAAGGACAGAAGTGCTGTCTGTCCAGAAGACGGATTCTTGAAGTTTTATTTCCAGTTCTTCTTTCAGCATCTTATCAATGCGGACTGCAACCACAGCTGCTGCTAGCTCCATTCTGGGTATTGTCATTTGCTTCAGGGGGGCTACCCGTGCTTTGCCTAAGACGAAGGCAATATGAATATCGCCTTTGAGGTTTGTCAGTCGCAGGTAGCTTGCTGTACCATACCCGTATTCACTGGCATCACAAAAGTGATGTAATTGTGCAGTGTGCAGTTTTCCAAAGTTGCTGGGGTTTAAAGCATCGGTTGATATGGAAGTTTGACAGCTTGACCAAATCATCTAACCATCCCTGCCAAGACAGAGCAAAGACCTCTGGGATATTGTCGTCCCATCCACAGTTGATTCTGCAAAGATCCTGAATAATCTTCTTTGCTGGGAGAACCAATGGGGCTAGAAATCCTATGGGGTCATAAATGGAATTTGCCACAGACAGAATGCCTCTCCTGGTAAATGGTTGCTGCTTTGTAGCAGTCTTGAAGGAAAAGGTGTCAGCTTCCACATTCCACTGAATTCCGAGAGCTCGCTCCACTGGTAGATCTTCTCGGCCAAGGTCCAACTCCTTCACTTCCTTTGCTTTGTCTTCGTCTGGTATTGCAGACAGAACAGAACGGCTATTACTAATCCACTTAGTAAGTTTGAATCCACCGGTAGAACATACGGCTCTGAGATGCCTAGTTAGGGAGATGGCTTGCTTCTCATCAGGAACTGACTTGAGGCAGTCGTCTACATAGAAGTTCCGACGAATGGTGTTTAAGATGTCTTCACTAACTTTGCCCTCATTGTCATCTGCTGTTTTCTTGAGTGCATAGTTCGCACAGCTGGGTGAGGAAACTGCTCCGAATAGATGAACTGTCATTCTGAATTCAGCCAGTGGCAGACTGATGTCGTTGTCGGGCCACCACAAGAAGCGCAGGAAGTCAACGTCGTGTTCTGAAACTTGGACTTGATGGAACATGCCCTCAATGTCTGCCATAAGAGCTACGGGTTCTTGACGGAATCGAAGTATGACACCCAATAATGTGTTTGTGAGATCGGGACCTTGTAGTAACTCCTTATTGAGTGAGGTTCCATGGAACGATGCAGCACAATCAAATACTACTCAAATCTTCCCTTTTCTCTTGTGGTACACACCGTGGTGTGGTATGTACCACACTTTTCCGTCACTTCTGTGTAGCTGTTCTTGTGGCACCCTCTCAGCATGCCCCTTCTCCAAGATGTCTTTCATAAAGCCTTTATAATCAGCAAAAAATGCTTCATCCCTCCTGAATCTCTTGATGAGGTTCATGGATCGCTGCTCCGCCATCCGTCTATTATTTGGCAGATTCACGCTCTCTTTGCGAAATGGCAATCGTAATTGATAGTGACCATCCTTTAATGTGACAGATTTAGCTGCAATTCCTAGAAATTGTTTGTCCTCTGCAGACAGTTCAGCCTTCTCATCGTAGCCTCGTTCTGAGAAGTCTTGGTTGTATTGTTTGATGAGAAGTTCTTCCAGGCTTGCTATTGTGATCCGATTTGAAATCGTGCATGGTCGACCCTGTTCATCAATGGGCAAGCTGCTGCTCAGGGGACCATTAACCACCCATCCGAGACAGGTTTTGACCGCGTAGGGCCCGTTTCCTTCACTGTTAATAATCTTCCAAGGCTCCATAGCTTTGGGGGCATTGACGCCAATCAACAGTCCGACTTCCGCATGAATAGTGATCAGATGGACATCCTTCAGATATGGCCACCTTTTCAGATCCTCTTGTGTGGGTATGTTCTCTTGTGTGACTGGTATAGCACTCTGTGTGTACACTTCAGGTAGAGCAAAGAAGTTGTTGTTGTCGAGACTGCTCACCTCCAGCCCATCCAGTTTGTAACTGCTTACAGGTCGCTCTTGGCCCATTGTCCTGAGAAGTATTTCCATTCTCCTGCCTCTAGCATCCAGCTGCTTCATCAAGTTCTCAGTACAGAAGGTCGCGGAGCTTCCAGGATCTAAGAACGCATAAGTTGTGACTATTCTGCTGCCTTTGGCTACCTTGATCTGAATAGGTAGAATTGCAAGCGCACAATCCTTGGCGCCGGCCCCAGTAGGTCCACAAGCCTGCATTGAAACCAGGGCACTGGAGACAGGGGTTTCCTCGTTCATAGCTGCGGTGCTCTCTTCTTTCTGCAACGTTTCTCTTGTATTGATGTGAAGGAGAGTTGGATGTTTCTGCTGACAAGAGCGACAGGTCAAGCGATTTCTACACACTTTGCTCATGTGTCCTTTATTTAGACATGCAAAGCAGATGCCCTTTGTCCTGAGAAATTCAATCTTCTCTTTGTGAGGCTTCAGTGTCATCTTCTGACAGCACTCCATAGCATGTTCTCCAGTACAGAATAAGCATGGCTTACAAAAGGCACTTCTATTAACTTTGCCGTCCTGCTTGCTTTGTTTCTCTGCTTCCATGACCACAGGTGTCACTGTTGTAGCAAAACTGCTTCTTTTGCTTCCTGACTTAAACTGACGCTGGAGATCAGTCACCTTTGCTTTAAGGCCTTGTGTTTTGGGAGTAGGATCTTGAATATTCCCAAATATTGGATCTAAAACAACTCTTACTTGCCGTTCAATGAAGTCAACCAGATTTGTGAACTTTGCTCTTTGGTTGGTTTGTTCAAGATGATTACATGCTGCAGATCTCCATTTATCTCTGAGCTTGAAGGGCAACTTAGAAATGATTGTTCTCATATTTGAGGGATTGTCTAGTTCCTGCATGTACTGCAGAGCATGCATAGTATTGCAGCAAATCCGAAGAAACAATGAGCAGGCCTGCAATGCTACCCCGTCCTCAGGTTTGATTGCAGCCCAACTTAGTGCCTTCTCCATATAGGCACTTGTGATCTTGATTTTGTCACCAAAGTGTAGCTTTAGCAGTCGCTTTGCTTCATCGTAGCCTCTTCCAGGTTCCATATGCTGGCAGCTGCGTACCAGCTCTCTTGGTTGGCCAGTGGTATATTGTTCCAGATAATATAATCTGTCCCTACTGATGTTTGTGTTGGACTCAATGCCATGTTCGAAAGCACTTATGAAAGATTGATATTGCAGTGGATCTCCTCCAAACACCGGGATTTCTCTGGCGGGTAGTAAAGAGAGTCTTTGTTGATGCACAAGAAGTTCTGTCATTTCACTCTGCCTGTGCATAACAGTGGTCAATACGGTCTGGTCAGTTTGGTGAGTACGGCCTAATGTTGCACTTGGCTGAATGTCACCCCCTACAGGAACATTGATGTCATGTACTGACATGGACAGATGTGGACTTGGCCTTCTCTGCACAGAAGCTTGATGGAAGGTTGTTTGCATGGAGTTATCAGGGAGTAGGTTCGCTTGCCTCGCTTGCCTCCTTGGTCTAGCCCCTTGAGGGTAAGGCTGTTGCATGCCATCATCAGGAGAGGGGTTTAGAGAGCCTGGATCGAATACTTCAAGAGTCTTAGGTGGTCTGTTGTGCATTTGGTCATAGTATTCATTCATAGCATCTGTAGGTGTCTTCACCTCAGATCGGGGCAATGATGAAACTTCAAATTCTTCGAGGACTTTTAATTTGGCATTGGATTCTGCAATTGCTGTTTCAATTTCCAACTTTTCCTTTTTTGCATTCAGATCCTTAATCAACTTTTGCAGTTTTTCTTCTTCTTCATCCAGTCTGCGTTTTTCCTCCAAAGCTTCAGATTTTGCAATAAGAGCAGCCCGCTCAGTTTTTGATTTTATGCGCAGTGCAGATGCAGTGGTTGATGCTACAGTGCTTTTGATCCCTTTTTAGCAGAGCTGCTGATACTGTCCTGAGGTCGGACCACAGTGTGTTCATTGTAGACAGGTGTTATCCGGTATTGAATGTCTTGAATAAATGCATTGAATTGTTTGACTTTTGGTTGATACCAGTCAAGTTCGTCACCCTCCTTTTCATCACCAGACAGCAGCGATTGTACAGATTGATGCATTTCCGCAAATTCATTCAACAGAACATCAAAGGCCTCCAATTGAGCATTCACTTGTTCCAACGATACATCTTCACCAGCAAACAGCGCATCCAATTCATTCTTGCGCCTCGTCAACACTCCCAACTTCGCTCTACGGGAGCCAATTAATTTATGCAGCACTCTATCAGCCTCAGTTTCGGCGTCTTGTTGTTCATGATAGGACATTTTAATACCAGCCGCGATATCACAATAAATGTGACAATCCGACAATCCACAAATCCCATACAATCCACAACCCACAGTCCGCGAATACGACAATGTTTCAATTCACGTTTACCGACAATGCAACAATGTAACAATTCGTGCGCTCCAGGCAATCGAATCATTTACAACCACAGCGGAGAATATGAAACAACTCAGAGCCAAAGACACAACACAGCAATGACTCCGATTCCTTAGTTTCATTCATTCAAAATATCCCCGCGGGATTCACAGTTGCGTGTTTGTGGTATTCTTTACTCACGGCCCTGTTGGCTTTGGAAAAGGGATGTTGCAGCAGCGGCTTCGATTCGGAGAGATGTCCGTCCGCTTTCCTTTGGATTCCTGGCGAGTGTATCCTTCTTCCAATGACTTCGGCTTCCACGCAAAAGTTTTCTACTTAATGTAGTGGCTTCGTATTTTAAAAGTGTAGCCACTTCTGACCTGGGATAGCCATCAAGTCTACGCGCATCCTTCTCAATGAAGAGTTCCGTCCCGAAAGTAAAATGAAACAATCATTTTATTGCTTTCTTTTGGTTTAAACAAACACAACAAAAAAAATACCCTTCGTCCCGTGCAAGTGCATACGTGGTACGGTCGTGCGGTCGTGCGGTAGAAAACTTTTTTGCTTCCCCGGTCTCACCCCCTCCCACATCCGTAACCATTATTATCCACGTAATATACAGGTAAGCATACGTAACCAGGCCAGGTAAGGTCTTTTGACGGGTAATTATAAGACATAAATGCATATCATATAATAAATCAAAAGAATCCCCAAATCTAATGCATTTTCATAGTTCATTAATTATTAATAATTTTAATTTACAATAACAAAACAAAATTCATAAATGGCTCCTACACTTGTAGTTACCTACCTAAATACTTAGAATGAATCAAGCAAGTTTTCTTATAACTCGTGCGGAAAAAAACGTACGACTAAACTTGTGAAAATGCTTTTTAAAGAATTCAGAATGATAAAAGTCCACTTACTCAGAAAGAGGGGGAGGTTTCATAACCCTGTGCAGGGGTTAAAATGCGAAGCTTTCTCCAGAAAAGATTAATTAATTAATTAAAAAAAAAAAAAAAAAAAAAAAACCTCCACAGGTGTCCCAACATAGATACTCCGTGTGAGAGTATAAATTTTGGGTTGGGGGGAATCTTTAGGATGTTTGTGCCAGTCATTTTATTTCTTGGACTGAGAATACATTTGTGAGTAATTTGAGGTATTGAAGTCAGTATATACATTTGCAAGAGGGGCAGGTTTGATCTGCAGTTTAAACTCAGCAGTTTGAACTGAAATGCTCAGGGCAGCCATTTTAAATGAGGGCTAAGGAGGTAAACAATACAAAACATGGTTCCTTTCATTTAAAAAAAACCTTTCGTGTCTATTTTTACATATATTGAAAAAAATCATCCAGCTGTCATGAATGTATGTCCTATTTATTACAAAACAAATGCATGAACTCACAATGAATAATGCTGATTTAAAACAACATCACTACTCTGCTTTTGGTAAATGGAAATAAAGTGTTTTTGTTGGTCTCAAAGCTTTTCTGAAAAAAAAATGTGGGCAAGGTTTTTGTGTGACATAAATATTTGGCAGATTTTCTAATTCCAGGGTCTGTTTGCTGGACACACATACACTGTTTGGGTTCATAGTGTTAAAAAGACGAGACCAAACACCAGGTTAGTTGATAACAAGCTTTAGTGGAGAACACGGGGCAGGTGATTACAACAAGCAAACCCCACCGCAGGCTGGGAGACTACGTGGCTTTATGTAAAGTTCTCTACCACTAACATCCAATAGTTGGTACTGTAATACCACCCATAACATCTCCCTTTTCGTTAAGTACACAAAACTCTTCTTGTAATAACAAATTGATAACTTAACCAAAGACATGGTAATACAAGACAATGTAAGCATGACCTGTGTCTGAAAAGCAATTAAACAGCCCTTCTTATCTTCCCCTCCCCCCCTTTTTTTCTTTTTTTTCCCCCAACAACCCCCAAACAGTCCAAACACTGAATGTTAGAAACAGTCCACAGTCTGTTTTCCCTCTCGCTCTTTTTTTCTTCTTCTTTTCTACACAGGCTCTGTAGCTGACAGTCCATGTAAACTTACAGTTTCAGTCTGTTGGGAGGCCGTATCTGACGGCCATATCGAGAGAGAGCAGGGGAATGGGGTGAAGATGGGACAGCAGACGTGTCCAAAGTCTGTGGTGGGCCAGGGGCATGCAGACTGCTGTAGAGCCTGCTGGGAGTATGTTGAGGGGAGGACATGCATGCCCTCTCACCCCCCGTCATTCCACTCGGTGGCTGAAACCCGCTGCATTCAGGTGAAGGCCCCTCTGACCCCACCATAGGGTTTTGTGATGGCATTGACTCGGCCTTACGTAGATCGACCCGACTGCGATGATATAAGGAGCCCTTGACCTCCACCAGATATGATCGTGGAGCCACCTTCCGCAGACACACTCCCCGCCGCCAGATGCCTGTCCTGTCCCCTGGTAGTGGCTTCATCCGAACTGCTTCTCCCACTGAAAGCTCAGGTAAGTCCTTAGCAGTCCTGTCGTAGATGAGTATAGAGACTTGTTTCCTGTGCCTCAATTTGTCCACTACATCCGTAATGACCCGTGGCTCAAGAAGAGCGTGAGCCACTGGCAGAGCTGACTTCATACGCCGTGACATCAGTCGTTGGGCAGGACTGCTGTCCATACCATCTGTTGGGGTGTTTCGCCATTGTAAGATTGCCTTCCAGGCATCCTTGCCTTCCCGAATTGCTTTCTTGCATAGGTTCTTTTCGATTTTGACAGCTGCTTCCGCCTTTCCATTAGCCTTGGGATGCCTTGGTGAGAAAGTGATATGTTCAAACTCCCACTCCACAGCAAATTGGCGGAACTGAGTACAGGCAAACTGGGGTCTGTTGTATGAGATGACCCTGTCAGATTGAGTATACCAAGCAAATTGAGCCTTACATCATTTTATTGTCGTCTCCGTGGTGAGATCTGGCAGAACATCGGTCTCCCAGAAATTTGAGTAGTGATCAACTAACTGTCGTGTCTAGGAACCGACAGAATTCTGAGTCCAATCGCCAATCTGTAGAAAACTACTTCACGAGGGAAAAGACACCACGGCAGCAAGCTCTTCAGAAAAGTTTAGACTTTATTAGCACCGGTGCACAAAGTCGGATCAATTCCGCCGAATTGAACCTCGATTGTTAGTTTTACAATCCTTTTATACACAAAATGTACTCCACAACCCCCCTTAATACATTTACATAAATACCAGCCACCTGTTCTTTTTGGCACCATAATGGTGTTATTCCAGACGTCTGATGTTGTGACTATCTGACCTTCTTGGCACCAGCGTGATTTTTTTTTTTTAGTTCTTAGGTGATAACGTCAGTGTGGAAAGTTACCCCAATTTTCTCTTTAAGAAACAGCGGTCTTTGTTCTGTACTTTTCCAGTATGCATATAAGTCTCAGCCTCCTGTAATTTTTCATTAAGCGTACAAGTTACAGAGGTACAGCCTCCTGTAATTTTCCATTGTATTCAGGTTACATATGGGTCACTGTAAAATATTAGTTTTCTAGCACTTTTATCTAGCATTAGCGTTTTGTTAGTTTTGGATTATTGTTCTCTGCTATATTTTTGCAGTAGGCCTATATGATTAGTTTTTTGGTAAGTGTTCATCTGTTGAAATTTTTGGCAATAGGGTATGATTAGTATTTGATTAGTATTTTCTGCTCAGTGACTAGTTCTTTTCTGCTGATTGAGCAGTTTTTTCTGCTGAGTGAGCAGTTTTTTCTGCTGAGTGAGCAGTTTTTCTGCTGAGTGAGTAAATGTGATTTCTAAGCCTACTGCCTTCTCTTGCTCTTTTTCTACAGTGGATACTGTGGTTTCTTGCGTTTCCATAAGCTTATCTACAACTACTGATATAGGTTTATTGGATTACATATTGATTATATGAGTATATAGTTATACATGTGATATATTTTATCATGAAGCATCGAGAGTTTTGGAGGAAACATTTTGCCCAACATTGATAGGAATTTCCTAACTTTAACATGTGACGCCGTCACAATCATGGGGAGTTTCAAAATTTTCCTACAGAACATCAGAAAGTCCTTCCCACTGTGTTGGAAAAGATCCAGACTCACAATCTGCCATGGGCGTGTAGGCAGTTTGTGGCTCAGCATTGTCTCTTTTTGCTGTTCAATAGCATACTCATTGCATGTTGTGCATTGACTGACAAAGTCCTTTATTTCGCTCTGCATTCCAGGCCAGTATTTGGTCTCCCGTGCTTGTCTATAGCAGGCCTCGCCGCCGATGTGACTGCAGTGGACTCTGGCAACCATTTCAGGATGCAATGACTTTTGGATCACAACTCTCTGACCTCTAAACAATACTCCATTCTGAACACTTAACTCCTCTTTGATAGGCCAGTACTCTCTGATTGCCTGCTCTGTTTCCTCCTTGTCAACGGGCCAACCCTTCAGGATAGTAGTCTTCACAACTTTGAGCTGTCTGTCATTGTCTGTGTGTTGCTGTATCAGTAGCAGTCTTTTGTCTGTGATGTTAAGATAGTCAGCCATATTTATATGCCAGTGGCGGCTGGTGACTCAAAAAATTGGGGAGGACAGGAGGAACACCAACCCACGGCGTCATGTTATTTTGCACTAGTTGGCTACTTATCTCTACTTTCTTATGTTCAAGTTATGTTATGTTCTTATGTTCAAATGTAGCAATAATCCAACTAGCAACCTAATGCAAACTTACTATACAACTAAGGTAAGGTAATGCACCTGAAGTTTATCCCCATATTCCAATTCCATAAGGAACAAATATCATATTATCAGATATCATATTACAGCACAAAGGATGAATATAAAAAGGGGCCAGGTGAACGAGAGGGAAAGACACATCTAATCACTGCGGTCTATGGATGGGAATGAGCCTCGTGTGTGTGTAATGTGTCACTAGAAGCCTGTCAGTCCATCGAGGGGTGACGCAGCACCCAGTAATGATACAGTGAGAATTTTACACAACACTCTCTATTCAGCGGTCAAGTTGAACAATAAGAAGATTATTATACCATTACCATGCCATTCTACAGTCAATATCCGGGACTAAATATTGAATAAATATACAACATTACCATTGGTTTTACGCGTAGAGCTGTCCCTTTTGAGACTGAGTGGTCATATATTGTCTTGGACAATCCGTTTGTGAAATATATGCGCATTTCTGACGCCTGGGTACCTTCCAAAATAGCTGTGCGTAATACCACACGTGTTATTTATGGAGTTGTTGCCCTTTTTAGCACAGTCTGGCTTGATTGACAATTCATTTATTCAGTAGGTGAGAGTATAAGCTTTCTAACCATGTATAACATGTCTAATTTTGCTTTTGGAATAGCGTTTTATAGGTCAGCGTAACCAAAGGTTTTCTCATCATCGCTTCACTTACGCATTCACTCTGTGGTAAAAGTAAAAGACTCTGCACCTGACGAAACATTGTCAACGATTTTTCGTAATTTCTTGGAAAATACTATTATTATTGAGGACTTCTGAGCATAGCTAAGCCGTATGTTTTCTTATACACCTATCTGACATCGTTTTCTGGTGCAAAACAGAAGTGGATAGGACTGTCATTGATTTACTGTCTCTGTCTCTATCTACTGAACAGATAAAATGTCATCATTGCTATGTAAGTATTACTGCTCAAATATTTCTCTTATATATACGTTATTTTTGAATTTGAGTGTCTTTAAATAGGTTAGTGGTATTATAATATAATAAGGTGTATATTTCACACTGTAATGTTAGCGTTAGTTAGAAGTGTAATAGTGTTTGTGATGCATGCAACTGTGATGACGAGAGTGTTGGAACATTGCCGAAACGTGGTGGATGGTGAAAATTGTTTTCATATCGTCCCATCCCCATACAAGAAAACATACGAGAATACATTATTACACATTTAGGTACTGTACAGCATTGTGTGACAATATTTTTGCATTGTTTTTAAATCTGATATCAATGTTTCATCTTACACCTTCATAAGGGACTCATTTATATGCTTTACAATGGACAAAAAGCATTATATTCCTTTTTGGAGAGATTTTGGATATGTATCTGGACCCCTAGCTATTTTAGACCACTGTACTGACAGTAAGCTTGTAATTACCACTTGAAAATGATGCAACAGTGAGTTTCTTGAGTAAAAACAGTTGATTTGTAATGAATTTGTTGTGATTTACAGCAATGCGTAATTTAGACATTTTGGGTAGATTTGGAGATGCTGGGTATATAGCTTAGTTTTTGCTTCATAGATCTTTAGTAGTTCTACATATCCACCCTTAGATTTTATGAACTTGTGGTCAAGAAGTTTTTGATCCAGGAGAGGTATACTTTAACCTGCTGTATATATGCAATCTCCCAGTATTTCATTGCAAACTAAAAAAGAACAAATTCATTTGAGATTTTTTTGCCTAGATAATTGCATTTATGGCACTGTATTTCTTCCATTATGAATATATACTAATCTAAATGGTACAAATGTCTTGCTTCATTTCAACCATATTTTAAGTCTCTGTGATGCTCACATCTGGAGTTATAAAGCTTTAAATATGGTACTCCCTAAATGGGCACGGAATGGCCAGATTTGGCATGTGCACAAAGGGATTCATTTTCCAGCCGATGTTTTGAGGTGTTGCTTCAGTATTTTTTATATAATCCTCCTTCCTGATGATGCCATTATTTTTTGAAGTGCACCAGTCCCTTTTCCAACCAAACACCCTCACAAAATGATGCTGCCACCCCCAGGCTTCATATTTGGGATGGTGTTCTTCAGATTAAAAACCTCACCCTTTTTCTGACCCGAGACACACTACTCCAAAATGCTAGGTCTTCATCCTGGTGATCACCTGCAAATGACATTCTGGCTTTTTTTATGCCGGGTCTTGGAGTAGGAGCTTCTTTGTGCAACAGCCTTTCAGGCCATGGCGATGTAGGATTCTCTTAATGATGAATGTAGATACTTTGGTACCTGATGCCTCCAACTCCTTCGCCAGCTCCTTTGTTGTTGTCTTGGGGTTCAGTTGAACCTTTCAGATCAAAGTTCGTTCAGCCCTGGGAGTCTGTGTGGTCCCAAGATTTTAATATTTGCATACAATTGTTTCTACAGATGCTTGTGGTACCTTCAATTGTTTGGAAATTGCTCCTAAGGAGCAACCAGACTTGTAGAGGTCCACAATTTTTTTTTTCTGAGGTCTTGGCTGAGTTGCTTGGATTTTCTCATGGTATCAAGTGCAAAAAGGTAGTGGCTTTAAAGGTATGCCCTTAAATACAGCCAGAAGTGCCAATTAACTCCTAATTATGACATCTGGCCAAACAGAAGCTTCTAAAAAGTCATTACATCAATTTACGTAATCTTCCAGACTGTTTAAAGAGACAGTCTACTTGGTGTATGTAAACATTTGACCAACTGGAATTCTGATATAGTGAATTAAAGCCGAAACAAATCTGTCTCTAACTGATTGTTTTAAAATGACCTCTGATGTGGACAGAGTAAATGCCCTAATTGGCTTGCCAAAAGAAATGTATGGTAACATACATCTGCGGAGTTGTGAAAAACTGAGTTTGAATATCTTTAGCCTAGGTGTATGTAAACTTTCGGCCTCAACTGTATATATATCAAGTAAAACTATACATGTCCAACATCATACACTCCTTGACCACGAGTGCAAATTCTGAGGGTGATATGCAGAACTACTATGAAGCAAAATAAGCAGTGTACCCTCCTGTCCCTTAGTGCCTCCAAATCTATCTAAAATGTCCAAATTGAGCATTGCTGTATTTCACTACAAGTCAACTGTTTTGACTCAGTATATGCATTTGCAAGAGGGGCAGGTTTGATCTGCAGTTTAAACTCAGCAGTTTGAACTGAAATGCCCAGGGTGGCCCAACACCTTACTAAGACACTTTATACAGCTGCACTAGACGACCATAAAATAATCCTCTTAGGTTTTTCGGTAGCCCAGTCATTTTTACTATTTCCTTTAGCCTACTTAACCGAATAATTAGTTGGCAGAAAGCGTAATCGGTAACAATGTTGCTGGTAAAGTGGAGACGTATACAGACGAATACAGTAACGTAATGACCTGGCTCTCTAGCCCGTGGAAAAGCAAACCGGTTCTTAGAAGGTTCGCAAGTTAAACCAACTGCGAACCGGCACTAGCACCAGCCCAGAACCAGAACTAGGTTCGCGTTGGTGGAAAGGAGGTGTGAATGGTTTGATGAGTATGAAAATGATGTGAATCATATGATATGGCCTTCGCAGTCACCAGATCTCAACCCAATTGAACACCTATGGGAGATTTTGGACCGACGTGTTAGACAGTGCTCTCCACCACCATCATCAAAACACCAAATGAGGGAATATCTTTGGAAGAATGGTGTTCCATCCATCCAGTAGAGTTCCAATCTATGCCAAGGCACATTGAAGCTGTTCTGGCAGCTTGTGGTGGCCCAACACCTTACTAAGACACTTTATGTTGGTTTTTCCTTTAATTTGTCACCCGTCTGTATATATCTGTGCAGTAACCAGTTTACTTAATAAATGACCATCAGAGATGAACTGAAGATGAGTGTTCTTTATTGAGAAATAAGTGGTGACACAACCATCTCCTTGCTCAGCATCAGTGTTCTCCTACACTCCTACAGAAAGGCACTCAGTTTGCATTGTCTACAACAGAACAGATAGCATAGGAATGTAACCATTATAATTTACAGCTGTGACCTGGCCTAGTCAGGAGGCTCAGTCTCACAGGCACATTCTAAGACGGCACAAGAGTATTCAACCCTCAGATCACCACTCCACAATGGTAAAAGGAAAGACAATACACAAAGGATGTAAATGAAATGAAATATAACATAATAGATAAACAATAATGATGAAAACACTAAACAGATGTATATACGTATATATGACCTGTAAACCTTTTATAAGGATGCTTAATAAAACCACACACAATTAAGAAATACACAAAACATTTTCAACACCAATCACCATAGACACTTCACCCACACCATTCACCCCACACAGTTTACACAGAAATGATGAAGAGATACTTAGCCCACACTGAGACCTTAAAACAAACCTTGCTAATATTATTGAAATTAAAAAATGCTAAGATGTCCTCCATGATGTTTTTTGGAATGTTTTAGTGCATTTTAACCAGGAATTGCAAATATGTTGCACTTCACTTATATTCCACTCTAAAATTGTGAAGAATGGGCTGAATATATTGTTTTATATCTACAGAAAGCTGATCAGCTTCTCATTATATTGTTTTTTTTTTTTTCATTTTCTGACTTGTAATGAAGTCACATAGACGTCATGATGTAATCATGGGAAGTTGTAGTTTTTTGACAAAAAACTGTAGTCGTTCTATTTCTTTCGGCCCATAGAGATTCGGCTCTCATACAAAAAACTTCTAGCTGAAAATTTTAATTTGGGGAAGACATTCATTATAAAAATTAAAAATTGTCTATCAACTCAGTTGTTTTTCCAAATCAAACCAATTTCCCGGTACAACACTATAAACATGAAGGAAAGAGTAAAATGCTAGAGAAAAACGTCACAAATTCATAGTTCTTTCATATTTCATAGAGATTCGACTCTCAAACTAAATTCTAGTTGAAAATGTAATTTTGGAGTACAAATTCAATATGAAAATTTAAAATCAAACCAATTATCCTTCGCACCACGTTAAACTTGAAGGAAAATTTTAAATACCAAAGAGCGCTTAAAATCGTAATCTTTCATATTTTCGGCACAAACATAATAAACTATTTTTTAAAAATTAATTGTGGTCTGAAAATTTAGTTAAAATTTCTTAAATGGAAAAATGAAAATGTAAATGGTGCAACATTCATCTTTATAAGTTGTATTATTTAGAAATAAAGAGACCTCCAAGTGGAAAGTTTCATTTTTAAATTATCGCCAAATCGGAATGTCTACATGGTTTCATTTTATACAAAATATAACACGTTTAAATTTAATTGCAGACATATATAAATCATGGGAAGCATTTTTGAGGTGCTTATCTTTTCATAGGTCACAATAAAAGCAATCATATATAAGCAGTCTTCCAAGTAATAAAGCCAGCACCCTGGGAGAGTCTTGGTCTTACATGCAAAATGTTCTGTGTTACATGCTTTTTGGCTTTTTTAAAAAAATCAAATTTATCTAAAATATGGGTTAAAAATATCAAAACCATAATTTTCAATCATAGATCTTTATTTTGGCATATAGTTCATTAAATTATGTCATATATAAGCCCTTAATCCTTCTTCTAAACAAGCATAAGCAACATGCATTCTGGGCCATGGGAGGAGCATCATGGAAGACGGCAAATTAAATTAAAAATACCCGAGACCTGCACTCGGGCATTTAGTTACCACTGCATTTAAAACAGACATGCCTGTCACACATTTTATCCAGGCAAGACTACCCAATCAATCACAATAATATCACTGTCAGTATCACATCTGCTGAATCAACTGAATCCCATTACAAAACATGGACAGTTATAGGTATAACATTTGCTGGACATCTTATTCCTGTAATATTTATTCTAAGAATATTATTGTGTGTTTTAATATTTTCCTTTGTAATGTAAGGTAAAAAGGGACTATGGCATAGTCAATTCTATGTTTTGGTTCACTTTTGCTCTGAAGTATATTAACCCTTGTCCTGCTGTAGAAGAGTTCTCATCCTTAATGACCGAATTAGCATAATTAATTTACCTAACATTTACCAAACATTTGAGAAGTCCACAACATTGCAAATGTGCTCCAGCTGGTAACTAGCAGAAAATAGGCTGGCCGGTTACCGACTGAAGAAGTTCCAGCTGGAATAATATCCATGGCACTTCTTATTCTTCAGTCTGATCATCAACCAACAAAGTCTTCGAAGGGCTTTGCTACTCCTCAGATATTGATTGATACATTGCTGTTCCAACGGCAGACACACCATCACTTCTGTTCTTCTGTAGGTTATCAGCCATTTTCATTACCTCGGTGAATACAGGATACATTGCTTGTAATAGCACTATGATGCTTGCCATGCAGATTTGATCCCAGTCCTCCTCCTTTATCTTGGATGGCCTGCTTTCCAGCTTCTTATCATATGCCTTCTCCATCTCCTCTGCAGTTTTCACTGGTCGTGTATTTCGCTTGACATCATGCCATCCAAAAAAATTCGTACATGTTCATTACTGAATCTTCACTTTCATCCCATATCGCCCCATCAATTGCCTTGCCAGCAAAGGCTCCTCCAATTCCACCAGCAAGACCTCCTACGATTCCTCCTACAAGCGCACCAATGGGTCCGAACAATAAACCGAAGCCTACCCCAGCAGCTGCACCACCTCCGATACCACCTGCTGCTCCCGCTAAACCTTCTGCCATACGCTGACGCAGCTGTACTTCAGTGATTTTATGCACTTTCCATTCAACTACATCCCAAATTGCAAATACACTAAAAAATGCAACTCCTGACAGAACATTGGCACGAACCACTGAAGTACCAATCCTACCGAAGGTTGGTATCAAAACTTTGGCAGCAGCTGCTCCAGCCGCTCCACCTGCAGCTCCGCCTAATGTCGACTTAGTTCCGGCCAACACCACTTCTGTGGGGTCACGTTCTCCAGATATCAGTACGCCACTTACCCCAAACACAAACCCCAGAACAGCCCCGACAGCAGTGCCCGTTCTAATCATTCCTACTTTACTAGAGACAGGAGCTAACTGCTCATCTGATATGCTTGACCACCTGGAGGAAGAAGCTGACTGACGACCTGATATGCCTGAAGACCTAGACAAACGACCTGACTGCCAATCTGATATCTCACTAAGGACACTGGATAGTCGCTGTCTGCCCATTTCATCTAGTGGTCGTTCTGGCCTGCCACTGAGTACCGTCTCAAAAGAGATTCTTGGTCTAACTGGCTTACCATTTGATTGGAACTGTGCATGATCCGCTCCAAAAAGTTTTTTAAATATATTTTGTAGCTTATTTCTATCAGCAACCCAGTCAGAAGACCACAAGCCTTTTATATAATCTATAATTTCTTCTATAGGCATATTTCTTTCAGCCCGCACAGGGTGGACATCTTGCCAAGCATGTAAAATGCGTGCTAGACGTCCGTCTGCTCGGGGCTCGATACAAAAGATATGCTGGTCACAATCTGGAAGCTTGAGTGCCACTAGGACAGCTTTACCTGCCCTTAACTCTTCTCCAATTTTTTCAATTTGGCACAATTGCATAGGTTTATTAGGTTGCCTAACAAACAGATATTTGATTGAATCCTTTTGCATTAGTTCTTGTAAAATACTTCCCCAATGTATGCAGGAAGTTGTGGCTTCCCTAATCTGCTCCAGGGCTGCTTGATTCCCTTGAAGTGTAGCCAAATGCTTGATAGCCTCTCCAACATCGTGTCCTCTAAGTCCAAAACCCATCCTGAAATAGACAAAAATGATCAATGTACAATGAGACTGACAGTACATGCCTGGTAAGCTATTGATATGCAAATGAGGTTCAAGAAGTATATTAGGGTGACCTACATTTGGAAGGCACTTAACTTCCTGTAAACCAATACAGGGCAGGTATTTCAACGCATATGGAAGAATGTCATGGGACTCCACTCACAACAAATTCACGTATTTCACTACAAATCAACAGTTTTTACTCAAGAAACTCACTGTTGCATAATTTTCCAAGTGGTAATTCCAAGCTTTCTGTCAGTACAGTAGTCTAAAATAGCTAGGGGTCCAGAAACATATCCCCAGAAACAAATCTCTTCAAAAAGGAATATAATGCTTTTTGTCCACAGTAAAGCATATAAATGAGCCCTTTATGAAGGTTTAAGATGAAACACTGATATCAGATTTAAACATAATGCAAAAATATTGTCACACAATGCTGTACACTACCTAAATGTGTAATAATTAACTCTTGTATGTAGTTCTATACTCTGTACTCTTGTAATCTTAAGTACCTTACCCAGCATGGCTTGAGGATGTTTTGCCCTGATTGGGTGATGCTGAGTTAAGGTGTAGGATAGAAGGGAAGGGGGTCAGTCTAATTTATGAAAAGGACTGGCCTACCTAAAAATTGCATTCAATTTTTTTGGGGGGGGGGGGGTGAGATTAGGGTATCACTGGATTTTATATTGCCCCAATCTGATTTGGTTTGGAGATGCTGGGTACACTGCTTAGTTTTTGCTTCATAGATCTTTAGTAGTTCTACATATCCACCCTTAGATTTTATGAACTTGTGGTCAAGAAGTTTTTGATCCAGGACATGTATACTTTAACCCGCAATCTCACAGTACTTCATTGCGAACTAAAAAAGGAGCAAATTCATTTTAGATTTTTTGCCTTGACCATTGCATTTGTGGCACTTTATTTCTTACAAAATTATGAATATAAAGTAATCTAAGCTAGTATTATAAATGGTACAAATGTATTGCTTCATTTAAGACATTTTTCTAGTCTCTGTGGTGTTCACATCTGGAGTTATAAAGCTTTAAATAGGGTAACCCCTAAATGGGCAAGGATTTACAGGTACTCTAGTGGGGGAGTGGTTGGGGTGGAGTTAACTAGCTATTGTTCCCACCCATTATCTCCCTGTGAGAAGTGTGAAAAGTTCAAGATCTTTCAAGGGGATTTTCTCTGCTACTTGATTTTAGGAGTACCAACATTCAAATAAGCATATCTTCTTCAACTATTTTCAGATTTCAATGTATGACACATCATTTGAAAGCTTATAATCTGCACTTTCATAATCTGTAAAAAACTGAAAAATGACCTTGCCCTACTTGAGGACCAAAACACCAGCACCTGTCACAAATGGTCTTGTCCCTTCCTGGGAACCCTCGCAGCCATTTAGCATAGGAATGTGACATCCTTGCCGCAGACACTAGAGGTGTTATACGGAGACACACTACAGAGGGGCTAGACATAGAGGCAAGCAAACTACAGACACAGTATGGTATGAAAAGGAAACACAATACACTACATATAATATACATTATATATATATTATATACTAAATAAAACTGGGAACCTATCACTATTTAGTCCCAGATATTGACTGTAGAATGACATGCTGTAATTTTTAAAACTTTGTCTCATTTATTTCGTCATTGAGTGAGCAGCGTTTTCACTGCTGTATTGGCATATCTTAGGGATATTGCCGGGTTTATCTTGTTGCTATGACGGAATATGATTTTTTAGTGGTGAAAGAATATTTTTATAAATGCCAAGATAGACAATATTGTCCATTATGTTATAAGTGGGGGGTGTAGTTGCATATGAGACTGCAGGGAGGGGGTGCGTGTTAAATTAATGACCAAAGCGACAATGGTGGCGCTGCGAAACTCCGTATTCGGCATAGTTGTGGTGTAACGTCTACTAATGAAACTAGAACAAAGCGTTTTTGTTTTTGGCTGGGCCGCAACAGCGGGGCCAGCCCTATAAACCCGAATGACTGTGACTGAGTGATTGAGTGAGTGATGAAGTTACACCATTAGTCGGCCGGATGATGTGTGTTAGGTCCAGCCATATACTACGTTTTGACCTGGTCTTGTTAACTCATACTTTAGTTGCAGTAGCACTGAATGTCTGAATTCAGCAATCTTGGCACGCCGGCATGGCGACCACTAGGGGTTTTGTGCTAAGAGGTTAAGGGAGGAAGAAAATGCAATGATGATCCCTCTAATGTAGACTTTCAATGTGTCCCAAACTATTAAAGGACATACTGTTGAGTCCTGATGCACAGCAGAAAAAGTGTCCAAGTGGGCATTTACAAAGTCAGTAAACTGTTGGTTGGCTAGCAATGATGCATTAAACCTCCAGCTTTTAGATGATGCAGGAGGTCCATCAAAATCAATTGAAAAAAACAGCGCAGAATGATCTGATAATATTCTTGCCGAGTAAACACATTTTGATATCTTGGAAACCAATGACAAGGAAACAAAACAAATCTATTCTTGAATAAGTATTATGTACAGGAGAGTAGAATGAAAAGTCTCTGTCACTAGGGTGAATAGTTCTCCAGATCTCATGAAGGCCAGTTCCTGAGTATTATGGGCCAATGCAATAGACATGTTGGATAGGGAGTGATTAGTAATGGAAGATCTGTCCAAAATAGAATCCAAAATACAATTGAAATCATCCCCCCAAAAGATGGGAATCTTGAATTGTGTCAACATTAATGTGAACGTTAATAAATTTGGGGTCATGATGATTAGGACAGAGGGCCCCTCCCCGGAGAATCACCCTCAGCATTCATGGTCCGGCTCACGGAAGTGGAGGAATGTGGTCCTGCTCCACCTGAAGTCGCAGCACGGGAAGTAAGCAGAACGGGAGCCACGCCCACCCTTCCCAGCAATGCCACAAAACCAGAACACCCTGCTACAGATGGAAAAGGTAAACCTGCAAGCCACACACACACACATGCGCATATACTATAATGCGCAGTAGGAATCGGTCACTTGCTGCAAACCCATCAGTCTTCCACTCTACTGTATTATCATCACAATTCTGTACAACTGGGCCAAATTTGACGGGGAACAGTATCTTTGTATCCGAATCTTTGTCCTGACTTTGTAGACACATCAAATTGGTCTCCGTGAATTTTACCCATTCATTCATACCCATAGTGTTGAGGATGTCATGAAGTTCCATGCCGAAAAAACGTTTTCAATGACGGTAAAGTCTGAAACGGGTCAATTTCGACACGATCGTAACAGGATGGTAAAAAAGGGCGCCACACCGTACTATAGTACCTTATTACCAAACCATAGTCACATCGCTCGGCTGAGCATTTCAACTGTTCCCTGAACGCGTACCTCAACCCTGATGTACCTTCCAGATGAAAGACGCTTTTGTACACTCTCCTACAGTTCACGAAAAACGCAACGTTTATCCTACAGCTTCTACGTTTCTCTTTTACATTCTGCTGAATTTCTTTTAATACTTAATGCCTTTTATGTTCTTAATGTATCCGTTCTTTTCATTTATTGTGAAGCACTTTGTGTTGCACTTCATGTGCATGAAATGTGCAATATAAATAAAGGATGATTGATTGGAACATTTTTCAAACTTTGAGATGTTGCTTTCCATTTTGGTGGGCATGCCGAGGCTGTAACTAACAGTAACAACTGCCATATTTAATATGTAACTAGAAGAGTGCACTCAGTAGAGTGCAGATCTCCGCCAGCATGTACATAATAAAAAAAGGAGACTTTTTCTGGGTTAAAAAATCTATAAGCCCCCAATAAGCTTGAGGTTATCCGAGAGATCAGAGTTAATCTTGTGTTATACATTACAGGTCTTTGTTCAGCCTGTGTCTCCAAGTTTTTATGACACGGTTGACTGCGATTAGCAACAAGATTCACCAACAATTTAATTTTAACAGTTAACTTTACTACTCTATTAATGTCTACCCTTGTCACACGTCCTGATGAAGTCAGCTTGCCTGGCAAAACGTTGGTTTTGGTTTTATTAAACAGCATGGAATCCACGAGTGCGCGACCACGTCTACTTTGTAAATTGTAACAATCCTCTAAGCGTTCGCTCGGATAACCTCAAGCTTATGGGGGGCTGTGACAAACACGCCTGCCACAGGCCACCGAAGTGGCTTTCCTTGGGGCCCTCCAGCACAGAGACACAGGGAGAAGATGTTCAAACAGTCCACGTTTATTTACGAGGGTCGGCAAGATGTTATAGCCAAGGAGCAGATGTTAAAAACTGTCATGACAGAGCTCCCTTCGTGTGGGTGGGGATGGCAGATTTAACCTGAGCGCACTGATTACCACACTACGCACAGGTGCAGCCACTCCTGTTCCTGGGTCCAATTAGCCTGGCCAATTATCCAATTCTTAACCAATTGGCCAGGTCTAATTAGCTTGACCCAGGGCAGGTGTGGCTGCTTAAACCAGCCATCCCCACACCACAGGGGCTTATAGATTTTTTTTAACCGAGAAAATGTCTCCTTTTTATTATGGATCTGAAACACCTAGCCCTGACAACGACCTGGTTGTTCACCACACTGGGCACAGTACAAATCAAGACTAATAGGGTTAGACATGTAAAAACATGGAAAATGTCTCAGTACTTGTAATACTAACGTTACTGATATCTATGTCCAACGTATGGGGTAACAAGGCTAACACTAACTATCGACCCCGTGACAACTGACCCCTAGCTAACGCAGCTAACGAGCAATCTAACCTTCGTAATCACAGAGGTAACCCTCGAAAAAACTTATAGCCCCTCTCAAGCTTTGCCTTTTCCGCAAATGTATACTGTTCTAGGAGACGAACGACATCGCTTGTAGAAAATTCAGGTAAGGAATTAGGGCAAGTTGAAAACACCAGACTCTCATTCATAAACGCCGCCATCGCTATTGTTTTTTTCCCTCTTGTTTTCTTTATTATTTATTAACAAAAGGATAACATACAAACATTCAGGTAAAACAAGTAACAGCACATACACATTACATTTAAGGGACATAAAAGCATATGAAGAACAAATATTGAAGGACAACTGTATAAAAATAAAAAGCAAAATTACACATATACACAAATATAAAGATTTTTATTCAGAGGTTTCAGGGGAAACAGTTCTATAATGTTTCAAAAGCTTATTGCTTTTTTGTTGTTTAATAGACTGAATGATTTAATGAGAGAATTTAGTTCTAGGAGAAAGGGTGAGATCTTGGGTAGTGATTTAGAAAATTTTTGTATATGAATAAAAAAAAAAACTGCATATAAAATAATCAAATGAATCAAATATTCAAAAGCACCATCGTCTGGATTATCATAGTAACAGATAGTATCCCTAAGATTAAAAGAATAGACAAAATTAGCAGCTTCAAAAAGGTGAGACTAGATCTTTCCAAAACATTTGGGAAATTTCATAATTAAAAAATTGGTGAGAAATTGTTTCTATATTATGTTTAAACGTACAAGAATTAGCAATGTCTGTAAATTTAGCAATAAGACAATTAGCAGGGTATATTTTAAGTAAAAATTTGAAATGTACTTCGTTAGCCTTGTTTGAAATACAATACTTACAAGGTAAAAGCCAAGCCCTTCTTCAGTGTATGTTCTCAATTTTAGACGTCCAGAAAAACTTGCCTCTAGGTACAGTTTTATTCTTCCTTTGAAAAGTTTGGCGAATATGCTTGTTGTTACACTTTATATTTGTTAATTTAACTCCATCTAACATCAGTAAAGGCTGTGTTATATTATTCTCATCATAATATGAGTGGCTTTTCACAAGTTGAATTAATCCATTTCGAATAGCACAAGTTAAAGAATTAAATTCTTTGAAAGGAATTGGAAAACTGTGTACAGACATAAACCGTTCATAGGACAGCATATTACCAAATTCATCAAAAAGATTGAGAATATGATTTATATCTCTTTGGAACCATTTAGGAAGGATTTGTTTCTGATAATTATGTCGCAGTTGTTCCAGAGAAAAGTTTCGTGAGGTGAGAAATTGTGGACAAAAGACAGCTTCCAAGCTAAAAGGGCTTGCTGATGGAATTTTGACAAATTGATTGGCAATCTGTTTGGTAAGGCCAAAGTAAAGAAAAAAAAAAGCCAAAGTGAATGCCTGGGTCGAGAAATGACCAAAGAGAATTTGATCTAACTCATCTCAAAAGCAGACCTGCAGAAAAATCTTTTTCATTGAGCAAAAGTAAATCCAGATGAAATAGTTTATACTGTGAATATGTTTAATCATCCAATAAGAGCTCTACGACATGTACCACCAAGCACACATTTCAATTGTTTTCCAAACTTTCCCTTACTTTTACAGCCGTTCGAAATGGAAGTAAGAACTTTGAGAAGAAGAAAAAAACGTTGGAGAGGCGGAGAACAGACTTACCTTCACTGCTTGGGTTCTTAGTAGACCAGGTGGTGCTTTCTCCTTGGGTGTCCCAGGTATTTATCCTCATTATATAGCCGCGTCTCCACCGCACGAACTTTACCCCGGAACTAGGAACCTTTTGAGGAACTCAGTGCGTTTCGATCAGAGACTGTAAAAAATATGGACAAAGCTACTGTGACGTCACCCATTGCCTCTCCGTGGGTCTCTAAAACACGTTTTGAAGCTCAATGGCGGGCGCGGCCATGTTGTCTATTTGGAGCCAAAACCATAGAGTTAAGCGGTCTTGGGATTTTCACAATGTGATTGACAGTCCGGTCCCATCAACCTGAACGAACGATTGCAGAGCGAAGGCTAGCTGACTGTCTGCCGTTATGTTTTAAAATATATTGTTAAATGTTTACGGAGTTTAATTTCCACCCGTGATCGTACTGTGTCATGTAATCACAATATGTATGACATTAATAATACAATTATGTTCAGTTATCTTCAATGTATGTTTCTCAGCAAAACGAATATGCTTAGCTAGCATATCAGCTTGGCAGTGAGCTAGGTAGGCTATCCGTGGTTAGCTCACGCATTAGCAATATGAACCACAGGGGAAGAACATCGACTACACTGATGGTCAATCAATCAGAGATGTGTAGGCTACTGGTGATTTATAGGCTAATTTTCATATAACTGTCTGATCGACCAGCTGTTAACCGAGCAAGTTATCGTCGTAGGTTTTCGCCACAGTCAGTTAATGAGCCAGTAACTGCTACTACTCCATCGCCGTTTGTGGTGTTCACTTGCTGGGTGACGCTAGCTGACCGTTCGCAAGTCACTTTTTACCGAAATGAACACTGTCAGCGGTGATTAACAAAATCTACCAAGTATTTTAATAACTGGTCTGCAGGCGTGTAATATGACAACTGACTTTGTACAGCAAGTTTTCCACCTGGTGCATGATGACAAAAATAATGTACATTGAATTTCTAATTATTATTAGACTATTTTTTTTTTTTTCTTTCTTGTAGATCATCAAAACCAGTGGAGAAAAGCCAGTATACGCAAGGAGCCCCCAGGACCGATTCTGAGAACCACTGTCTTAAATGCTCTTGTCGGTCTCTTAAATGCTAAAAGCATGTTCCTTTCTGAATGCCAGTCTTACAACGATGGTTAATTTCGTTAAATTCTGTGTGTGTGATTTAATCGTGTGTTGTATGTTATCCAGCAAATAAACCTTAAGACTCTTAATTCGCTTCGTGAAACTGAAAATTTTGCCGTGTTTATCCCAAAATCGGGATTATAGTAGCTTTGTCTCATGCGTGAACCATGGCCCAGGTAGACATTTACGGAATGTACACGACTAACAAACCGTCAAACACGTTTGACAGATTGAATATTTGCCAGTTCGGGTTAGCTAGCTAGTCAAATGGCTTGGTAGTTGCGAACTATTTTAGCATAGGCTACTGGACTACCAAGCTGATTACGCTTTCTGCCAACTAAGTTAAGTAGGCTAAAGGAAATAGTAAAAATGACTCGGCTACCGAAAAACTTAAGAGGGGGATTATTTTATGGTCATCTAGTGCAGCTGTAAATAGCACACGCCATAATGAAATCACTACGAAATGGGATGCCTGCATTTTCCCACTTCACACAGGTGGACCGTGACCGGAGCCGCAATGTCAAGGCCAAGAGGCGCCACCGCCCACCCCAGTGACCATAGACTGTAGCCCCTACTGTAGCTTAGCCTTCTGCAGTAATCAGGAAGTGACGCAAACTGTACCTCATTGGTCCACAACAAATATTATAACAGTGCCCAAATGACACAAGAAATCATGAAATCGACCCATGGACAGTCATAAGACGAATAAAACACACATATTGTGACTATTTGTTCTCATGAAAAAAAAATGATTGACTTTGTATTTTGACCGCATTTGTACCGTAGACTTACATGGAAACCGGATATGAAAACACCTATACTGGAGCCAACCGTAGTGGCGCTAGTGAGCAACCAGGAACAACAGACGAGGAAATGAGCTTCAAAAACGAAGTCTGGTTTTGGCCGCTTGCTTCGCACAGGTGGACCGTGGTTGGAGCCCGCGCCACCTCCCACCCCAGTGAACATAGACTGTAGCCCCTTCTGTAGCTTAGTCCTCCGCAGTAATCAGGAAGTGACGCAAACTGTACCTCATTGGTCCATAACAAATATTATAACAGTGCCCAAATGACACAATAAATCATGAAATCGACCCAAGGACAGTCATAAGACGAAATAAAATACACATATTGTAACTATTTGTTCTCATGAGAAAAAATGATTGACTTTGTATTTTGACCGCATTTGTACCGTAGACTTACATGGAAACACCTATACTGGAGCCAAACCGTAGATTAGTGGCGCTAGTGAGCAACCAGGAACAACAAGACCAGGAAATTAGCTTCAAAAACTAAGTCTGGTTTTGGCCGCTTGACCACGAATCAGAACGGCTCTTAAAATTGTGACTTTTATTTGCTTCCTGCCTCGTAAGTCAGTGTTTCGGTGAAATGGAAGGCTGCTGGGGTCCAGACCCCGTACGCCATGCGAAGGGAAATGTGAGGGGAGGAGGGATCAGTGGCTCCTCTAGAGTATGATCATGTTAGAGGAGTGATCAGTGGCTCCTTCAGAACATGATCAGAGCTAGAGGAGGGATCAGTGGCTCCTCTAGAGTATGATCATGTTAGAGGAGTGATCAGTGGCTCCTTCAGAACATGATCAGAGCTGGAGGAGGGATCAGTGGCTCCTCTAGAGTATGATCATGTTAGAGGAGTGATCAGTGGCTCCTACAGAACATGATCAGAGCTGCTTAGTCGAATCCAGAGAACCTGAGATATCTACAGACTACAGAACCACAGCCCCGAGTCTAAGGTCTGCATGAGCTTGTTACTCGGTTCTTTGTTCCCACTCAATTACTGACTACATCAGCTTAGACGGATGAACCACAGGCACGTCACCTGACCCTCCTCTCTTTGACAGCGCAAAGCTGTAATCATCCAAGTTGCGTAATGCGGTTTTCTCGCTGACGTGAGGCCTCCACAAGCAGCTGTAACCGACAGAGACGTCTCCACAGTCAGTCTGACAGGTTAGGAATCCGGAGGCAAACGGGAGGGAGCATCAGACACGAAAGGCGAAGTGCTCTGCGTTCCGCAGTGAAGCATTCTGGTCTGCGGTGTAGAGGAGCGGTGGCTAAAATACGCGCGCAGACAGGCCCCACCCGCCGTCTACTGCCCGGTGTGTCGCACAGGAAACGGACCCACAGGAAACAAAAGGCAGGCCTGATTACAGTTCCTGTGTGAGGGTGGAAGTTTGGGGAAAAAGGGGGTGTGTGTCTGCGGTTGGGGTGGGGGGGTGGGGATAGCCCTGCCTGCCACTCGCTGTCCTCACACCCCGCGCTAACAGCAACCGCAACATCGCATCTATCATTTTTAAAATAAAAAACATAAAAAAAAACATAAAAAAAACAAAGATGGCCACCTACTTTCTTAGTGTATGTGGGTCAGTTTTAAACACGTGTGCAGCGTGTGGGGAGAGGCCCAGGGCTGGGTCTGAAGAGACAGCGCTAACGTAGCATTAGCGTACACGCGGACTAGGCTAACATCGCCGCGCATGGAGAGCGCGGCCCTGAGGGGCAGCGGTGCTGTGGCCGTCAGCTCGCTCTGAGAAACAGGGCCACGGGTTAAATGGGTTCAGCTGTGAACTACGAGGGGCTACATTACATTACATTACATTACAGGCATTTGGCAGACGCTCTTATCCAGAGCGACGTACATCAAAGTGTATAACCATAACCAGGAACAAGTGTGACGAAAACCCTAGAGAGAAGTACCGGTCCAATTGCAGGGAACAACCGCATAGATCAACTTGGACCCTGAAGGTTAAACTGATTAACACCAATACAACGAGAACGGCAACAATTACTGCTTGTATTTTTTTTTTTTTTTTTTTTTAAACTCCACTGCATTAAGATAGTTAATGCACCTAAGTCACCTACAAAACAGCTGCCTAGTTACAACCCTAAGCTTACAGTCATTTACAGGGGGGTAGGGAGGGAAGGGGAGAGGTGCAGCCTGAAGAGGTGAGTCTTCAGTTGTCGTTTGAAATGGGTTAGTGACTTAGCTGTTCTGACCTCCACGGGGAGGTCATTCCACCATCGTGGGGCCAGAACAGACAGGAGACGTGATCTGGAGGTGCAGGTGCGAAGAGGGGGAGGTGCCAGGCGTCCTGAGGTAGCAGAACGGAGGGATCTGGCTGGCATGTAGGGTCTGAATATCTTGTGGAGGTATGCTGGGGCTGATCCCTTGACTGCCTGGTATGCTAGGACCAATGTTTTAAATTTGATGCGAGCTATAACAGGCAGCCAGTGGAGGGTAGTGAGCAGGGGCGTGACGTGGGAGTGTCTGGGGAGGTTGAAGACCAGACGAGCTGCAGCATTCTGGATGAGTTGCAGAGGTCTGGTGGCAGATGCCGGTAGTCCAGCCAGAAGAGAGTTGCAGTAGTCCAGGCGGGATAGAACCATTGCTTGGACCAGGAGCTGGGTTGAGTAGGTGGTGAGAAAGGGGCGGATTCTCCGGATGTTATACAGGAAAAATCTGCATGTCCGGCTTACTGCTGCTGCGATGTTCTTGGAGAGGGACAGCTTGTTGTCCATCACCACCCCGAGATTCTTGGCACAGGGTGATGATGTCACTAAGGTGTCCCCTAGGGAAATGGAGAAGTCAAGGAGGGGAGAGGATAGGGCAGGAATAAAGATTAGCTCCGTCTTTCCTGGGTTGAGCTTCAGGTGGTGAGTGTCCATCCAGCTCTGGATGTCCCTCAGGCAAGCGGAGATGCGGGCAGGGACCTGTGTGTCCGATGGGGGGAAGGAGAGAAAGAGTTGCGTGTCGTCGGCATATGAGTGGTAGGACAAGCCATGGGCAGATATTACAGGGCCAAGAGATCTGGTGTATAATGAAAAGAGAAGGGGACCGAGGACTGAGCCCTGGGGAACTCCGGTGGCGAGGGGACGGGGTGGTGATACCTTACCCGCCCAGGCAACCTGGAAGGAACGGTCAGAGAGGTAAGACTCAATCCAGTCAAGGACTGAGCCGCAGATCCCTGTTGCTGCCAGGGAGGACAGGAGGATAGAATGCTCCACGGTGTCAAATGCAGCGGAGAGGTCTAGGAGAATCAGGACAGAGGAGAGGGAGGCTGCGCGTGCGGCATGGAGTGACTCACTGACTGAGAGGAGTGCAGTCTCGGTCGAGTGGCCAGGCCTGAAGCCAGACTGGTGGGGGTCAAGCAGGTTGTTCCGAGAGAAGAAAGCAGAGAGTTGGTTGGATGCAGCACGTTCAGTGTTTTGGATAGGAAAGGGAGGAGAGATACCGGGCGGTAGTTGAGAATGACTGAAGGATCTAGTGTGGGTTTCTTCAGCAGCGGGGTGATGTGGGCCCTCTTGAAGGATGAGGGGAAACATCCAGAAGATAGGGAGGAGTTCACGAGGGAGGTGACAAAAGGGAGGATGTCTGGTGTGATTGCCTGGAGGAGAGATGAGGGGATAGGGTCGAGGGCACAGGTGGTAGGGCGGTGAGTGAGCAGAAGCTGGGAAACTTCAGAGTCTGAGAGGAGAGCAAAAGTGGAGAGACAGGGGGCGGAGGGGCGCAGTGGGGGCGGAGGGCGCGGAGGGCGCAGAGGGGGCAAAGGAGCTGCGGATGTCTGCGATCTTTTCATCAAAGAATGCTGCAAAGTCATCTGCAGTGAAGGAAGACTGGGGTGGAGGAGGTGGCACGCTGAGGAGAGAGGAGAAAATAGTGAAAAGTTGATGAGGGTTAGAGATGGAGTTATGAATTTTAGTTTGGTAGAATTTTGCCTTGGCGGCAGTGACAGCAGAAGAAAACTCTGTCAGGAGAGACTGATAGGCTGAGAGGTCAGATGGGTCCCTGGATTTGGCCCACTTCCTCTCAGCAGCGCGGAGGCTGGCCCTGGAGGTGCGTAGGATGTCAGACATCCATGGACTGGGAGGGGATGAACGTGCTGGCCTCGGGACAAGGGGGCATAGGGAGTCGAGTGCTGAGGAGAGAGATGAAGTTAGGGTGGAGGATGCAGAGTTGGTGGGGAGCTTGGAAAATGATTGAAGAGGGGGGAGGGAAGCAGTCACTCTGGAAGCCAAAGAAGAGGGTGATAGGGAGCGGAGGTTACGGCGGACAGTGACCATGGGGGTGGGAGGAGGAGAGGGAGGATGTGGAGAGAGGGGGAGGGGAGAAGGAGATGAAGTGATGGTCAGACGTATGCAGGGGGGTAACCGTAAGATTGGAACTGGAGCAGGTCCTCAGGAAGATCAGGTCTAGGAGGTTGCCTGCCTTGTGGGTTGGGGGAGAGTGTTGTAGGGAGAGGTCAAAGGAGTGGAGTAGTGGTAGGAAGGCAGCAGACTGAGAGGCCTCTAGGTGGATGTTAAAATCTCCCAGGAGGATCAGCGGGGTGCCGTCCTCAGGGAAGGAGCTGAGGAGGGTGTCTAGCTCATCCAGGAAGCTTCCCATGGGCCCCGGGGGACGATAAATAACAATAATATAGAGGTTAGCAGGGTAGGTGATAGAGACAGGATGGAATTCAAAAGTGGATATAGACAGGTCAGGGAGGGGGAGAACAGAGAATTTCCAGGTGGGGCTAGCAGAAAGCTCAGCCGACAGGTTTACAGCAGTACACACACGCGCTAATTAAAAGGAGTCGCAGCACATTAGTTAAGACAGGAGGTCAGGTGAATTAAGACTTTGGGTGCAGGGCAAGAAGCCCAAGGTCCAGCACATTATAGATTTCATTATCTTATGTGAAAATAGTCATTCATTTACTCATTACATCTAATTTTATTCAGCCACTCAAATTGGCATAAATTGAGACTGACAGTGTTCTGGTTGTCGTGTCTAGGAAGCGACATAATTCTGAGTCCAATCGCCAATCTGTAGAAAACTACTTCACGAGGGAAAAGACACCATGGCAGCAAGCTCTTCAGAAAGGTTAGACTTTATTTTCACCGGTGCACATGCACAACAAAGCCGGAACAATTCCGCCGAATTGAACCTCGACTGTCATTTTTACAATCCTTTTATACACAAAATGTATTCCACAAACTCCCTAACCCCTTATACATTTACATATCCCAGCCACCTGTTCTTCTTGGCACCCTATGGTGTTATTCCAGACGTCTGATTTTGTCTCTTATCTGACCTACTTGGCACCAAAATGACTTTCTTTGTTCTTGTGTGATAACGTCAGTGTGGAAAGTTACCCCAACTTTCTTTTAAGAAGCAGTGGTCTTTTGTTCTGTACTTTTCCAGTATGCATATAAGTCTCAGCTTTCTGTAATTTTTTCATTTAAGCGTACAAGTTACATATGGGTCACTGTAAAATATTAGTTTTCTAGCACTTTTATCTAGCATTAGCGTTTTTGTTAGTTTTGGATTATTGTTCTCTGCTATATTTTGGCAGTATATGATTAGTTTTTTGGTTAGTGTTTATCTGTTGAAATTTTTAGGAAATAGGGTATGATTAGTATTTGATTAGTATTTTCTGCTCAGTGACTAGTTCTTTTCTGCTGAGTGAGCAGTTTTTTCTACAGAGTGTGCAGTTTTTCTGCTGAGTGAGTAAATATGTAAATATGACTTCTAAGTCTACTGCGTTCTCTTGCTCTTTTTCTACAGTGGGTACTGTGGTTTCTTGCGTTTCCATAAGCTTATCTACAACTACTGATATAGGCCTAGGTTTAATGGATTATATATTGATTATATGAGTATATAATTATACTTGTGATATATTCTTATCATGACGCATCAAGAGTTTGGAGGAACCAGTTTGACCAACATTGATGGGAACACCTTAACTTTAACATGTGACGTCATCACAATCATGGGGAGTCTCAAAATTTTCCCTACATGGTCAAAGAGAATGGAGTCAGCTTCGACTTTTCCCCCCGTTTTTCCAAATCACCTGGTTCCTGTTTATGAGGTACAGTTCCTTTAATTAGGTATATGACAGCAATTTCTGAACTTTACTGGATTTCTACACTTCAGCATGACTGTGTATAGTTTTAAACTGTAATGTGACAGGTCACCTTTAAGAATTTCAATACAAATATTTATTAAACGTATATTTGTTTTGTAATTTTAACATTCAATTTTATGTTCTCCAAATCAATTCAAACAGTGACTTTTTGTTAAAATGTTGTCAACAAAACTACAACAACGTTAGCGGTAAAATTCGAATTAAGTTTTTAAAACTATTAATGTGACGTATCATTACACTGAATGCTCAGTCATACTCAGCCCTTTTTTCAGGCAGAAACACAGGTCTGTTAAATGCGTCACAAGTGGAAATTCAGCTCTATGAAATTAGCAGTCTACTGAGATCAGCAGTCCACTGAGATCAGCAGTCTCGTCGATCCTGTTCCACACCCCACCTCCTACGATTATGTTACAGCTTCACTATTCAGTTCCAGTGTTAATCAGCTGAAACACAACCACTTCCGTAATGCAGCACATCCCAAGATGCATTGTGTGCTTGCAATTTCATAATTTCTCCTAATTTATCTCACACTGTTGTTATTTTCTCATATGCAAAGCTTGCTGGGACATATGCGTCTGCTCCTATTCTCCACTATCAACTTTTCCGGTTCTAGCTTAGCAAAACAGCGAAGAGGATTCCTACCTGCAGATAAGCCTATTAAAATACCTTATAAACCTTACAAACACTAAAAGTGCATCTCCACCAAATAACGGACAACGGAGCAGAACAGAAGGGTACACAAGTTGCGACCTAGGGAGCTCTAATTCTACGGGCTTGCTGATTCTTTTGTCAATCAAGACTCGTTGGATGGCCGTCAAATCCATGAGTACATACACTAGCCACATTTCACCTGCGCTTCTGATGTGTTTACACTTAAGACATCGCACCCTTTGTATTTGGGGAATTCGCAGGGGTCAGCACGACTGGAGCCTCGCCCTGGGTGAACCACCATTTCCATTTCATAATAATTTATTAAATCTTTACAAATAAATTACAGTCCTGAATACATACAACACATATTTTGTCCTGGGATTATTTCAGCTCTAAAAAAACTCACCCAATTAGCAGTCAATAAATAACAAAACAAATAAATACAAATGCCATTCAGCAATTTCAAATAAATACAGACATCACAGTGGTATGAATACTCCCCACGAATAAAATCCCAATACACACACCACTCCCATATTTTTTAAACTCATAAAACCATACAAAAACTCCTCACCATGACGAATACAGCAGGACAGTCCCAGTCAAATAAAACCAACATGATAAAATCTAACTTTTGTACAGGGCAGGGTGTACACCCTAAACAACAGACCTTCACACCATCCCTGCTACACCGCCATAAGAGAACCACTGGCATGGTCAGGTTGGTCCTCCGTCCCCCATGATCATCGTCCATGCTGCATGCCCCCACATGTCCTTAGCCCATTCCAGGCCCTTTCTCCGCTGGTCCTGGCACATATAATCCTTCAGAGTGGCAAACACCACTCTCCTTGCTGCCTCTGGCGGCATGGCTCTGCCCCTCCTTGCACATATTATGCGCGCAGTCCATCTTGCCTCCTTTATACAGTTCAGGGCGATCCAGACACCTCCACTTTTGTGCCCTCTTTGGCCTGCCAGCACCGTACAGCACCATCTGGCACTGTACCACAGACCCAGTCTCAAGTAGTTTTTGCAGCAGACTCCCACAGTGGTTCCACAGAGCCTTTGCCGTCTCACAGTCCCATAGGCAGTGCCAGACCGTCTCCTCTTGCCCACACCTGGGCCAAGGGCACACCCCTGAGGGGGTCAGTCTTTGGGCATGCAGCACACCTTGGACCGGAAGAACCCCATGTGCCACCTGCCAGGCCAGGTCTTTATGGCGATGCAGCAGATCTGGGTGGGCCACCTCCTTCCACACGTCTTCTGACCGGCCTATTGCCAGTCCCCACACATGGCACACCGGCTCCCTGCCCTGTACAAAAGATAACATTGACTTGTGTTTACACATAATTTAAGCTCCCACACACTCCAAATCCATTAAAAAAAAAACTTTTTCATGCCCTCATAGCCCCCCGTCATATTAAAAGCCAATGGAACTGTTAAAGGAACCTTAACCACCCCTATAGCCCCATAAAAAAACCTCACAAAAAAGGACGCCTTACAGGACAAAGACACACAGACACATGTAGAGCCACAAAATGACACCACAACACAGAATAAAAATCCGACACCCCCTTACCCACTTTGTCAGGTCTTTCTTCAGCACTACCCTTTGCAGCCTTTCCCATTTAGTCCCCCATAAAAAAGTGAAATATGAGACGATCCAGACGAGACAACACAGCACGCGACGGCACAAAGATGACACCAATAAATAACAATAGGGGTAAAATCATAGCTTTTAAAATGACATTTTTCCTTCAAATGTCAACTGTCTTAGCCTCCAAAACTGCAGTTTCTTTTCGACTTTCTTTAAAATCCCTTCCCAATTCCCATCCCCTAGTCCGTCAGTATTAAAATGAACCCTGAGGATCTTTACCTGGTCTGTCCTGACCGTCATGGGAATTCCACGGAGCTCCATCTCAGTCCACCGTCCGTACAGTTTTAAGTCACATTTGTCCTTATTTAATTTTGCACCTGATGCCTTGCCAAACCATACAGTCCTGTCTAGAGTCCTGTCAATTGAACATTGGTCAGTGCAAAGTACAGTTACATCATCCATATATAAAACACACCGAGTCTCCTGTCCTCCGCTCCCTGGAATGCCCAGCCCAGTTATCCGGGCATCCCTTCTCAACACCTGTGCCAGTGGGTCTATACAGCACACAAACAGGAGTGGCGATAACGGACAACCCTGGCGGACCCCGCAGCTTACCTTCACTGCCTTTGACAGGACCCCGTTAACCAAAATCTTGCTTCTTATGTCTGTGTACAGAAGCCTCACCCGTGCTAAGAATCCCCTCGGAAAGCCCATTTTTCCAGTACCTTAAACATATACTGGTGCGAGACCCGATCATACGCCTTTTCAAAATCTAAATTGAGTACAGCGAGCCGAATGTCTCTGTCTCTCGCGTAACAGAGGACATCTCTGACCAGTACGAGGCTGTCCGTGATCCTCCTGCCAGCCACAGCACAAGTTTGATCCGGGTGAATCACGTCCTCTAAAACCGTCCTCATCCTCAGGGTTAAAATCTTACTAAAGAGCTTAAAATCGAAATTTAAGTGTTATTGGTCGCCAATTTTTTAAATCGTCCTCTTCTCCTTTCTTAAAAAGGAGAGAAACCACTCCTTCTCTAAAACTCCTTGGTACGACTTAAAAAATTTTCAAATTATTTAAAAACAATTAAAAGATCAGAACCTAATAAATCCCAAAATTCTACATAAAACTCAAAAGGCAGCCCATCCAACCCCGGTGCTTTCCCCCTTTTAAAAGATTTCAAACTTTCATCTAATTCTGCCCTCTCTATCCCACCCTCCAAACTACCTATATCCTTCACGTCCCGCAATATAAATTTTAGCACCTCCCCAAACCTTCCCTGATCTACCTCCTTATCCCCAAATAATTTAGAATAAAACTCCTCTGCCACCCCAAGCATGCCTTCTGTGTTCTTATTAACCATCCCATCCGCTCCCTTCAGACCCTTCATTAAAACCCTCCGTGACATTATCTTTTAAAAAAATACCTTGTACATTTCTCTCCTTCATCTATCTCTTTTTCCTTACACCTAAAAATAATTGATTTGCACTTATTTTCTGTTAAAATTGCCATTTCTTTTTTCACATGCTCCAATTCTACTTTAAAATCAAAACCCAGGTCCACCAGATTTACATATCTATTTAAACGTTTTTGGAGTCCTGCCCACACCCTCCTTTCTTTGCCCTCTTCTCTTTACTCTTTTTAATAAAAAATTCCTTAATTCTTTCTTTTACATCCTCCCACCAATCCGCTCGAGTATTATATAAATCCTGGAGGGTTTGCCAATCCGTATACTTTTCTATAAAAGCCATCACTACTGCCTGGTCTTCCAACAAACGGCAGTTCAGCTTCCATATTCCTCTGCCTACTGCTACTCCTGACCTCACAGCCAGAGAGCAGTTCAGCAGGGAATGGTCTGAATAAAACAGTGGGCTCAGAGATGCTGCCAGACCTGCAAAACCCCTAGCAAAGAGGAAATCAATCCTCGATGCCCGGGATCCATCATTTGTTCTCCAGGTGAACCCCTCCTTCCCTGGATTAAGCACAGAATAAATATCACACAATTTAAAATCCATTAAAAGCCGCTGTAAGTAAAACGAAGTCTTGTCCACCTTAAAAGCATCACCAGCCCCCTTCCGTCCCATCCTGTTTAAAACACAGTTAAAATCCCCCACCAATAACAATGGGGTCCGCCCCAACAGATATGGCGGGTGCTCCTGCAATACCTCCCACCTCTCTTGTTTAAAAGGTGAACAGTATACATTTACTAGATAAAAAGACATTCCATTAAAACACAATGATAAAACAATACCCTGCCACACACCACCACTGTGCTCCCCAAGACCTGTACACCTTTATTTTTTTACCAGCACTGCCAAAACGATTCGCATTTGAACCCCTCCAGCGAGATGGCCCTGCCTGCCATATCACTCTTTGTACGAGGAACGATACGGCAGTGCACATTCCTGTAGGCAAATTACATCAGATGGTCAGGTTGTGACCATGCCATCTTCCAAAGATGACAAAACAGACCATGCCCTCCTTAATGTCCTCACTCTACATACATTTATTGTAGCCACTGTGAGGGGCATGTGCTGGGAACTTATTAAGTTAAAAAAGATATAAAACAGTCCTAATAAAAAGACCACCATTAGAGATGAAAAAACCTTCAAAACACTCACCATAACTGTTAGAAAACCCTGCCCTCTCCTGGGTCACCCGCAGGTGAACCATCTGATGGAGATTCAGTCTCACTCACAAAGGGCACTTTGTTTGGTGATTTGTCAGGCAGGGTAAATTGGGGAGCACCCTGACGCCTCACTGTCAGACAGTCCCCTCATCAATCCCCACCTTTTTCTTACACCACCCCTCCATTTTTTACCTCCTCCCCTGTTTTCTTTTCTGTCCTCTGCCCCTCGGTTCCTTCCACACTCATTTCACTGCTGTCATCATCTGACACTGTCTCCACTGTGACAGAGTCAGAATCCGACATATCAAACAAAGACTGAAAAAATGTTCCCTCCACATCAACCACCTTTCCATCCCCCTGAACTCCCTTCCCTTTCACCTGATTGGGCCCCTGCCCCACCAATCCACTTCTTCCAATATCACCTTCCCTTCCTACCACGTCACCAGCAGCTCTACCTCTTCCAGCCACACCCTCACTTCCTGCCATATCACCAGCAGCTCCACTTCCTCCAGCCACACCCTCACTTCCTGCCACATCACCAACAGCTCCACTTCTTCCAGCCACATCCTCACTTCCTGCCATATCAGCACCAGCTTTACTTCCTGCAGCCACACAGTCACTTCCTGCCACATCAGCAGTAGCTTCACTGCCTCCAGCTACACCTTCACTTCCTGCCACATCAGCAGCAGCTTCATGGCCTTTCTCCCCTCTTTCTCCTCCTCCAGCTCCCTCCTGCGCCTCTTCTGCCTTCTCCTCCTTCTCCCTGAGCTTTTACCTCCTCCTCCCTCTGTTGCTCGTTAAGTTCAGTCCTATTTTTTTTTTTCCCTTTTGGCAAAAGAGTCTCGAAACAGATGTGAAGACTTCCCGCACAAATGACATTTTCTGCCATTGGGGCACACCCCCGCCAGATGCCCCACCTCCCTACATTTAGCGCAAACCACTGCATGACACCCCTCCACCAAATGCCCATACTCTCCACACTTCCTACATAATTTTGGTTGTCCATTATAACAAACTAACCCTCTATTTTCTCCCAAAACAATCATTGATGATTGTAAATGCCTATACCCTCCGTGAATCCTCCACAATCCTCACAGGAATTCTCCAGCTCCCTGTCCACACCCCGTCCACATACATCACCTTCACAGGCCGCCCTCTTACCACAGAAAATCTACCTAACCACATCACCAAATCCTCCTCCACAATCATTTTATTATACATTCTAAGTACCACCACCTTCATTGAATCATCGCTCAACTTCTCCAGTGATTATCCATTTCATCTTTAACATTTTCACATAACTTTGCCCAAAAATATTTCACCAAACCCTGACCCTTGAAACTTAAATCAAAACCTTTACCTTGTGGCAACACAATCAAACAATTTATCTCCGCTACTGTGAAACCCAAAACTCCCTTAAATTTTCGTGAAAATCAAGCCTAGAACATTCTAACAATTCCCATCCTTTTCCTTGAGATTAAAATGAACACAGCAGTGCCGCGGAACACCAACTCGAGCAGCCGCCATCCCGCGACATGCCCAAAACAAACAAAGGAACCAGAACAAAGAAACAAACAAATCCAGAACTAGCCAACGGCTCCAAAATTCAAACGATTTAGGCCACGCCCTGAAGGGGCTTACCTCCAATGAAACTCGACTCCTCTTGCAAATTCAAACTTTCACCTAAAAAAAAACAAAACCACAAAATTTATACAAATATTTAGAACAACAATTAGTTTACTGCACACACTTCACCAACAAAGACCAAAAATGGTACCTCCCCTGCCAGGTAAGTATGAGTTGTGCACCTCTCGGAATCTGCCCCTGCACCACGCCGTGCCTTTCACATACGTGGGTAGCACATCGTTCCAGTTGCGCAGCTCTCCAAGGCGCACAATGACGGTGAGCAAACTGTCCGATCTCACTACCTGTGCCAGAATACTGGCGCTCCTTAATATTTATGCTATTTGCTAAAATGCAACTTAAAAAAAAAAAATTTCCCGCTATGCCACGCAGTAGCCTACACATTTTCAGAAGCATCCATACAGGACAGAGCGAGTGGTAAACGGAATTCCCGAATGCAGCATTCCCTGGTGAGAGGCCATTAACATTAGTTCTTACTTCTTTTTCATCGAATATGCACACACGTAATTCGCAAATGAACATGTGGGGAACGCAAAAATGCTCAGTTAAGTTAACTCCTGGGCCCCGTATCGGGACGCAGAGTTAGCCGGACAAGTGTACCGAGGAAAACCCGGAGCCCTCCCCGATCAGGAACATGGACTGAAGTGAATACAGTTCTTCCTGGTATTGACTCGGCGCAGTTACAGAGCAGACTCGGTAAGCCTGTTTTCTGAAATACCCCCCTTCTCTCTCTTCTGAGGCAAACGCACACGGCCCTACAAGCAAGGGACAGCTCCTCTACCCTCGGCACCACATGAGACACAGGCACAGGGAAAAGCGGGCAAAATAAAAACACCTGTGCGGTGCCCGTTCTAGCACCACCCTACAGGCAAAACAAGTGTACAGCACCTCCAATTTCAACGGCACCCACGGCACATCTCGACCCCCTTTGCTTACTGCTCTGTACATAAGCTCTCGGCTTACATATTCATACCTGCCACACCACAGAAATTTAAAAATCGCCCTATTTATGGCAATCTTTATGCGGCCCAGCATAGGAAATACGTAAGCCATGTGGAGAAGCAGTGGCAAAATCACTGACTTCACCACCACAATACGCCCAGACAAGGACAACTGCCTTTGAGACCAGATCCCCAAACACGCACGCAGCACCCCCAATCTAGCCACCCAATTTCACGACGCACTATCCCGCAGGAAAAACCGGACCCCCAGCACCTTAAGGCCCCCCTCACACCGCGCAAAACCACCAAGATCACATGGCTCTTCTGCCCACTGCCCACAAAAAAGCACTGCCGATTTACTCAAATTGACTTTGGAACCAGTTCCTGCAGCAAAAAAATCAGTGAGCGCCCGCACACGCCTCAAAGACCCTTCAGAGGACACAAAAAGGGTTGTGTCGTCGGCATACTGCTGAATTTTTAACCGCTCACCACCAGCCCCCGGGATCATCACCCCATCAATCTGGGAGATCCGCCGCACCAGTTCTGCGAAAGGCTCCATAAAGAGCACATAGAGCAGCGGCGAGAGTGGGCACCCCTGCCTCACCCCACCTGCCTGCCCTACTTCCCTCCCAATGAAGCCATTAATTCGCACACAACTGAAAACCTGCCTATAAAGCGCGTGCAGCAAGCCCAAGAAAGAGGGGCCAAAACCCAGCCGCTCCAAGACCTTAAAGAGGAAACCGTGCTGCACTCGATCAAAGGCCTTCTCTTGGTCGATGCCGACCACCGCCACCGGCACCTTCCTATCCTCTGCCCAATCAATGTCCCTGAACAGCAACAGGTTTAAAGTGCAGGAGCGTCCAGGGACGCCACAAGTTTGGTCCTCACACACCAACGAGCTCATCACCTGCTTCAGCCGACAGGTGGCGACCTTCGCCAAGATCTTGTAATCAGCTGTAAGCAGGGTTAAAGGTCGCCAATTCTTAAGCTCAGTGCGATCTCCAGATTTAAATAACAAGGCAAGGACTCCCTTCCTCATAGAGTCTGCTAGCAGGCCCCTCTCCAAAATACATCTATACACTTCTAGCAGGTCAGGCCCCAACATCTCCCAAAAGGTTATGAAAAACTCCTTTGGGAGGCCATCATGCCCTGGCACCCTACCGTCCCTCATAGATTTCAAAGCCTTTGTCACCTCCTCCAATGACAGAGGCTTCTCTAAAACCCGGACCTCCTCTTCCGCCAGCCTACTCCCGACACAATCCAGCAAGGCCGCTTCCACCCCCGGGTCATACTCGCGCTGCTGAAAAAGGTCAGCATAGAAATCTTCAGCCACAGCCAACATCGGCTGTGCCTCAGTTACCAAACTGCCTTCACCCACCAGCCCATGTATAAAGGAAGCGTTCCTCCTTGCTTTGGCAGCCTTAAAAAAATAGGCTGAAGGCTTCTCCCCCTCCTCTAACTCCCTCACTCGCGCTTGGAAGGCGAGAGAGCGAGTCCTCCCCTCCAAAATCGCCCTGATGCGACTTTTAACTCCCTCGTATAAACCCCACTCCACTGCTACCCCCGCGTTGAGCCGGCCGTGAAGGTACGAGAGACAGCTCATCCATTTCCCCTCCTCCTCCCGCTCCTTCCTTCTCTCAAAAGCGCTGTGCCTGCAAAAAAAATCCCTGAAGCGAAACTTTGCGGCCTCCCACCACTCCACAACAGAGGGGTAGAAAGGCCGCAAGTTCCGCACAGATGAATAAAATTGGGCAAACTTTACCTTGACTGAGGCAGATATTAAAAGGGAAGCATTCAGGCGCCAGAAACCTGGCCCCCAGCTCCTACCGCCCACTCTAATGCTCTCATGTACTCCGTCATGGTCAGACATCCACAGGGGGAAGAGAGAGCACCTCAATCCCTCATGCCCCCTGCCCACAAAAAAATAGTCTATCCGGCTTGCTGATCCACGAAAATTGCGCCAAGTAATCCCACTATTTCCAGGGTGCACTGTGCGATATACATCAATAAGGGAATAATCCCTCACAATGCCCGCCAGCACCTTGGCAGAATGATCGTCATCCCTACTCCCAGGTGCAGCACTTTCGCCCAACCTGTCCAAGGAGACGTTAAAATCCCCACCTAGCAAGACTGAGCGAGTGGTGGAGAGGCACCCTGGCAGCTCCGCAAAGAGCTCCAGCCGTCTCCCACTCTGTACTGGGGCATACACATTAATAAACCTAAATTTGTTCGACCCCAAGCAGCAGTCCACATAAATCAATCGACCAGCCACCACCACCACCACCTCCTCAATAAGGAAGGACTGCCCCTTAAACAAAACCCCCACTCCATCTGCGTGGACATTCCCAACTGACCAGGCAGAGGGACCCCACCTCCACTCTTTAGAGAAAGCAACCACATCCTCCTCATTTTTTAAATGAATCTCCTGCAGGAGGAAAATATGCCCCTTCATTCCATCCAAGGCCAAAAAAACTGCTGCCCTCTTTATAGGGTCCCTCATACCCCTAACGTTAACTGTAATTAGGGATAAATCCAGAAAAATACAGTAAGGGGTGAAAAGCAATACAAAGGAAGGAAAAACACAGAAAAACACCTTTATGTACTCCCATCCTCCCCCTTAGTGTCGCCCTTTCCTGGAGGCATGCACATTATGTTTGCAAGGCGATCTGACTCCCAATCCAGAACACTTGAAGGAGAGCCAATCTCCATCAGAGGCTCCCCTTCAGACTCAGCCTTTTCCTCCTCCGATGACCCCGCCAGTGCTGCAAAACGGTTCCCCAGCACCACCTTTGCCCCCCTTGGACTCCCCCCATCACCTGATGACACCCGCTTCCGGCCTGGAGCGCGGGCCCAGTCCATCTCTTCACCCCCCTCCAAGAAGGGGCTGTCCCCCCAAGCTGGCGTCTGCAGGTCCGCTGAGGTCAGGAGAGCTGCTCCCTCTCCCAATGAAACCACCTCCCCACCAAGGACCTGCTCAAACTCAGGAGAAAACAGCTTGGGAGAAGTGGCCTCCTTTACAACTGGAGCCTGAAACCAAGGGTTAGTAGCGGCCTTAGGCCCAAATAACTGTACATATCCCCGCCGCCCAACACACTACTACCCGACGCATGAACCGGACCAGGTGCAGGAACAGAAGCTGGATCAGATGCAGGAACAGGAGCTGGATCAGATGCAGGAACAGAAGCCAAACCAGATGCACCAACTGAAACCGGATCCGGCACAACAACCAGAACCGGACCAGGCGGCGCAACCGGAGCTGGGCCTGCCCCCAGCTGGGACTGCAGAGCCGGAGGCAGAACATCATCTACTGCCACCAGCGCAGAAACAGGGTCAAAACCAGGATTAGGGTCGGGCGCCCCGCCAGATTCCCCAGCCAATCCAGCATCAGAAACTGCAGCGGAAACTGGAAAGGAAGCATAATCCTGTACAGACGCCGACACTGATCCAGCTACGGAAACCCGATCCAGGCCAGGATTTCCAGATGGCTTCGGAACAGTTGCAACCTCAGACACTGCAGGCTCAGGAACGATGGTAGCTAATGGGATTGCAGGCTCCAGCTCAATGGGTGCCGCGCCCTGCGCAGAGAGTGCCTTTGTCTGGCCTCCTGAAGGCCCCCCATAATCACCCAGATCCCGAAATTCAGACTCCACCAATGCAGCATAAGACTTCTGTCTTTCTGGGCAACTACGGAACAAATGTTCAGTACTGCCGCACAAAGTACATGCCTTTGGGGCAACACAGTCCTTAGTTTCATGGTCCCCCGACAAACAATGGCGGCATCTGTTTGTCACACACACTGTCTTAACATGACCAAAGGAACTGCACTTGCGACAGTACAATGGCTGGCCTGGGTAATTTAAAAAACCCCTATCTGGCCCAATTGAAAAAATAGCAGGTGGAGGATAAAAACCTCCAACACTTAATGGGTCTGGTTTAAAACGAACCATATACCTGTGCTTGCCGTTCCAAAACCCAAACCGATCCTGAAGCTTTACGCCATCCCTTATTTCAGAGCAGTATTTTCTTAAGAAACACAAAATGTCCGCTTCCCTAACAAAGGGATTGTACAGATGCACAGTGACAGGCCTCAAAGCCTTGGAATAGAGTAAATCTACCCTAATCCCTTCCAGTAGAGGTGAGTCCTTGCACTCACGGTATCGCTGAAACAAATTAAAGCAAGTTGTCTCAAATAAAAAGTAAGATCGTAAAAACCCCTACCCGAGAAATCTTGCAGGCAACACACGGTCTCCAGCTACACCTTCAACAGTCCGCGCAGAACAGTGACAAAAAAACACACATCAAAATTCCCACGCCTCAAAGAAACCTCCTCAGCCACAAAACGAACAGAATTCTTGAGCCGCGCCCGATAGGCCGGCATACCTTCACCTGAGAACCCATTAACTATGGTATCTCCACTGCCAGATAAGTATGAGTTGTGCACCTCTCGGAATCTGTCCCTGCGCCACACCGTGCCTTTCACATACGTGGGTAGCACATCGTTCCAGTTGCGCAGCTCTCCAAGGCGCACAATGACGGAGAGCAAACTGTCCGATCTCACTACCTGTGCCAGAATACTGGCGCTCCTTAATATTTATACTATTACCTAAAAATCCAAACTTAAAAAAAATATTTCCCGCTATGCCACGCAGTAGCCTACACATTCTCAGAAGCATCCATACAGGACAGAGAGAGTGGTAAACGGAACTCCCCAATGCAGCATTCCCTGGTGAGAGGCCATTAACATTAGTTCTTACTTCTTTTTTATCGAATATGCACACACGTAATTCGCAAATGAACGTATGGGGAACGCAAAATGCCCAGTTAAGTTAACTCCTGGGCCCCGTATCAGGACGCAGAGTTAGCCGGATAAGTTTACCGAGGAAAACCCGGAGCCCTCCCGAATCAGGAACATGGACTGAAGTGATTTTTTATTTTCCCGCTAGCAAGCTCTTGTTGAAGTCAAAGTCTCTAGCACGCCAACGCTAGCTACGTGAATCTGTTGCTCTTTTATAATATTGTGAAAGACTAAGGCCAAATGTAAAAAAAAAAAAAAAAAAAGAATACGTAGTACCTTTTTATGTCGCGTCTTCAATTTTTTTTTAATCTCTTTTTTTCCTCTTCTTGAGAACATCCGTTGTGTTGACTGGATATGCAGCGTTTTTCTGTTGCATTTGTTTTCGGAGTTTGTGTGTTTTTGATTTTGCATAGTTTCTGTATTTGCAGCGTGTTTGCCCTTTAATGTATTTGTTTTGGCTTTCTGCAGCACGTTTCTGTTGTATTTGTTTTGGATTTCCGTATGTGTTTTTGAATTGGCATCGTTTCTGAAGCTGCAGCACGTTTCTCCTCATGGAAATGTTTTGGGTCGTTCCAGCGTGTTCGCCCTTGTCGGCGACCGTATCTCTATTTTCTGGCATCACTCATCATTTCTGCATCATCAGTGTAGTTCAATTTTTGTTCACAAGGTGTCACTCTAGGTTTACAATCTTGCACGTCAAACCTTTCTAGCATTTTCTCCACATACCTCTTCTGTGACATTTTCACACATTCATCACACTGGTCAAAATCGATACCAAGAAAATGTTTCAATTTACCCAAGTCTTTCATCTTGAATTTTACCGTGAGCATCTCTTTCACAACCTTCAGTGCATTTTCATCACTGGCAGCAATAATCAAGTCATCAACCCATATTATCATGATCACGTTCTCATTTTCTGTTTCCCTTGTGTAAACACAATGATCAGCTGGGTTTTGCACAAACTCGTTTTCACTCAGATACATGCAACATTTTGTCCCAGTTTCTGCCTGACTGTTTTAACCCATATAGTGACTTTTCTAGCTTAACAAACTTTTAATTTGTACTAGATTTAACCTCATAACCCTCTGGTTGTTCCATGAAAATCTCGCAATCTATTGGTGCATGTAGGTATGTAGTTTTGACATCCATCTGATGTAAAATCAGGTTTTCCTGTGCTGCATTTTGCATCAACACTCTGATACTGGTCAAGTTAGCAGTAGGAGAAAATGTCTCCTCATAGTCTACACCCATCCTTTGACTGTATCCTTTAGCTACATACTGTGCCTTATATTTGTCAGATCCATCAACATTGTTCTCAATCACATATACCCATCTACCCCCCCTACAGCATTCTTACCCTCAGGTAAGTTGGTCAGGGTAAATGTGTCATTTTCTCTCAGCGATTGCCTTTCGTCATCCATCGCATTACCCCATTCCTTCGAGTTAGTTGAGGTTACAGCCTCCCTGAATGTTAGGGGTACATTACACATCAATCTGTAACAATAATCTATGTTAGTCAGTGTGAGGGCAGGGAAGTGTGAAGACCAGACGCGACCAAACAGGGGATCTATAAGTTACCAAAGGGCACTCCAGTAACCACTGAGTCTCGTGAGAGACGAAATAAGAAGGGGGTGCTATACTCCTAAGGGATGTATCCCAAATAATGAATAATAAACCCCTAAACGGGTAACTGAGGAAGAAGGAGTATATAAAGAAAATAAAAGAACAGGGAAATGATAAATGAAAAATAAACGACTTCGAACCGAAGCTGAGAAAAAGAAAATGTCTTTTCAAAAAACAAACAGAAGACGTTCTGAGGCTAACTAAAACCAGGGGGAAAACTGGTTAGTAAGAGGCAGAAAGGTTTGTGCCCCGAAGGTGACACAATAACCCCTTAAAACCGTCAACCTCAGAATCTGGACAAATACTGTCCGAATACCTTTTTCCCAAAAAACAAAAACAAACTAAAGTCTGAATTCTTTTTAAATTCCTTGGTTCCTAAGATCCTTACACCTTGCTCAGAAAAGCGACAGGGAACTGGCTAGAGCAAAACACGTTACACTCAAGCACCGTTCCACTGCCTACTGACGCTTTAAATACCCAGCCCCAGGTGTGGCTGGTAATCAGCGGAAAATGTGAGCAACCAACAGGTGAAACAGATCAGAGGTAATCCTGCAGGAATGCAAGGAATGTTAGAGCAGGAACAATCATCCCACAGGAACCAAAAATAACGATTAGCCGAGTGGCTAATCTGCAAGCTCGAAACTAATCGTCCCCACACACCAAAATAACGATTAGCCGAGTGGCTAATCGGAATGCTAACCACTGAGCCGGTGCAGGCACGGAAAAATGATCTACCCTGCACAGAAACCGTGACAAGTCAGTGCCTGATCATCACTCTCCTCATCAGATACATATTCACTTAAACAACCTGGTTTCTTCCTCGCCCTAGAAGGGTATCGTGTAGGCTCATGGTTGGTCTCGCCCGTCTGTGCTTGGCTGTTCACCTCAGGCCTAGTTACTGGAACCTGGCCCTGAGTACATCCTGGACTCACATCAGTATTTTGCCTGGTCTTGCTAGCCCTATTCTGCACCTCAGAGTCATCGTCATCAGGCGTCATGTCAGTCTGTGCTCTACAATTGTTTTGGTCACAAACCTCACCAGTCTGTGCTTCTGCACTATCCCATTGTCAGGATAGTAAACCATGTAGGCTGGGCAATTCTTGTCGTACCCGACAAAGATTCCTTTCTCACACCTAGAGTCTAGCTTTCTTTTATCTTGTTTATTGGCATTACACACTGACCCAAACTTTTGCATCCTAGAAATGTTAGGTCGTCTTCCTGTCAACATTAAGTAAAGCGTCTGTTTTGTGGGATTGCTAAAGCAGCTGTAGTGAGGAAGCTGCATTTTTTGATGCTATACGTGCATTTAGGTTAGGGAACAACAGGCGCACAATTGTAAAGCGTCACATGCCCAAAGTTTTATGCACGGGCACGAAAATACGTCAATCTCTGCGCAACACAGTCCTTTACCCGACCTGCCAGCTTTGGGTCTCTCCGTTGAAGTGTACAGGCCAAATAAAAATAAATTGGAACTGGTAACGTTGGTCTGACCCAGCCGTCAACCTGTTAGCAAAAAGATGCAGCCAAAACTGCTCATTTGCGACGGAAATGACAAACACCACAAGGAGGTTCTCCCGAGATGCTAGAATAGTATGCTACAGCCAACAACGTCTTGTGACCGCGCTTTCTTAAATACGGTGAAAAAGGAGACTTGATAGTTAATACTTGTTTATGAAAGTTAATACTTGGCAGCTAGCTTACTAATAAAAACATTTGTCATTTTTTTTTGGAGTTGGGTGAACATATGAATGTTAAACAAACAAACTCAATAAATGTAGGCCAAGTCTGACAAAATGACTTAAAATTTAGGACAGTTCACTGGAGATTGACTTGTCTTCACACCCCCACTGCCTGACAATAGCCAGGTGTTGATACGGAATGCGGATGTATGAATGTGTTTATCTCTCCTCTGGCATATTTTAGCATTTGAGCAACAACATATCATGGAGTCAGGTTTAACGTTCCCCTCGCTTGCTTGCTGCTGACCTCTGTCAAACGACTACGGGCAACAGAGTGCAACAGTTTGTTGTCCTAAAACTCGGAAGTAAGTTTGCTTTTTTTTTACAAGTGGGACACCTCCTCCGAATAGATTGCCTGGGCACCGGACTGCGCTGCCACAGCGCTGGTCGGGACATGCAGTCGGCTTGCATATGGCCAGTATGTGTAATACGCCAAATTCGCCAATAATCACCCAAAACCGCAATGACAAGTAAAATTGACTTTCATTCTATGAATTGCAGGCTCTCGCAGGGGTATTGTGGACACGCAGCGTTATATTTAAGGCCTTTTAAATGCCTGGGGCAAATAAATGGGACGATGAGGCTCCACGGTGAACGTAGACGCTCCTGCATTCGGCAGCAGGTGTGTGTGCGTCATCCGTTCTAAATGCAGTTGGTTACGCGATTAGCGATCTCATAAATCCAAATTCCTGAAACAGACATAATTAACCAGTCCTTCCAACACGAAAGCTGTGGAATTGTAAACAATTTACACTAAACAATTGACCATAGACACACCTGTAATCGGCCGCGCATGGATGCGTCATCCGTTTTAACCAGTCCATCTAAAACCAGTCCATCTAAAACGAACATTGTGCAATTGGAAACAATTTACAAGTGGTACACGTCCTCCGAATAGATCGCGTGGGCACCGGACTGCGCTACCACAGTTTGTTACGCGATTAGCGATCTCATAAATCCAAATTTCCGAAACAGAAATAATTAACCAGTCCTTAAAACACGAACGCTGTGGCATTGGATACAATTTACACAAAACAATTGACCAAAGACACACCTGTAATCGGCCACAGATGGGTTTGTTATCCGTTTTAAAAACAGTTCGTTACGCGATTAGCTATCTCATAAATCCAAATTCCCAAAACAGAAATAATTAACCAGTCCATCCAACACGAACGCTGTGGCATTGGAAACAATTTACACAAAGCAATTGACCAAATAGCCTACACACCTGTAATCGGCAGCAGGTGTGTACGTCATCCGTAGGCTATTAAATACAGTTGGTTACGCGATTAGCGATCTCATAAATCCAAATTCCCGACAAAGAAATAATAAACCAGTCCTTCCAACACGAACGCTGTGGCATTGGAAACAATTTACACAAAACAATTGACCAAAGACAGGTACACCTCTAATGGGCCGCAGATGGCTGCGTCATCCGTTGTAAAAACAGTTCGTTACGCGATTATAGCGATCTCGTAAATCTGAATTCCCGACACAGAAATAATTAACCAGTCCATCTAAAACGAACTTTGTGCAATTGGAAACAGTTTACAAGTGGTACACGTCCTCCGATTTGATTGCGTGGGCAGTGGACTGGCTGAATACTCGATTCTGATTGGTCCAAGGGTGGGCATTATTTCTTAGTAATGGGACACCTCGGCCTTTTAACAGCTCTAAAATCACCGTGCTACAAAATCCAGCATTCTAAAGCAGTTTAAACGGCAACATTATTCTTTCGCTTTTGAAATGTTGTTAGGCTACATCCCCTCCCCTTTTGAAGGTCCAATTTCACAATAATGGCAACGTTGAATCACATTTCTGGTTACTGTTGCTAGCTTTATTTATGCATCCGGCAAATCGGAATCGTCCCTTATTTGGACAATAGAATATTCATTGCCCATTTAACTCATGGCTACGGGACGCATATTTTTATCCGTATTTTTGTGAACGATTGCGTTTATAGTAGCCTAACCGTTGTGTTGAAGACAATTCAATAGTCTGCTAGCTAGCTGGCCAGCCGGGAGGGCAACCATGCCCTGAGACAATTCTGACCTAAAACCAGGACTTTTAATACAGCCTAGGTAACCAGTGAGGCTGTAGCTATTGTAGCGAGACAATGCTCCATCATGAAGCTGCTGGTAGGTAGTTCCGAAACTCAATGAAACTTTATTGAGGAAGAAAACGAGAAGTAAGACAATCCTCAGATTCGCACTACGCCATAGCGAACAGCAGAGGAATTCCCCTATACAGCACCGCTGCAAGGTCACATATGTAAAACTATACTAAAAGCAGCAAACATAATTCGACTAGCACAAGAACACATATTTACACACGATAGATCGCTTTTTACTGTATTTACAATTTAATGTCCCACACAAACTATTTACAGTTAAAAGTTCGCGTGCCCTGCATTCCGGGAGCTGCCGGTGCAGCTTGCTTGTACAGCCCCCGGACGTCACACTATCATAAAGCCTGCTGGCATTCAAAACCCGTTTCAGAGGGTTTTCCAATAACGGGACAGCCCATCGTGCAGCATTGAGAGGTGTACGATAATTATCGTATTTGTACCATAATTTTACCCTCTGTACGATCAATAATTCCAAAAAGTGCCCAAATGTATGATAATTTCGCCATTTCACAAAAAAGTGCATGAATTTACTAAATTCCCTGGCTGCTGATTCTGGATCCGGCTTGCCTTTTCACATACTGTATATGGTGAATTGTGACGTCACAACTCTCAATTATAACGATTGCATGTTTGGGGGATTCCAATTTAATTGTAGACTATTTGACATCATCCGTAGACCACGCTTTTTAGTGTGAGTCTCATTCCAGTAGGGTCTAGGAAGTTGCCTGCTTCCACGCAGCCAATGTGGTGGGCAAATGTTTTTCTCCCATTTGTGGTTGTTGGTATTGCACTCATTGGCTGAAGTATGTGAGCAGGCGTGTCAAACAAGGTTGTTGCTTACAATAAAACGCTATTTTTGTGAAATTACGTAGCCTATGTACACCTGTGATTTCTCTTTTTTGGCTGTGCATAATCTTGTTCTTTAAAATCCGATAATTTTAAGCCTCCGGTACGATAGTTTAATATTTCCCACCTGGCAAGGCTGCCGTCATGGTTTATTCCTTACACGTACGACGGGCTGCCAAGGCTAAGCCGAGGTCCGGTTAACCAGCCCCGTAGTAGCCTACGTTACTTTCCAATTACAGGACAGCCCGGAGGGGTTTATTCCACTTACAGCTAACCCGTTATTTAAGAAATTTTCATGTAAATTTACAGTAATTTACTGGAAGCAGTTTCGCCAGTAAAGTTCTGTTTTTTTACAGCATTGTTACTGTATTTCAATATTACAGTACATTACTGCACTCCAAATACAGTATATTACTGTATTTTCCTTAGATTTACAGTACTTTACTGGCAGCAGTTTCGACAGAAAAGTGCTGTTTTTAACAGCATTGCTGCTGTATTGTCAGACTACAATACATTACTGTACTCCAAATATGCTGCATTGTTGCTGTAATCAATTCAGTTATAGCTTCACTGCATTTGTAGTAAAATAATGTATTCATCACAAGATGATTACTGTTTTAAAAAGTGTGAACTAGCCTAACATTGCTATTTCAAACATCATGAAACAGTCAGTCAGTCAAAAATACTCTCTTATTTCACAATTCAGTTTTTCACAAAGTGCTTGAATTTTTGAAAATCAACAAAAATAACTGCAAAGTGATTAAATGTATTCTTACTTTTTTATTTCACAGTTTTTCAAAAAGTAAAAGTGCTTGAAATTTCAAAAATCAACAAAAATAGCTGCAATGTGATTTAAAAAAAACTTATTTGGAGTACAGAATCCAAACAGATTGCCTTAAGGTCAACTCAAACCCTGATCTCCTTGACTGTAGAACACACTAAACAAAAACTTCAGTGAAAACATATACAGTGCCCTCCATAATGTTTGGGGCAACGACCCATCATTTATTTATTTGCCTCAGTACTCCACAATTTGAGATTTGTAATAAAAAAGGGTATTTATATCCATATCGGGTGAACCGAGCAGTAATTAAATTTGAAAATCAGCAACCTTAGAAAAACATTAGACAAAGTCCCACTGAAAGTCCATAAGTTTCTTCATGAAGGTGCACACATGAGGATTAAGAGACGTCTGTTTCTGGACCACCTTCCCAGAACGCTTGCTACTGACCTTCCCCTGCCGAGCTTTGGACCCACGCTCTGGGTCAATACCAATAAAGAATCTGCAAAGCAAAACAGTAAAATTTGAAAAATACAATTATTTGCAAAATAATCTGGAAAATGAGCCACAATGGCTAAACCTTCAAATGTTCAATGTTCAAATTGATATTTGAAAGGATTATGCTACCTCTGGATGAACTCCAATATGCAGCAAGCACCATCCTGATACTGCAGGTTGAAGTTATAGAAGCAGGAAACCAGTGTGGCAAGCCCCAATGTGAATGACTCCCCCTCAGTCAACACTTGGCTCTCTATGGTCACCATCCAGCGACTTGTCTGTTCCACCGGACCTATAATTAGATAATTATGAATTAAACAAACAGGAAAAGAACACATGTATTGCATGTGTTTTGTGAAAATAGTCAACATGGTTTATTTCTCATATAATTACTGATCACAAAGTTACATGTCACTGACAAAATGTGGTTTTACTCAAGTGTGACAAAGATCACATGGGCCTTCTTCTAGGCCCTGTGGTGTGGCCACATGGTCAAGGAAAAGTTAAATTAAACATACACATGCATACTGAGAACAATCAATCGAGGACTGTCAGGCAAAGTCAAAAACCTCTCAACGTCAGCAGCAGAGGCAGAAACCTGCAGAGAACAAAATATATGAAATTAAACACATTTTAATATTATTAGGAATATAGTGCCCTCCATAATGTTTGGGACAAAGACCCATCATTTATTGATTTGCCTCTGTACTCCACAATTTGAGATTTGTAATAAAAAAGGGTATTTACATCCATATCGGGTGAACCGTGTATGAATTACAGCCCTTTTTATACATAATCCCCCCAATTTTAGGGCACCATGCTTGGGACACAGCAATGTTACAGTGCACTTCATAAATGAGTACACCCTCTCTGAAAAATGGAAATTCAGCTTTATCGCTTTACAAATAAAAAATATTTGGGGTTCCTATATTATGTAGTGTTTCAGCAACACTGCAATACTGCAATGCTAAACAGGAATGTATGTTTTATTTAACCAACATTATAAAAAGCCATGTTGCAAATGAGTACACCCCCTCTGAGCAAAATTTGTTTCTGCTTCTAAATTATGACCATCACAAAAAAGAAAACAAAATTGACATGTATTAAACATATACTTAACCGCAACATAGAAAGATATGTCATCAATAACTGTAAAATCAGTGAATTAGTCAACATTGAGTGATGTTTGATGGGGAGTGCTGAGCAACTTCAAAATTCAATTGAGCACCTTTGGGTCCTTGTTAGACTTGATATGTTTCACTGGTATCTGGTAAACCAGTGTTGCTGAAACACTACATCATATAGGAACCCCAAATATTTTTATTTGTAAAGAGATATAGCTGGATTTCCTGGATTTCCATTTATGATGAGCACTGTATGTAAATGAAAGTAGTCATGTTTAGTATTTGGTTGCATATCATTTGCATGCTATGACTTCCTGATGTCTGTGACCTATCAACATCAGAGTCTGGATATCTTATATTCAGGTTTTCCTACATGCAATACCAAAACTCTTTGCATTTGAACGGATCTCTACGAGAATTGGGGGGTGGGACTAGATTCAGCTGTAAATTATGCTAATACAGTATAGAACACATTTGTTGGGTAAATGGCTTTAAGTCGTAAAGGTCCAAGGTATCAAATGAGCCTCAAACCATATGCAGCAGATATGGATGGGTCACTTCAAGGGTTGTTTCTCCTGAATAATTTTACCATTGGGTTCAGTAGGACAATTATTCAGGAGAAACAACCCATGAAGTGATCCATCCATATCTACTGCATATCGGGCAGTAGGTTGAAGGTTTGAGGCTCATTTGATACATTGGCTACTCACAACTTGTGTCTCCATATCGTCCCTTAGCTAACAAGAACATTGCCGTTAGAAGGCATAGGAAGTGTATGCATGAGCTTTGTATTTAAAGTGACCAATCATTAGCAGTGAATACATTAGCATAAGTCTCCACCCCATCCCTGCCCCCACACTGGCAAAAATCAATTCTACTCCGCGCGAGGAGAAAGTGGCTCTTCATGAGCGAGGAGAAATATTTGGGAGCGAGTAGAACCAGCTCGCGCGCAGCTCATTGTTTTACTCTCAGTGTTGTAATTTGCGTGCGCGAAAGTGGTTTTGTGCTCCCGCAGTGAATATCTGCACGCGCTGATTATTGGCATTAAATTGACGCCATAGAAATGAGATGCCTGCATTTTCTGACTTCGCACAGGTGGACCGTGGACGATAAGTCAGAGCCGCAATGTCAAGGCCAAGAGGCGCCACCTCCCACCCCGGTGACCATAGACTGTAGCCCCTACTGTAGCTTAGTCCTCTGCAGTAATCAGGAAGTGACGCAAACTGTACCTCATTGGTCCACAACAAATATTACAACAGTGACCAAATGACACAATAAATCATGAAATCGACCCATGGACAGTCATAAGACGAATAAAATACACATATTGTGACTATTTGTTCTTGTGAGAAAAAATTATTGACTTTGTATTTTGACCACATTTGTACCGTAGACTTACATGAAAACCGGATATGAAAACACCTATACTGGAGCCAACCGCAGCGGCGCTATTGAACAACCAGGAACAACAAGACCAGGAAATGAGCTTCAAAAACGAAGTCTGGTTTTGGCCGCTTGGTTAAGTCACATTGTACAGATTCCAGAGGGTAATTATCTTCAGGGAGGTGGGTGCATATCCACACCACTACTTACTCCTGATGCAGAATAAGAACAGAATTTTTGCAAGTGTGCATATTTATGCATATTTGTTTCAGTGTGACAAATATGCAGTAATAGAAGAAATCAGGAAAGTGGCAAATATGTTTTCATGACACTGTATATTTTGTTTAAGGAGCAAAACTGGTTTTAATAACCTATTCCAAGCCAGAAGTGAAACACTGAATACACACTGTATTTGAACAAAAATGTAAATTATAAAAATGATTTCACATATCAGGGAAAGGTTGAGGATATTTCTACATGGGGCACTCTTTCAGATAGTTAGTTTGAGATAATTATGTGCTTTGGTTAATGATTAGCAAGCCTTTCAATATCTTACTTATAGTTCAACAACGACAACCATCATCGTAATCCTAATAATAATAATCATCATAATAATAATAGTCAGAGTCATAGGCCAAACCTTCGGCTAACCAAAATCAACTGTTTGGAATATCATTAAGAAGAAAGAGAGCACTGGTGAGAGTCTGGTAAACGAAGTAAGACCTTGGTCCTCGGAATAAAAAGTTCAGCCCGTTTGAGTAGTGAGCGAATCTCGAAGTCCAATCTATCTTCACCGAGGAGAAAACGGCTGTTGGTCAACAACAAATTAAGATGTATTACAGAGGCTAGATAGAATCCATGTGTAGCTACAACGTTATCCAGAAGCTCAACATGGCTATGGTGAATGTATCCTCCCATTATCCTTCTTCACTTAATCACGGCACTGCTGTGTAGTTCTTTCAACAAAAATTCACACTTAAAATTTCATAGTTAAAACAGAATATTAGTTGCGTTTGAAGACATCTAATCTCCGTTGCTCCTTTAACCACCTTCTATCCCCATCGGTGGGATTACTTCTACCTCCTTAGAAAAAATACAATCCCTCAAAAGTTTGTGCGTTCACTTTATAAAGGTAAACAGAGCAACATTAACTCTCCAAGCTTGCTTGCATTCCGTTTAAAAAAAAAAACAGTAATGCGTTTATTTTAGTTTTATAAAGTCGCTTTAAATTACTGTGATTTCCCACATTTGTAAGATATCACTCAATTTCCTTTCGGTTAAAACCTTTTTTTACACGGTCCATGGTTAAAACTAGCAAGTAGGCACCGTGTACTCCCTATAGCGCATGATTCTGTATTTGGTCCTAGAGGGGGTAAGAGCAATGACCGCACTGACGACAATTCCGACACCCCTCCGTCTGCGATATAAGCGGATGAGCAGGCGCTCTCCATCTCCTCTGCGCCGAATGCAAATAGTAGCCGAGAATACAGGTAGGAAATGTGGGAATGATATAATGCGACATCACTGTATTTCTTTAACAAATTCGGTTGAGAAAAATATTGCATTTCACCGGACAGTGTTGCACATGATGGTATTTTGGAAACCTTGCATCTGGGAACAAGCTAGTGATGTATGAGGACTACATTGTGCTACTTTGACAGAAAGCAACCTGAGTCGGGCATAGATGAGATATGGCGTCGCGATGGAGGGGCGGGATTGGACAACTTAATCCTGCAGCTAGACGCCTCGCTGATCTCCTCCGCTACAGCATGCTCACATTAAACCCAGTTCCACATTCTTAGCGTTTTAAATAATGTCCGGTGGTTTACATGCTTCTTTAGTACCTGGACCATTTTTATTTGTAATTCGTTGGCCTGAACGTAATACACAATCTTTGGTTTTATTTAGAACTGCGACTATTATAAGGTTGCATGCCAGAAAAATGTGGTTCGGCATAATCAAATTGACGCGTTGTAGAAATGGTCCAAGCCTGGATAACTGTGGTTACGTTAGAAATTATGGACGCAATGTGCCACACGATGCCCTAACGTAAGCGAACATTTGCTTTACGTAGGACGCAGGTGACTAGCCACAGCACTTAGCCTGTAATAGCAAGTTTACGTTAGCGAGATGGGCTAAACTCTGTTGCAGTTGTGTTTTGTTGTCTGGAGGAATGTGGGCTGTACACAACACTGCAAGTTAGTCTGTTGATGTTGGTATACGGATCTTGTTTTTTTTTTTTTAGTAAAACAGTGTAATGACAGCTGAGATCATTTCCTGGGATACTTAACTGTTATTTGTCGTATGTCTACTACTGCAATAATCTAATTGAGATTTCATTCATAGTAGTAAACCATCGTCTTCGTGATGTGCATGTTTTTAAACTGTTTATTTAAAAAAAATATTATTTCCACCGGTTAGATAACACTTTGCAAATGCCTAAGAGAGTTATGGTTATTACAGCTAATGGACATCTTCACAACTGGCTGCTGTTCTCAGTGATGACCAGAATAAGATAACCACAAAATGGTGGGCTCTGTGACCGATGATGCGTTGACAAAAGAAGGGGTAAAAAGATCTACTTAACAAATGGAAAGCATGTGCCGTATATGTAGCGGAGGAACAGAGTGTGGCTGATTAAGGGCGGTCTCCTTAGTGCAGGAGAGCAGAGTGTGGCTGATTAAGGGCAGCCTCCTTAGTGCAGGAGGAGCAGAGTGTGGCTGATTAAGGGCGGTCTCCTTAGTGCAGGAGGAGCAGAGTGTAGCTGATTAAGGGCAGTCTCCTTAGTGTAGGAGGTGCAGAGTGTGGCTGATTAAGGGCAGCCTCCTTAATGCAGGAGGAGCAGAGTATGGCTGATTCAGGGCAGTCTCCTTAGTGCAGGAGGAGCAGTGTGGCTGATTAAGGGCAGTCTCCTTAGTGCAGGAGGTGCAGAGTGTGGCTGATTAAGGGCAGCCTCCTTAATGCAGGAGGAGCAGAGTATGGCTGATTAAGGGCATTCTACTTAGGGCAGGAGGAGAGGGAGTGGCTGAGTAAGGGCAGTCTCCATAATGCAGGAGGAGCAGACTGTGGCTGATTAAGGGCGGTCTCCTTAGTGCAGGAGGAGCAGTGTGGCTGATTAAGGGTGGTCTCCTTAGTGCAGGAGGTGCAGAGTGTGGCTGATTAAGGGTGGTATCCTTAGTGCAGGAGGAGCAGAATGTGGCTGATTAAGGGTGGTATCCTTAGTGCAGGAGACGCAGAGTGTGGCTGATTAAGGGCATTCTACTTAGGGCAGGAGGAGAGGGAGTGGCTGAGTAAGGGCAGTCTCCATAATGCAGGAGGAGCAGACTGTGGCTGATTAAGGGCGGTCTCCTTAGTGCAGGAGGAGCAGAGTGTGGCTGAGTAAGGGCAGTCTCCTTAGTGCAGGAGGAGCAGAGTGTGGCTGATTAAGGGCGGTCTCCTTAGTGCAGGAGGAGCAGAGTGTGGCTGATTAAGGGCGGTCTCCTTAGTGCAGGAGGAGCAGAGTGTGGCTGATTAAGGGCGGTCTCCTTAGTGCAGGAGGAGCAGAGTGTGGCTGATTAAGGGCGGTCTCCTTAGTGCAGGAGGAGCAGAGTGTGGCTGATTAAGGGCGGTCTCCTTAGTGCAGGAGGAGCAGAGTGTGGCTGATTAAGGGCGGTCTCCTTAGTGCAGGAGGAGCAGAGTGTGGCTGATTAAGGGCGGTCTCCTTAGTGCAGGAGGAGCAGAGTGTAGCTGATTAAGGGCAGTCTCCTTAGTGCAGGAGGAGCAGTGTGGCTGATTAAGGGCAGTCTCCTTAGTGCAGGAGGTGCAGAGTGTGGCTGATTAAGGGCAGCCTCCTTAATGCAGGAGGAGCAGAGTATGGCTGATTAAGGGCATTCTACTTAGGGCAGGAGGAGAGGGAGTGGCTGAGTGGAGGAGCAGACTGTGGCTGATTAAGGGCGGTCTCCTTAGTGCAGGAGGAGCAGTGTGGCTGATTAAGGGTGGTCTCCTTAGTGCAGGAGGTGCAGAGTGTGGCTGATTAAGGGTGGTATCCTTAGTGCAGGAGGAGCAGAATGTGGCTGATTAAGGGTGGTATCCTTAGTGCAGGAGACGCAGAGTGTGGCTGATTAAGGGCATTCTACTTAGGGCAGGAGGAGGAGGGAGTGGCTGAGTAAGGGCAGTCTCCATAATGCAGGAGGAGCAGACTGTGGCTGATTAAGGGCGGTCTCCTAGTGCAGGAGGAGCAGAGTGTGGCTGAGTAAGGGCAGTCTCCTCAGTGCAGGAGGAGCAGAGTGTGGCTGATTAAGGGCAGTCTCCTCAGTGCAGGAGGAGCAGAGTGTGGCTGAGTAAGGGCGGTCTCCTCAGTGCAGGAGGAGCAGAGTGTGGCTGATTAAGGGCGGTCTCCTCAGTGCAGGAGGAGCAGAGTGTGGCTGATTAAGGGCGGTCTCCTCAGTGCAGGAGGAGCAGAGTGTGGCTGATTAAGGGCGGTCTCCTCAGTGCAGGAGGAGCAGAGTGTGGCTGATTAAGGGCGGTCTCCTCAGTGCAGGAGGAGCAGAGTGTGGCTGATTAAGGGCGGTCTCCTTAGTGCAGGAGGAGCAGAGTGTGGCTGATTAAGGGCGGTCTCCTCAGTGCAGGAGGAGCAGAGTGTGGCTGATTAAGGGCGGTCTCCTCAGTGCAGGAGGAGCAGAGTGTGGCTGATTAAGGGCAGTCTCCTTAGTACAGTAGGAGAGGGATTGTTGGAGTGTTGTCTGCTGCTGGAGATGATGGCTAGGAGCAAGACCCACGAGTGCCTGAGGCAGATTATCTCATATTCACCTTGTTTCAGCGAGCAGCTCGTTAGTGTATTAGCATTTCTGTAATATGAATTACATTCAGTCTTCCTGTGTTTGGCCTCACACAGCAGTTATTGCGTAGCCAGTTTAACACTCTGTCCATATTGTACAGTAAATTCGTTTTGAAATCTGGAATTCTAATTTCCTTGGTGTTATCTTGGTGAACTGGATTAGTGGCTGAAGTGCTCCAATGGGACCTGGTTATTGTGTCTTAGTTTGATGGAGAAGCAGTCTCATGTGGATATACTTTACATTCATAACTCACTGAGTGCTTTTGTGTTTTGTGTTCAGGAGACTTTTCAGAATCGGCGTTGTCTTGAATCGGATTCTCAGCAATGGGCAAGGAGAAACTGCACATCAACATTGTGGTCATTGGCCACGTGGACTCTGGCAAGTCCACCACCACCGGACACCTCATCTACAAGTGCGGCGGCATCGACAAGAGGACCATCGAGAAGTTTGAGAAGGAAGCCGCTGAAGTAAGTAACGCGCATGTCCCCTCGCTAGGCCTCCTCTCAAACAGAAGCGGCTTCCTCCTGTCATAGTGCAGACCTGAGGAGTTGTCCGATTTACTGTGACGTCTCTAGGACCAGATACATAATCATAATCTGGGACTGTACATATTATTTTATCCAGAATAATTTTATTTTCTAACAAAAATATTCTGGAAATACGTGTGCTCCCGGGTGGCACACCCTGATAAGACACCGACACTGTTCCACTTTTGAGGATGGACCCCTGGGTCCAGCAGCGGGCCTAACCCAGGGAAGGAGGAGCAGTGCCCCCTCGGGTCACCCACAGCCTGCCTGTGGCAGCGGTGCCTGAAATCCACTCCAGAGCAGAGCATGCGCTGTGCAGCTGGTGGTACGCACATGCTCACATGCACATGCGCTCCAGTACGACACGCTCACATGCGCATGCGCTCCACTACTACATGCTGACATGCACATGCGCTCCAGCCCAACACGCTCACATGCACATGCGCTCCAGTGCAACATGCTCACATGCACATGCGCTCCAGCCCGACACGCTCACATGCACATGCGCTCCAGTGCAACACGCTCACATGCGCTCCACGACTTGCTGACATGCACATGCAGTCCAGTGCAACATGCTCACATGCGCTCCAGCCCGACACACTCACATGCACATGCACTCCAGTGCGACACGCTCACATGCACATGCGCTCCAGTGCGACACGCTCACATGCGCTCCAGTGCGACTTGCTCACATGCACATGCGCTCCAGCCCGACACGCTCACATGCGCTCCAGTGCGACACGCTCACATGCACATGCGCTCCAGTGCGACACGCTCACATGCACATGCGCTCTCCAGTGCGACACGCTCACATGCACATGCGCTCCAGTGCGACACGCTCACATGCGCTCCAGTGCGACTTGCTGACATGCACATGCAGTCCAGTGCAACATGCTCACATGCACATGCACTCCAGCCCGACACGCTGACATGCACATGCACTCCAGTGCGACACGCTCACATGCACATGCACTCCAGTACTACATGCTGACATGCACATGCGCTCCAGTACTACATGCTGACATGCACATGCGCTCCCAGTGCAACATGCTCACATGCACATGCGCTCCAGCCCGACACGCTCACATGCACATGCGCTCCAGTGCGACACGCTCACATGCGCTCCAGTGCGACTTGCTGACATGCACATGCAGTCCAGTGCAACATGCTCACATGCGCTCCAGCCCGACACACTCACATGCACATGCATTCCAGTGCGACACGCTCACATGCACATGCGCTCCAGTGCGACACGCTCACATGCGCTCCAGTGCGACTTGCTCACATGCACATGCGCTCCAGCCCGACACGCTCACATGCACATGCGCTCCAGTGCGACACGCTCACATGCACATGCGCTCCAGTGCGACACGCTCACATGCGCTTTAGTGCGACTTGCTGACATGCACATGCGCTCCAGCCCGACACGCTCACATGCACATGCACTCCAGTGCGACACGCTCACATGCACATGCGCTCCAGTGCGACACGCTCACATGCACATGCGCTCCAGTGCGACACGCTCACATGCGCTCCAGTGCGACTTGCTGACATGCACATGCAGTCCATGCAACATGCTCACATGCACATGCACTCCAGCCCGACACGCTCACATGCACATGCACTCCAGTGCGACACGCTCACATGCACATGCACTCCAGTACTACATGCTGACATGCACATGCGCTCCAGTACTACATGCTGACATGCACATGCGCTCCAGTGCAACATGCTCACATGCACATGCACTCCAGCCCGACACGCTCACATGCACATGCGCTCCAGTGCGACACGCTCACATGCGCTCCAGTGCGACTTGCTGACATGCACATGCAGTCCAGTGCAACATGCTCACATGCGCTCCAGCCCGACACGCTCACATGCACATGCACTCCAGCCCGACACGCTCACATGCACATGCACTCCAGTGCGACACGCTCACATTCGTCTGCACTCTTTCCAGTGTTCTGTCGCCTGTAGCACACATCTTTGTGTTTGCTGTTTTTGTGCCAGATGGGCAAGGGCTCCTTCAAGTACGCCTGGGTGTTGGACAAGCTGAAGGCCGAGCGGGAGCGCGGCATCACCATCGACATCTCCCTGTGGAAGTTTGAGACCAGCAAGTACTACGTCACAATCATCGATGCCCCTGGGCACAGAGACTTCATCAAGAACATGATCACAGGCACCTCCCAGGTCCGTCTGCATCTCTGTCACTGCCATTTCCCAGGTTTTTATTGGTCAGAAGCAGCACGGGCATCACATATGATGTCAGTAGCACATGACCTGGGTATTAATACCGGAGCCTAAATGATTTGTGGTGGTGGGATTTAACATCCGCATCCAGAATAATAATACAAACAGAACTTGGGCAGCAACCATGAGTTAGAGCGGTTTAAAGGGTCTTAAGGTAGGCTGTGTCCACCTGTTGAAGCAAAGCTGCTCCATTTGTTTTTATGGAGAGACAAGTGTAGGTTTGGCCCCAGTTAGTAGATAATGTCACAGTGTGTCTGGTCGATTTTGAGAATGCGTGCCGTGGACCCAACGCAGGAGCTGCCCGTCCGGGGTGGATAGAGAACATTTACGACTCCTATGCATCACAATGGGCTTAATGCATATTACAAAGGTGTTACACGTTCATTTTCCCAGCGAACTAGCAATGTAGCCTGTTTACTACTTTATTATTCTTTTCATAGATATATCCACACTGACGACTCTTAGCCATCATTGACAAGAAACTATTCTTGTTCTGTGCTTTTTTCCCTGTAAGGTGTAAGTTGGACAAACAGGATAAATAGCTAACCAGGTATCTAATGTTAGTCTTCTGGCACTTTCGCCTGACCTGTGCGCTTGTTTTTCAGGTCTTACAGTCAGACCTGTATATCATATAAATCGTTAATATTTCTGCTGATGTTTTGGGTGGATAGAGAGACCATAGCTTATTATTAGTGCTTTTCATATTTAGAGTAAGTTCTTGGGAGCCAAATCAATTTATTGTTTTCCCAGAATATTACAATTACAGATTTTGTGAAACTATATGCACATCTCTGGGCTCAAAACGGAATTTAAAGGTATAATGGCCACACCTGTATGTAAATAAACGCAGCATGCATTTCTAAGTCTTTCCTTTTTTCTGCTTATGAAATGCCTGTGTGGCCAATGCAGCAGGACGACTTTGAAAACGTCACCGTTCCATCATAATGCTGCTGTTTAAGTAAACATCCAGTGTAATCGATAGCAAAGTCCACCTGGCTTGTAGCGGGCAGAGCAGTGGGCATATTTATACTAATCTGGCAGAAAGAAAATCACAGCCCCACCTTCACTTGTGCTGTGGTTGTTTATGCTGAAAATAAGGGGTTCTTACCCAAGATTTTCACTTCTGCGATGTTGGCACCCCTGATATCGACTTTGTGCATTATTACAATTTCAGTCATTATTGCCGAAGAAATTAATTGACGATGTCATTTTTAAAAACTTGATGAAACTCCCCCTCCCTCACCCAGGCGGACTGCGCGGTGCTGATCGTGGCAGCGGGGGTGGGCGAGTTCGAGGCGGGCATCTCGAAGAACGGGCAGACGCGGGAGCACGCCCTGCTGGCCTACACGCTGGGCGTCAAGCAGCTCATCGTGGGCATCAACAAGATGGACTCCACCGAGCCCAACTACAGCCAGAAGCGCTACGAGGAGATCGTCAAGGAAGTCAGCACCTACATCAAGAAGATCGGCTACAACCCCGACACGGTGGCCTTCGTGCCCATCTCCGGCTGGAATGGGGACAACATGCTGGAGTCCAGCCCAAACGTGAGCACAGGCCCAGTCCCAACAACATTCCCCAAATATGCACAAAACCAGCCCAAACGTGAGCACAGGCCCAGTCCAGCAACATTCCCCAAAAATGCCTAAATGCTCTATGCCTGTAATGCTCTATGATGAACTGGACTGAATTTACATTCATTGGCTGAATTGACTGAAGAGGACCGAACCCAGCCTGTACTGGTTTACAGGTGCTTTCTCCCGGTTTATTCACTGCAGTGCTCTCTCTTTAGATGACCTGGTTTAAGGGCTGGAAGATCACCAGGAAGGACGGCAACGCGTCCGGGACCACCCTGCTGGAGGCCCTGGACGCCATCCAGCCCCCGTCCCGCCCCACAGACAAACCCCTGCGTCTGCCGCTGCAGGATGTCTACAAGATCGGCGGTGAGGGGCTTAAAAAGCAGGGGGGAGGGGGTATGTGGGCGGCCTGTGTCTGAGGCAGGGTGTTGGAGTGCCCATGAATTAATTTTGGGAAAGTGGGGAACTAAGCGAGTAATAATGCATTCAAGCAACTAAACTGAAGTCTGAAATTACACTTATGAATAATTAATTAATAATACGTTTATGAATAGTAATGACATGAGAAATGTTGAGGGTTCAGTGCACATTAGTATTTTTATTATTAAATTCCGAGAGAGCAGCAGTCAGGTCTTATTTTGAAGCACCCCAGTTGAAGGAGGAATCCCGCCTATGACATTTTGGGATGTGGGAATGACTTGTACGGTTTTGTGATGCCACACCTTTAACTGGGTGTGCCAGGCATTGGGACGGTGCCAGTGGGCCGCGTGGAGACGGGCCTGCTGAAGCCCGGCATGGTGGTGACCTTCGCCCCCGTTAACGTGACGACGGAGGTGAAGTCGGTGGAGATGCACCACGAGGCGCTGACCGAGGCTCTGCCGGGTGACAACGTGGGCTTCAACGTCAAGAACGTCTCCGTCAAGGACATCCGCCGCGGCAACGTGGCGGGGACAGCAAGAACGACCCGCCCCAGGAGGCCGCCAACTTCACCGCGCAGGTGACCCCCCAAGGCTGCCACAATGCCAAAATCAGCAGCACTCTTATCATCCAAATCCAGAGTCATAGAGTTACTGTCCATAGAACATAGAGCAGCACTCTTATCCAAATCCAGAGTTACTGTCCATAGAACATAGAGCAGCACTCTTATCATCCAAATCCAGAGTTACTGTCCATAGAACATAGAGCAGCACTCTTATCATCCAAATCCAGAGTTACTGTCCATAGAACATAGAGCAGCACTCTTATCCAAATCCAGAGTTACTGTCCATAGAACATAGAGCAGCACTCTTATCATCCAAATCCAGAGTTACTGTCCATAGAACATAGAGCAGCACTCTCATATCATCCAAATCCAGAGTTACTGTCCATAGAACATAGAGCAGCACTCTTATCCAAATCCAGAGTTACTGTCCATAGAACATAGAGCAGCACTCTTATCCAAATCCAGAGTTACTGTCCATAGAACATAGAGCAGCACTCTTATCCAAATCCAGAGTTACTGTCCATAGAACATAGAGCAGCACTCTTATCCAAATCCAGAGTTACTGTCCATAGAACATAGAGCAGCACTCTATATCCAAATCCAGAGTTACTGTCCATAGAACATAGAGCAGCACTCTTATCCAAATCCAGAGTTACTGTCCATAGAACATAGAGCAGCACTCTTATCCAAATCCAGAGTTACTGTCCATAGAACATAGATAAAGATAAATAGATAAATTTGCCTTTGGAATGTTTGGGTATTTAAAAAAAGCACAGTACACGCATACCAATAAAAGCAGTGAGGACATTTCTGTTAATAAAAATAGAAATGTCATATCAACTAGCCCAGACCACCCCGTCCCTGCACAATTATACCTGTTTTTGGAGGCCCCCAGCCAGTTTAATAAATGACTCTTGAATAAGAGAAATGTAGATACTGGCAGCAGTGTAAGAGGACGTGAACGTGTTGAGGATGAGGTGGGGGTCCAAGACGGCTGGAATGCACGGTGGTGTTGGCCTTTTCCAGGTGATCATCCTGAACCACCCAGGCCAGATCAGCGCCGGCTACGCCCCGGTGCTGGACTGCCACACCGCCCACATCGCCTGCAAGTTCGCCGAGCTCAAGGAGAAGATCGACCGCCGCTCGGGCAAGAAGCTGGAGGACAACCCCAAGTCGCTCAAGTCTGGCGACGCCGCCATCGTGGACATGGTCCCGGGGAAGCCCATGTGTGTGGAGAGCTTCTCCGAGTACCCTCCGCTCGGTAAGCCCCGCCCACTGCCTCAGCCTGGGGAACACTGGGCTACACAGCTCAGCCAGTCACAAACATACACAATGCCTGACGTATGGGCCTTATTCAATGTTAATGGGAACTTCCCATTAGCCACTGACCCCTACTGGAGAAGGAGAGTTTGCAGCTGTGAAATTGGCTGGTTCAGTTAAATATAAAGTGGGCTTGTGAGCAGTTGGCTCTTAAAGTACATAGGGTGAGTTCAGTCTGAACAGCAGCAAACACACTGCTTTAGTCATTAGAGTCCTGGGATCATTACTGATCAGTCATTCAGGACCCAAGTGAAACGGTGGCACCTCCTACGGAACCGTTAGTCTTTTTTTTACCGGGGGAAACATGTCCAGTAGCAACGCTGTTCTGTACGGTATTCTCCTGTCCAAGCAGAGTGCCATCCAGGCTTCTCGCAGTTTCACGTTTCCGCCTTGCGTGAACAGCTCAAAGGGTGATCAGCCTTACTCATGCTCTCCCTGCCTTCCCAGGGCGCTTTGCGGTGCGCGACATGCGTCAGACCGTGGCCGTCGGCGTCATCAAGGGCGTGGAGAAGAAGGCGGCCACCACCGGCAAGGTCACCAAGTCAGCCCAGAAGGCCCAGAAGGCCAAATGAACGTTGTGCCGCGCTGCCGACTCCCGGGTCACGCGTGGCAGGACGACCGGCTCCCAGCTCTGCTCTCTGATTGGCCGCTTCCGCTCCATTGTCAAAGACTGGTTAATTATTACAATGCATCGCAAAACTATCAGAAGGAAAAAAAAAATTAGAACGTAAAACCGGGATATTTGTGATGACCATCAGTTTTTCGTACCATTGCACGTGGCTTCTTCTGTTTATTAGGCTAGTTAATTTCTTCTGAAATTGGGACCGTGACCATGAACACCTCCATGTGTGAGAAACGTTAAGATGGCTGAAGGCCTTAGAGCCCAGGCCTCTCTCTCTCTCTGGAGTGAGTGCTGGTCTAGTCTTCACATTCACTTGCTTCTTGTGTTTGTTTGCCGTTAGTAGATGTTCACAGTTTGTTGAAATGCTAACTTAAATCTCTTCAGTAGATAAAATTGAATGATATGCTCTGTTTTAACTGTGAATTGAAGAAATAAAAAAATGCCTCGCATATATTCCCAATACCAGCTGCATGCAATCATCAGGCACGCTTTATATCACAGCCCGACCACATGGGATTTTTGAGACCAATGCCGATACCGATTTTATAGGGAAAAATACACCGATTACCGATACGGCGGCCGATAATGAATTTTTGAGCTGGAATGAAAATAGATCTTTTCTATGTGGATTGTGCACCGATTTTGCACTGATATGACTACGCAAAAGTACTCAGAAGACTGCTTTCTTAACCACTTAGCGCACATGCCAAATCTGGCCAATCCTTGCCCATTTAGGTGGGTACCCTATTTAAGGCTTTATAACTCCAGATGTGAACACCACAGAGACTTGAAAAATGGCTCAAATGAAGCAAGACATTTGTAACATTTACAATACTAGCTTAGATTACTTTATATTTATAATAATTTAAAATAAAGTGCCACACATGCAATTGTCTAGGCGAAAAATCGAAAAGGAATTTGCTCTTTTTTAGTTCGCAATGAAATACTGGGAGATTGCATATATACAGCAGGTTAAAGTATATGTCCTGGATCAAAAACTTCTTGACCACAAGTTCATAAAATCTAAGGGTGGATATGTAGAACTACTAAAGATCTATGAAGCAAAAACTAAGCAGTGTACCTAGCGTCTCCAAATCTACCCAAAATGTGTAAATTATGCATTGCTGTAAATCACAACATATTCATGTATTTCACTAAAAATCAACAGTTTTTACTCTAGAAACTCACTGTTGCATAATTTTCAGCATAGTTGTTGTGTATCATCTACTAATGAAACTAAAACAAAGCGTTTCTATTTTTAACTCATACTTTGGTTGCAGTAGCACTGAATGTCTGAGTTCAGTAATCTCGGCACACCGCGTGCCGAGCACTAGGGGCTTTGCGCTAAACAAATAACTTTATTAAAGAATATTTAACATTATTGTATTATTATAATATTAACATTATTAACATTGTCAACCAATTTTAGAAATGAACACTGAGAAAATAGTTCCAGGTCGCATGAGCCTTGTTAATGTTGTGGGCAGCGAGAAACACTAGATAGAGTGCTAGGAGCGCCCATGTGTCAGTGTTAAAAAAAATGTAAAAAAATTATCGGTCCTACATATCGGCCACATGTCCTCCTTGACTACCGATACCGATATGGTCCAAAAATGCAAATATCGGCCCGATATATCGGCCGTCCAATATATCGGTCGGGCTCTACATTATATTGTTGAAATCTTCACGTGTGTGGCACTTTGAGATAAGCTGTTGCTTGCTCCTGCGCTCAAACTTTTATTGGCATCAAACCAGGCACCTTATGGTTTTAACTATGGGCCAAAAGGCATTCTGCGTGACATTAAAGATGATTTAACTATGGGCTAAATGGCATTCTACATGACAAGATAATTTAACTGCTGACCAGTCCTGGATTTTTTTAAACTGCTATAGTACAGAATAACTGCTATAGTATGGAAAACTTCTTGTGTTTCACTGCTTGTGGAGGTGAAACTATTAAATCTTGCTTCTCTTAAAAATGCAATCATTTGCTTTCTCAAAACATGCTAACTATCATTCTTCCACAGTCTTTACTTCATATTATCTAATCACTTCCTGATCCAACGTCCCTACTCTTAGTGTGCTGCTTGTACCATGTTAAACCATAACCATAGAGTCTAGTTTTTAAACTATCGAGAATTCAAAACTGTCCACATTGCTGGGACTGCATGCTTCAGAATTCCAAATGAACCTACGCTGGTTAAGTCCTAAACCTAGGTTCATTAGTGGGATACCAAGCCAATCTCTCTCTGTCCTCACTGTCTAGTTGATGTACTACATTTTCTGTGAATTAATTTTTAAAAGTGCTTTATTACATTTTCACGCCCATTACATGTTTCAGATTCTCACAAAAACATTAAAGAAGACAAAATGTTACAAAATCCATATCACCATTAAAATATTCAAAAGAGTCCATGGTGTTTTTTTGTTACACACAGAGTCTATTTGTCATCTTCTTAAATCCATTATTTGTTTAATTACTACATCACTACTAATAATAGTTGATTAATAATAATTTTGTACCTTGTCATATTTTTGAATTTATTATACAAATTACAAACTCAAAAAATTGTTTTGTTTCAAGTGACAAGTTTCCTTTAAATACACCATACATGCTTGATTTTATACATACATCAAATTTCAGACCAATTTCATGCATATTCTTCCATAATTGTTTTGTTCTGTGGCAGTTTATAGATGCTCTTGTTTAATCCTCCACACAATTTTAGTGGTTACAAAACGTGCACCGGCAGTTGGCAAGCAGATAAAAGCCAAGTTGTATCCCTTAATTTTTCAGATAATACTTTGGAATTAATATTTTTAGTGCATGTTTGTAAGGGTAAAGCTTTTAAAATGCATTATTCCACCAAAGAGATGTTTGTTCACAATTTTATAAATCATTTTATTTGGAAACCCAGACCAATCAATGTTTAATTATTTAAACTTAAAAAGAAAATCTCCATAAATTAGTTTAAAATATCACACTGCTTCTCAAGCTCTCTCTTTTTAACCCAAGTTGAAACATCACCTACCAAACTTGCTCCCCTTTGTATGCTACAAGCAACATTTTTACAGGAAGCAATTTTCCATTTACAGCCAAGTTCCACTGCTCCCAGACCCTCATATTCCCTAAATTAATAAAGCATATCTGTCTTTGTTACTTCTCTATTTGTCCCCAAAATTAGCTGTACACATAATTTGTTTAATCTGGTGATACATTTGTCAGTAGGGTGAAAACTGAGAGAACTGAGAGAAATATTTTTCTGAGAGAAGTTTTGAAACGACAAATGTTTTAATTATATTTATATATAGTTTGTAATTTGCTATTTTGTTACTCCATTTTTCTATCACTTGTTTAATTTCTTTCAATTCCCAATTTCTTTCCCTACAATTTACATTTGTAATTTGTGTACCCAAGATTTTCATCCCATCTTTAATATCTATATTTAAAGGGGTTGGTCTTCCACAACCTATCCAGACACTTTGTTTTTTTCTTGATTTAACTTTGCGCCTGATACATCTTCATACAAATGATTGTTGACAATGTCTAATTCATTTTGATCTGTAACAACCGTAATATCCTCTGCATATGCTGATATTACTACCTTTTCTCCTGTACTTGTTTTAATACCAGATATTTGGGGTCATTTTTACTTCTGTGTATGAGTGGGCTAATTGCTAAAACTTATAAAGCTGCAGTTAAAGGACAACGCTCAGTTATGACACCATTTACATTCGCGTGTACAGTAGATTTTGTATATAAAAGCTTGCATATGTTTACAAAATCTGAAGGAAACCCATACGCACTCATTGTACACCACAAATATTCTCTGGATATGTAATCAAAAGCTTTTTTCTGATCTAAGCCCAAAATGAAAAACTCTATCTACTGAACATGTATGTCTCTTGGTGTATTTAAATTGTCCCACATACAGTAAATCTTCCTATAACAACACGTTTGCTCTTTATCAATTAATGATTGTAGAGATTCATTCATCCTACTCAATTATTTTTGCTAGGGTCTTGTAATCCATATTCATTAAAGTTAGTTGTTGCCAATTATCCAAATCAGTTTCATCACCCTTTTTATATAGTAACATTACCCCATGATAAAATGCATCATGTAATGCGCCCTTCCTCAAACCTTCATTAAAAACAGATGTCAATAAACTGGAAATATCCTCAAGGCATGCCGGGTAAAATTCTGTTGTAAGTCCATCCGGACCTGGAGCTCTACCTTTGTTTAACTGTGCTATTGCTCCCACTACCTCCTCTTTTGTGGTTTCCCTTCCCAGTGTGCTCGGGCTTGCCTCTTGGTTTTTCCGAATTGTTTCCAAAAAAGCAGTTACGTTTTTGTGTAGCGCCGCCTATTTGGCTACTTGACTACGCCACTCTTTAGTTTAGTGAGTTAAAGAGAACTCCTTTAATATAGACAGGGGTTACCCAAGGCAGTTGTCAAATAAATGACATACAACATACTGATGGAAAAAATGCAAAAATCGTTTTATTATTACAAAGTAAAAAGAGCAATAAATAGCAATTCATTAAACACGGATAGACTAAATACGTTGCCAAGACCGGTACAAGCAAGTGGGCTGGCGGCCTACACTGCTAGCTGCTAAGAAGAATTATATTATATGGTGAAATCACACTCCAGGCTTCAATACGCAAGGCACACTATCATTGTACTCACAGCGAAGTAAATAGCTTTAGTTACAAATCCAAAGATTCAAACTGTCAAACCACACGCGTGTTTCAGCATTTAGCACACACTAGGTCTCCCATTACATGCTAACAACACTGGCCGCCAGCATCACCAACCTGCACAGACACAAGACACAAATATTTAACAAACGAACAAATAAACATAAAAAACGTTAACCCGCCTGGGAAAACGCAGTTTTCCTTACACTTCCACAACCAATGTTACGAGGCGGATTAACAGAAACAAAAAACAAATAACCGAAATTTAAACAAACAAAACGTCGCCCAAAAGTAACCAGAACATACTCAAACTCGGGACATTTAACAAACAGTAAGAGCAGCGATATACCTGTGGACTTCGGCAATATCTGTAACAAACACATTCATTGTTACCCGTATTCATTTAGTTAAAACTGCACTTTTAAAAAAACAAGAAAAAAACAACTGCATACTTGATATTCTGGCACAAGTAGGCTACATTTAATCGTCCAGCAGCTACTAATACCGTCCGCGTCAGTCACGTTAATGCCTGATAAAAAAAAAGAATAAAAATAGACATCACTTACGGACATACACTGCTTTGGTTACGCACATACAAATAACACTACATAAATACAAACAGGGTAAAATATCACTTTCAGCGAACAGTATTAAAAGTGTGCTCACCAGGACTGATATCCTACCAGCCTACACAAACGCCGAACCACGCAACCCGGAACTGGTCGGCTTGATAAGCCCGTCAAACAAAGCTGTAGTTCACTTAGCGCTTACCACGGGTTTTATACGCTATGGAACTACAGCTTCCTCATTACAGTTCTATCCGCAACGGCTTTAAACTGTCACCGTTTACCTGATGCCACGGGTTACATTCGTATTTGTTTCTATCATCTTGCATGACTTCTCACACGTTGTTCTCACTAAATCTCTATTTTGTTTCATCATTGATGATGTCGCCATTTTCATTTCGAATGCCCTTTGTGCACTTATTCTCCCTACGTTTCTTATATTGTCGTATTACGCCAAAAAGTTTCATATCATAACCAGATTGTAGCCTACATGTACATTAAAAAAAACTTCATCGTTCAGTTTCGATAATTCCAGTTTTAGTTAATTAAAATAATTTCCTTCGTCCATTATTTTATTCCTTTAGATTGCAAGACTGTATTCCACCATTAGGATGCTATCGCTCATTCCTTTCTCGATTAAGTATTTTACACTTGAATAATAAAATTAGAGACTTTTAAAAATGTAATAAATCCGTATCAGATTTTGTAAAGACACTCAATTCTTTGATTTTACCAATTTGGACTTTAAATTCTGATAATACATCTTTCTTTTTTTAACCATTGTGTATTTAATTCCCAATAACCTCGATTTTCATTGGGAGTAAAATGCTTACAGCCAAATGATCGCAATTAACCAGATATTCGTTTTTATACTCACACACCAAAATGTATTTGGTAACATAAATAGGCCTACGGTCAATTCTTGTTTTAGACCCAGAGTCAATCCTCGTATATATCCAGCCTTATCTGGATAAAGCACTCGAAATACATTCTGCAAATCGCAAGTTTCACATACTTTCTTTAACGCTTTACCTTCTCTAGACATTTTAAAAGCAGTTGTTGCCTCTATATCATTTGCCTCCGTCACAGTGTTAAAATCCCCACATACAGTAACATGGAAACAGAACAATTCATACAATTTGTTAAAAATACGTATTTCCCAGCTCTATCAGACGGTGTGTACACATTAATAATTATTCATTTCTGTTTTTTACAGAAACCGTCAACTAGTAGGCTACACGACCAGATATGATCTCGCGAACCTTAATTTAACTTCTATTCCTAAAGAGGATTCCATCACCGTCTGCTTTATCGGCGCCGTCTGCTTTACTGAGAACACTCCGACCACATAGCGTTAGTATCATATAATCTACATTAGTCAGTCTCAGCTCTTGAATGCTAATAATATTGTCGTGTCTAGGAACCGACATAATTCAAAGTCCAATCGCCAATCTGTAGAAAACTACTTCACGAGGGAAAAGACACCACGGCAGCAAGCTCTTCAGAAAGGTTAGACTTTATTTGCACAAGTGCACAACAAAGCCGGATCAATTCCGCCGAATTGAACCTCGATTGTCAGTTTTACAATCCTTTTATACACAAAATGTACCCCACAACCCCCCTTAATACATTTCTAAAAATACCAGCCACCTGTTCTTTTTGGCACCATAATGATTTTATTTTAGCCATCTGTTGTTGTGTCTACCTGACCTTCTTGGCACCAACATGATTTTTTTTGTTCTTAGGTGATAACGTCATTGTGGAAAGTTAACCCAACTTTCTCTTAAGAAACAGTGGTCTTTGTTCTGTACTTTTCCATTATGCATACAAGTCACAGCCTCCTGTAATTTTCCATTGTATTCAGGTTACATATGGGTCACTGTAAAATATTAGTTTTCTAGCACTTTTTATTTGGCATTAGCGTTTTGTTAGTTTTGGATTATTGTTCCCTGCTATATTTTGGCAGTATATGATTAGTTTTTTGGTTAGTGTTATCTGCTGAAATTTTTGGCAATAGTGTATGATTAGTATTTGATTAGTATTTTCTGCTGAGTGAGTAGTATTTTTTTTAAGCCTTCTGCGTTCTTTTGCTTTTTTTCTACAGTGGATACTGTGGTTTCTTGCGTTTCCATAAGCTGAGCTACAACTACTGATATAGGTTTATTGGATTACATATTGATTATATGAGTGTATAGTTATACATGTGATATATTCTTATCATGAAGCATCAAGAGTTTGGAGGAACCAGTTTTATCAACATTGATGGGAATACCCTAACTTTAACATGTGACGTCATCACAATCATGGGGAGTCTCAAAATTTTCCTACAATATCATGCCTTGTTCTCATGAGCATTTACCTTCTCACGCCTATAAGACATAGATTTAATACCGCGAACATTACACGATACAACGGAGATGTACGCCATAATTATAAAACCATAAATAATAGCCTACATATCACCATACATATAATGTATGTGTTGTATGTATTGTAGGTATCTGTCTTAAATGTATGTATAATGGGTAATGTGCAATTGTGCTGTCCTATTGTGTGTTATTATGTATGCTGTCTTTGTACAGCAAGCACCAGATGTGTCTAAAACAAATTTTCTTCGGGAAAATAAAGTGAATCTTATCTTATCCTATCATGCCTAGTTAATGCATAACATTTTCAGTCATTTAATCACTTATTTCCATTTTTTCGTTTCAAAATACCTTTGTCCTGCTCAGGTGAAATGATCCGCTTAAAACCTTTTTTTATACCCATAACCTGGCTGCTGTACTGAATAAGATACTTATCTCACATTGCTTTCATTAGCTGTTGCCTCAGCTCCTTCCTTTGGTGAAGGTGTAGTCTTTACTAATCTCCGATTCACGTGCGCTTTCGAAGGATTCCACTACTTCAAAGTAACTGCTTGCTTCGTCGGACGTGAGTTCCTCCCCTCTTGGAGGCGGTTGGTCTTCTCCGGTCAGAGAATGGAATGGGCATCAGTTTACTACTTTCATTCCTCTTTACTTTTACACAGTCATTCCGTATGTCGTGCCGTACAGGTTCTGCCAGACTGGAACTTCACGCAAATTGTGATAATATCCAATGTGGTGGAGGACTGCACTTCTCGTTTTTCCCATTTCGCCTCCTGGGCTTGTGACGCCTGCACGTCCAAAAACAATCACGGAACCGTCCAGACCCACGGCGCAACTCACTTAAGCAGACACATTTTTACTGGCACCACCTGCGCATGCGTCCCACAAAACGTCCCTGAAAGGTTGTCCGTGAGTGAGTGAGTGACCACAATTCAGGTCGTCCATGAGTGAGTGAGTGGTTGTACCACCTCCAGCTTGCTTTAATCCAAATACTAATAAGAAATAAAACGCATATCTCATACGCATCTTCTGTATCTGTAAAGATCTCTATCGTAGCAAAATATAAAGTTTACATTACGGTGTTGATTCAAATATAACCACGGGAACTATATGACGTCAGCGGCACCCTGTATTAATATGCGCCGAAGGCTGGGAGTTTCCTTCTTTACGCGCGCAAGTGGTTTGGTGACGGTACGTTCAGTATGACAGGGAGAGGAAGAACAGGCGATGGTAAGAGTAAACGCGAAAAGGCAAATCCCGGTCAGTCGAGCAGCTGCTCGAAGGGCCAAGGAAATCATAGACCTCCTGGTGCCAAAGCAAAGTGCAATTCCGAGCAAAGGTCCAGTAATCCCAGATGCGCGAGCGGAATCGCGCGTATTTCCAACGCCACGAAAAAATGTCCACCTACTTCTGATGCAGTCGAGTCTAATTCTTGTGGATCGCCGCCTCTGAAATTCAATGGAGACGTAAAACCAAAACGTCAGAGGGAACCTGCACAAATGACTGGTGCCCCGATATGCAAGGATACTGCCAAAGCCAAGGAAACCAGCACAACTGCGTCCAGAGTAGCCTCAAACCCAGAGCCTAAATTCGGCACGAAAGATCTCAAGTCTCCCTCCCTGGATAGGCCCGCAAGTCGTCTTGAGAAAAAGACAGTGACAAGTCCGGCGAAAAATGACACGTCTGCTAATAAGGTCCTTCTGTCAACACTTGACAAGCTCAAGATCAAGAAGACTGCAAAGTCAGACTCGTCTGTTATTATTAATACTATTGTGGAAACAATTGTCAAACACATGAAAGAGAAGTCGGAATATTTTCGTGCCGTGGCAAAAGTGCCTACTGGAAGCTACTACGAGAAAGTGAAGGTAAATGTAAATTTTCGCGTTAAGAATTTTAGCCTATTTGACATCCAGAAAAAGTAATAATTGTTATCAGAGATTATAAAAGTAAAAAATAATAATCAACTGCAGCTCATTTTATATTCCTTCTATTATTAATTCTGCGCCAAGCATGTCAAAACTTAAACACAACGGCGCGTCCGTCAGAAATTGTAACAGGGACCTTTCAAATGCTCCTGCTCAGCGAGAGGACGTTTTCTGGTACCTAGTTTTATCCCAGTGCAACTACACAAAACCGGGATAATCTGAGCTACTTTTCAAGCAGAGCTTTTCTTAAAAACTCGTCAAGGAATGTAGCTACAGGGTGCAATAAGAATGTACTTGACGTTATTCAACTGCAATTTGCTTGAAAAGACAACAGTAACCAGCCGTATTCAATGCTTTGTACAGCACAATATTTCTAAACGTTTAGACGTACACGTTTAGAAAAAAATGCATTGAATCCCTGCAAAAAAATGCAAATTCGAATCCCTGCTTGCGCGCGGGATTCGAATCCTGCGCAGCACTTCAATGCTTGAGCAATTTCCGTCTTTTGAAATGCCTCGCGCCTTATACATTTATAGATTTCTAAGCCCGACGAGTTCGATGTGATGTTGGCGGTACGGGCGGACAGAGTGATACTGCAGGAATTCGACTCAGAGGGCGCGTTCTACAGCGTGGCATTAAAAAGAACACCCAGAGACGACCCTTTGCGGTGCTTTCTGCAAAAGGACAATACCATCTCAGCAAGTGAAATGTTGAGCGAGTTCAGAGAGCACGTCAAGAAAGCTGTCGAGTCCTTCCCAGGTGGGTAAAACAATTATACATTATACAAATATATTTATTCAGTTCCAATCACTGACTGTTTTATCATGCATACATGGCAACTCCTTTATGCAACTCGTACAGTTCAATACGTTTCTTAGCTGTTGTTTGCAGTATACTGCAGTGTGCTCAGTGTACACAGGCACTGAAATGAACTGAAAAGTGCCTCCATGTTGCTGCCTTCCAGATGTGAAGGTGGAGAGGAAGAAGGGCGGCTGTCCAGCAGTGACCCTCCTGATAAAGCAGAAGGACATGGAGATCGGACTGGACATTGTCCTCAGTCTGGAAGTGCACAGTTCATGGCCAGAATTTACTACGGGTGGTCTTCAGATTGACGCCTGGCTAGGCACCAAAGTGAAGCGAAAATTCAAGGAACGGCCGTTTTACCTGGTGCCAAAATATGCAGGCAAAGGCAACGAGGAAAGAGATGGAGTCTGTGCCAAAGGTACGTCACGGACGGCCATACTTGCTTCGTTCGGTCACCTCGAGTGTGAAAGATATGGACACAAAACTGCAGTCCAAATAACTGGTGTGTAAATTTGCTTTTTGTGTATGGGGTGACAATGAAAACACACTAAATCGTACTATTTCTCACATTTAACCAAAATATTCCAGATTACAGATTTAAATGTGCCTTGAATATAAAATTTTGGGATAGCATATTTAATTCAGGTTTGTCATTTTAAATATTCTGAATTAAAAAGTTAAAATTTAGGGTTAATGGTGGTGGTGGGGGGGGGGTGATATTTTAGTTAAATGTGGGGGAAATGTGTCGCAAAATAATTTTACCAAGTTCATTTCATGTCTCAGCTAGGCCTCAGCTTAGCCGGTTTATTCTCAGTCTGTTCTTGGCCAATCGAGCCAGACATGCATCATACATACAAGACAAATACCTCAGACAATCTAAGAAAATGTAACATTTCGCATTAGGAACTGCAGTAAGGAGCAGGGGTGGCGAGGGACATTAAAAATACTTTATTTTCACTTCTACTCATACAGTGTGGTGAGCCAAAAATAAAAAGAGAAGCTCTGTGCGTTTGTTTGTTACAGTGGAGGCCAAAAATTTACATACACCTAGACTAAAGATAATCAAATTCATTTTTTCACAACTCCGCACATTTCATGTGACCATATGTTTCTTTTGGCAAGTCAATTAGGGCATCTGCTTTGTTCACATCAGAGGTCATTTTAAAACAATCAATTAGAGACAGATTTATTTCAGCTTTAATTCACTATATCAGAATTCCAGTGGGTCAAAGCTTTACATACACCAAGTTGACTCTCTCTTTAAACAGTCTGGAAGATTCCAGAAATTGATGCAATTACTTTTTAGAAGCTTCTGATAGGCCAATTCTCATAATTAGCAGTTAACCTGTGGCTGTATTTAAGGGCCTACCTTTAGAGCCTCTGGCTTTTTCCCCTTGATACCATGGGAAAATCCAAGCAACTCAGCTAAGACCTCAGAAAAAAATTGTGGACCTTCACAAGTCCGGTTCCTCCTTAGGGGCAATTTCCAAACAACTGAAGGTACTATGAGCATCTGTACAAACAATTGTATGGAAATATAAAAATCTTGGGGCCACACAGACGCTGCATTGTTCAGGAAGGAGGCAAAAATTAACTCCCAGGGCTGAACTAACTTTGGTCCGAAAGGTTCAACTGAACCCCAAGACAACAACAAAGGAACTGGTGAAGGAGTTGGAGGTATATCAGGTACCAAAGTATCTATATCCACCATTGAGAGAATCCTACATCGCCATGGCCTGAAAGGCTGTCGCACAAGGAAGAAGCCCCTACTCTAAGACCGGCATAAAAAAGCCAGAATGTAGTTTGCAGGTGGTCACCAGGATGAAGACCTAGCCTTTTAGAGGGGTGTTCTCTGGTCAGATGAAACAAAAATTGAACTGTTTGGCCATAATGATCAGTGGTATGTATGGAGGAAAAAGGGTGAGGCTTTCAATCCGAAGAACACCATCCCAACTGTGAAGCATGGGGGTGGCAGCATCATGTTGTGGAAGTGTTTTGCTGGAAAAGACTGGTGCACTTCAGAAAATAGATGGCCTCATGAGGAAGGAGGATTATCTAGAAATACTGAAGCAACACCTCAAGACATCAGCTAGAAAGTTAAAACTTGGTCGCAACTAGGTCTTCCAGCAGGACAGTGATCCTAAGCATACCTCCAAAGTTGTAACAAAATGGCTTAAATACAACAAAGTGAAAGTATTGCAGTAGCCATCAAAGCCCTGACCTGAATCCCATAGTAAATTTGTGGACTGAACTGTGTCCAAGCAAGGAGCCCTACAAACCTGACTGAGTTACACCAGTTCTGTCAGGAGAAATGGGCCAAAATTCCGGCAAAGTATTGTGAGAAGCATGTGGAAGGCGACCCCAAGCAGTTATCTTGATTCAAGTTAAGCAATTAAAAGGCAATGCCACCAAATACTAACAAAGTGTATGTAAACTTTTGACCCACTGAAAATTTGATATAGTACATAAAAGCTTAAATAAATATGTCTCTTAGCTATTATTTTGAAATGACCTCTTATGGAAATAAAGTAGATACCCTAATTTACTTAACACAGGAAATGTATGGTAACATGAAATATTGTTGTCAATAGTTGTGAAAAATTGAGTTTGAATGCCTTTAGCCTAGGTGCATGTAAATGTTTGGCCTCAACTTTATGTGACATGGTATTTGCTTGGCAGACGCGTGGCGGATCTCCTTCTCACACGTGGAAAAGGACATTCTGACGAACCACGGCCAAGCCAAGACGTGCTGCGAGGCTACAGGGAGGAAGTGCTGCAGGTGCCCAGACCCGCAGCAAGCACTCCCACACAGGGAAACTCCTCCATACTCAGCACTACATGCTGCTTTCATTTCTCACATAACTGAAACCGAAACCTTTCTGAGTAATGTGCTAAACAATGCCATATTATAGCACAGAGTACACCGTTTAATTTCTCCAGTTATCGAATGACAGAACTTAAATGCAGAAGTCATGGAAGAACTTTAACACATTTTAAATGAAAGAGCTTTATCAAAGCTGGCTGTAATTAACATCAGTATGGGAGTAGGGGGATGGGGATTATTAGGGATGTCCTGACCGACCTACACTATAAGCTAGCTTTAGACAGTTCAGATAATTTCCATTCTTAACCTTGGAACAGAAGTTCACAAACCTAGGCCTATAACTTTGTCTCTTTTTTGTTGTAGCGGTAATAATTAGTCCAAAAGGACAATTGTTTGGCATTTATGCGCTTAAAATGTATCATTACTCTGTATTATGCTTGGATGCTTGTAGTTACTCTACAGTTGCATTTGGTGTTGCCATAGCGACTGTAAGGTGCTTCATAAAAGTGCCAGCCAGGGCAAGTGGTTAAATTTCAATGTGATGCATTTGACCATATGAGACGTCTAAAACACACTCAAGTACATTCATAAAAATGATACCCCAGAGCTTCTCCCTTTTTGATTATTCCGGTTCAAATGAATATTCTTCACTTTCTACATCGCAAACCATTTGAAATTTCAAAGCGCATGTGTTCAGTTTAATATGCTTAATGTGCGTTTGCACCCTTGTTTTTTAACCCAGAAAGCCGTGCCTGAAGCTCCTGAAGTACCTCCTGCACCAGCTGAAGGAGAAGCACCCGAAGCAGCTCTCCCGGTTCTTCTCCTACCTGTGCAAGACCACCCTGCTCCACGCCTGTGCTAGCAGGGTGTGTGACAGTGACTGGCCCATGGACAGGCTGAACGACTGCTTTCAGCAGCTCCTGGCAGACTTCCAGGGGCATTTGAGGCAGGCACACCTGCCCAACTTCTTCATCCCCACCCAGAACCTCCTGGGCTCGGCGTTTGACAGGAAGAGCCTGAAATTTCTGGCGGACTGTATAGAAAGCGAGCGCAGCAGCGGGTTCCCCATCTTTACCCAGTGACTGTGGGTCACACCACGCCGTCATTTCAGCTCTGAGACCCAGGGATGTGTCATCTCAGGCACTGAGATTTTTTAAATAGTGCTGTTGTTTTTCAGTTTCAGTATATTGTAACAAACTACTTACCCAACCTATATGACATTCCAGTTGTTTTATTATGAATAATGTTTTGATATATACATGGTGCGAAGGAGTCCAGTGATCTCTAGTATTCACAAACTGAAAATACATTTTTTGTAGTTTCATGAACAGCATGCCTTGAACCTGAGTCCATTTTGAAGGAACGGCATTGCCATTTTAACACCTTTTTCAAACTGCCATTTTAAAAGAACATTTGATGCCTTTTCTCAGTTCCAACACATTGATTACAGTAAGTGTATTTCAGAGAATAAGGCTTGTACAGTTTACAGATTTAAAGCTTTAAAAAATGATTTGCGTTGTTTAAATAGTATTTTAAACTAATGCAGTTCACAGATTAATATAGATAACAGCCACAGGGAATTGAGGACAGGAAAGCAGCCTTTATTTTATGTACCTGTGTACAGTTTACTCTACAGAACAAGTTAGAACAGCGGAACAAGTCAAGGAGACAAAGTGCAACGAGACAAAGATAGGGGATCATATGCCCTTCTTCACCTCTATCAACTCCACATAAAGGCCACATTTAATAAACACAGGTTTCAAGAAAAATAACACAACTGTCTCTTTTAAAAAAAAAAAAAAAAAAAATCCAGGTCATCCAAACAAAGACGAAAAACCATCGGTCCTTCAGGGTGAACTTTCACCTGGCCTCTTCTTTCTGTCTGGAGAGAGAAGACGGAGCACGCTGGCGTTTTTCTGCTATTTCCTGGTTTGAAATACCCAGTTGACCTGCAGTTGTGAATAAATGGCATTAAACTGTTGCTCACACATTCAGCCCTTGGAGACATTACACTGCAGCACAAGCTGCTTTGGAGACACTAAGTGTACATTCCTACTTCAGACTCCACCCCGAAATGCCCCCACGCCTGCCAGGGTACAGCTGGCAGGACACCAAACTTCTCCAAAAGTATAAAATATCCTGAAGTATCCTGAAATATCACGAAACCCCAGAAAAAAAACAAAACACAAACTGCCAATGACAGAGAGGAAACTTCAGGACAAGGCCGTATGGGCTTCAGAATTTCACACCCACTTAATGAATCCAAAAACTTCCACCATCTTCAATTAGCGTATTATATGTATTTTTTAAATCCTGGAATTAGGAATACTGACTTGGTACATTAACTGTTGGATACTCCTCTTTAAAAAGTCCAAGATAAATCAATAAAATCTAAGTTGACACATCGGAAGTAGATCTAATCTATGTTTATTACAGCAATGAAAACCGCTTTAAATGCTATAGATTTGGGTGATGCAACACACAGGGGCTTCTGAAACAATGTGAAATTGCTATTTGGTTGCTGGAAATACTAACAGCTGCACCATAAATAAGAATTTACTGAAAAACAAAATGGATGTTTAAGTTGAGTATTTTCAGGTGGATCAAGCCTACAAATAACATGGTCTTGTGTTCTTGATATATACCCATATACAAACATTCAAGATTTATATAGGCTACCAGATACATGTTCATTTTTCCCCCACTTTGTTCAGCCATTAAAAGGGAAGCATGAGATGCTGAATTGTTTAACTGGGCAATCTGTACGATGCGCCTCAGACGGCTCTTCACAGAATAAATGACGACGTGCTGCTTTCTCTCAGCCCGTTTACCCTGCTGTGCTTCAGAAACCCTGCAGGTGGCGCTCAGCGCTGGCAGCTCCACATAAGCCCCTTACCTGCACAGCCAATCAGAAGCGCCAGCTGGATTCGCCTCTGTCTCTGCCGCGCCATCCGTGGCCTCTCCCTCCACCTCCTCCTCCTCCTCCTCCTCCTCCTCGGCCCCTGGGCGCGAGCATCTCTCGTTCTCTCTGGTGTTTCTCATAACGCTCGGCCATCAGCACCAACTCCTCTGGAACGGTCTGACACCACCAACACATCACTACCGCACACACCACTCTGACACACCACCAACATGTCACGACCGCACACACCACTCTGACACACCGCCAACACGTCACTACCGCACACACCACTCTGACACACCACCAACACGTCACTACCGCACACACCACTCTGACACACCACCAACACGTCACTACCGCACACACCACTCTGACACACCACCAACACATCACTACCCTGACACGCCACATCACACTGCACACACCACTCTGACACACCGCCAACACGTCACTACCGCACACACCACTCTGACACACCACCAACACGTCACTACCGCACACACCACTCTGACACACCACCAACACATCACTACCGCACACACCACTCTGACACCGCCAACACGTCACTACCGCACACACCACTGACACACCGCCAACACCACTACTGCACACACACTCTGACACACCGCCAACACATCACTACCGCACACACCACTCTGACACACCGCCAACACGTCACTACCGCACACACCACTCTGACACACCACCAACACGTCACTACCGCACACACCACTCTGACACACCACCAACACGTCACTACCGCACACACCACTCTGACACACCACCAACACGTCACGACCGCACACACCACTCTGACACACCACCAACACATCACTACCGCACACACCACTCTGACACACCGCCAACACATCACTACCGCACACACCACTCTGACACACCGCCAACACATCACAACCTCACACACGTCCACTTCACTCTGACACACCGCCAACACATCACTACCGCACACACCACTCTGACACACCACCAACACATCACTCACCAACACCACTCTGACACACCGCCAACACATCACTACTCACTCACACACCACTCTGACACACCGCCAACACATCACAACCTCACACACGTCCACTTCACTCTGACACACCGCCAACACATCACTACCGCACACACCACTCTGACACACCACCAACACATCACTACCGCACACACCACTCTGACACACCGCCAACATGCCACGACCTCACACGTCCACTTCACTCTGACCCACTGCCAACATGCCACGACCTCACACGTCCACTTCACTCTGACCCACTGCCAACATGCCACGACCTCACACACCACTCTGACACACCGCCAACACGTCACGAACCAAAGCACAACAGGGCTAAAGAAAACTCTGAGACTGCTATAGAGTGAAGGTGTGTGTGAGTGTGTGAAAAGGTGAGTGAATGAACAGGAGAGTATGAGAACGGGTGAGAGTGAGAGTGAACATTAGTGAATGAGTGAGTGAGTGAGAATCAGACAGGAAGTGAGTCAGACACACCTGTCCTGCTCTCTCCAGGATGTGGATCAGTAAGAGTGAGTGTGAGCATTAGTGAATGAGTGAGTGAGAGTCAGACAGGAAGTGAGTCAGACACACCTGTCCTGCTCTCTCCAGGATGTGGATCAGTAAGAGTGAGTGTGAGCATTAGTGAATGAGTGAGTGAGAGTCAGACACACCTGTCCTGCTCTCTCCAGGATGTGGATCAGCTCAGCAGCCAGCTTCCAGTCTCCCCTCGTCACCAGAGTCACGGACGCCCCCGAACGGCTGAGCACACAACAGCAAACCTGCACGGTTACCGCAGTTACACACTCAAATGTTTAGTGTAAAACCTGCACAGTTACAGCGGTTACACACTCAAATATAGCAAATGTATACAAACATACACCAGTTACACCCATATCCCACAACGCTCTGCTGCACCCACGTCCCAGAATGCCCCTCTGCACACATGACCCAGAATGCCCCACTGCAGCATATCCCAAAATGCCTCTGTATGCATATCCCAGAATTTCTCTGTACGCATATCCCAGAATGCCTCTGTATGGATATCCCAGAACGCCTCTGTACGCATTATCCAGAATGCCTGTAAGTACGCATAACCCAGAATGCCTCTCAGTACGCATATCCCAGAATGCCTCTGTATGCATATCCCAGAATTTCTCTGTACGCATATCCCAGAATGCCTCTGTATGGATATCCTAGAACGCCTCTGTACGCATTATCCAGAATGCCTGTAAGTACGCATAACCCAGAATGCCTCTCAGTATGCATTTTGTGCCAGCCCATCCTCACCCTGCTCTGCCGGTGCGTCCCACACGGTGCACATACTCCTCAATGTTGCGCGGGAAGTCGTAGTTGAAGACATGCGTGATGTCATGCACGTCCAGGCCTCGGGAAGCCAGGTCAGTGGCCACCAGGATCCGGACTCGGCCTGCACATGCCCACAAACATTAACCATGTTACAGTGTGACTGTTAGTCTGCCTAAGGCTGTGACTCTCTCTGACTCGCACAGGCATATGCATGCACGCACTGTACTGGTCCTACCATCTTTAAAGTCCTGCAGAGCCTCCTCACGGTCACACTGCTCCCTGTCACCATGGAGACTTTGCACACCTATGCCCCTTAGACACAGGTCACTGGCCAGGTCGTCTGCCCTGTGGGTGGGGAATAAGGGAATGAGAGTAGAGCTGCACAAGCAAAGGCTGCCACCTGCACTGCACACCAAACATGCATCTGCTACCTGCACTGCATGCACCTGCTACCTGCACACCAAACACATACACCTGCTACCTGCACTGCACACCAAACACATGCCTGCTACCTGCACTGCACACCAAACACATGCACCTGCTACCTGCACACCAAACACATACACCTGCTACCTGCACTGCACACCAAACACATGCACCTGCTACCTGCACTGCACACCAAACACATGCACCTGCACACGCACACCAAACACATGCACCTGCTACCTGCACTGCACACCAAACACACGCACCTGCTATCTGCCACTGCACACCAAACAACACCTGCACTGCACACTGCTGCACCCCTGCTACCTGCACTGCACACCAAACACATGCACCCTGCTACCTGCACTGCACAGCAAACACACATGCATCTGCACCTGCTACCTGCACTGCACACCCACCAAACACACGCACCTGCTAACTGCACACCAAACACACGCACCTGCTACGTGCACTGCACACCAAACACATGCACCAGCTACCTGCACTGCACACCAAACACTTGCACCTGCTACCTGCACTGCACAGCAAACACACGCACCTGCTACCTGCACTGCACACCAAACACACGCACCTGCTAACTGCACACCAAACACACGCACCTGCTACCTGCACTGCACACCAAACACATGCACCTGCTACCTGCACTGCACACCAAACACATGCACCTGCTACCTGCACACCAAACACATGCACCTGCTACCCACACTGCACACCAAACACATGCACCTGCTACCAGCACTGCACACCACACACACACACCTGCTACCTGCACACCAAACACATGCACCTGCTACCTGCACTGTACAGTTGTATGCAAAAGTTTGGGCACCCCTTGACAAATAACACATTTTGGTCATTTTTTACTTGAAAAGATGTAAACACAGTTTCTCTAAGATATGGGGGGAAAAAACAATATTTTCAGCCAACATTAATGCGGTTACATTTTATGTAATTAATTGAACAAAAATAAAAAAATAAAATCATCATTGTGGCACGTGCAAAGGTTTGGGCATGCGAAGAGTTCAGAAGCCTCAGATTCTTTTTACAAGGTCTCAGACTTTAATCACCTCGCTAGGCCTGAGGCACGTCAACAATTTTCGTTAGGAAATGTCACCTGGTGCCAACTTCAAAGCTTTCCAAATACTCTTCAAACCTTGTGCAAACACTCAGCAACCATGGGTTCCTCTAAGCAGCTATGTAAGACTCTGAAAATGAAAGTTATTGATGCCCACAATGCAGGGGAAGGCTAAAAGAAGATAGCAAAGCGTTGTCAGCTTGCAGTTTTCACAGTGCGAAATGTAATCAAGAGATGGCAATTTAGGGGAACTTTGGAGGTCAAGATGAGATCTGGAAGACCAAGAAAACGTTCGGAGAGAACTGCTCGTATGCTGGTCAGAAAGGCAAATCAATAACCCCCATTTGACTGCAAAAAACCTGCAGGAAGATTTAGCAGACTCAGGAGTGGTGTTGCACCGTTCCACTGTGCAGCGATGCTTGCACAAACAAAACCCTCATGGAAGAGTCAGTAGAAGAAAACCTTACTTGCGTCCTCATCATAAAATTCAACGTCATAAGTATGCAACGGAACATCTACAGAAGCCTGATGCATTCTGGAAACAAATGTTGTGGACTGATGAAGTTAAAATAGAACTCTTTGGCCACAATCAGCAAAGGTATGTTTGGAGAAAAGAAGGTGCAGCATACCAGCAAATTCTGGAAGCAAACATCACACTGTCTGTAAAAAAGCTGAAGCTGAAAAGAGGATGGCTTCTACAACAGGATAATGATCCTAAACATACCTCAAAATCCACCATGGACTACCTCAAGAGATGCAAGTTGAAGGTTTTGGAATGGCCATCACAGTCCCCTGACTTAAACATAATTGGGTAGATCTTAAAAGAGCTGTGCTTGCAAGACGGCCCAAGAATATTGCAGAACTAGAAGCCCTTTGCAAGGAAGAATGGGAGAAAATCCCAAATACAAGAACTGAAAGACTTTTAGCTGGCTACAAAAAGCATTTGCAAGCTGTGATATCTGCCAGAGGAGGTGTTACTAAGTACTGACTATGTAGAGTGTCCAAACTATTGCACATGCCACAATAAGGTTTTTATTTTTTTATTTTTGTTCAATTTATGCATAAAAAGTAACTATGCATTGATGTTTGCTGAAAATATTGTTTTTCTTCCCCATAGAGCGACTGTGTTTATCTTTTCATCTTTTCAATTAAAAAATCAGCAAAATATTTTATTTGTCAAGCGGTGCCCGAACTTTTGCATACAACTGTCCACCAAACATGTGACAGGGCTCACGCTGAGGTCACTATCCCCACTAAAGCAAATCAGACACATTACAGTCCGGCTCAAAAATCATGTTTTTGTATTTTATAAAGACGCGTTTGGATTTAATAAGGAAGATCTTTCAAGCATTTTTTGTTTTATACCAAAGACAACAGACAGATGCCTAAGGCTGAGCTGGACTACAAGTACGCCATGACTCACTCAGATCTTTTGATGAGCCTATTTATGTGCCAGCAAGACGGCTGCCTAACCGGCTTCTCCCGTTTTGCTCTGATCGACCCCACAACCGCCAGAGAGAGAACAGGGGTGGGGCTTGTCACACTGGGTGCTTTAGCACAAGCCGTTCCTTGAGCCGGTATACAGTAATACCAGGGCTATGCTGACAGTGCAGACTCCTTACCAGAGGACAGAAAACCATACAGAGCCATGCAGGTCGCACATTCCTAGTGAAGATTCCCTACAACACTGTCAAACTGCAGCAAATGGAAGCTCTTCCAGATCTCTCAAATGCTGCTGTGAATAAGTTCAGCTTGGGGTTGGGAAGTGCACTGTATTTCCCATGCAAAATTCACAGAATTTTAAGGAGCTTCACAGCCATTGAAGCTGTGGAGGTGTGTGGATAGAAGCACAGACGGACGGGTTGTAGCAGTGCAGAGTGCAGTCTCAGTGCAGACGGGCAGGTTAAAAGCAGTGCAGAGTGCAGTCTCAGTGCAGACGGGCAGGTTAAAAGCAGTGCAGAGTGCAGTCTCAGTGATGCGGGGTTGGTTTCAGTTTCCCTTTCCTGAGTCCATCTACACCACCTCGCCCCTTCCCGGAATCCCGCAGTCATGCACGCCGATTGAGTCACAGGAGACAAACCAGACTTTCTGCGTTGTACTAACAGCATGCACACAGAGCATTTTCAGTAGTTCAGTAAAAGCCAAAATTGTCCCTAAATATAACTCAGACAAATGCACAACTAAGGTATCACACAGACAGCATCCAGGCTCCGTACTCAAAAGCCAAAAGGCGGGAATACTAATAGGAGTCACCTAAATAGAAGTTACTAAATTCTAATTTAACTTTCAATGGCTCTGATGTAGGAAAAGAAGAAATGTTAAAATGATGGCTTTGCACTCGAGTGACGTTACGGTCTACTGCCTGGTGAACATGCACACTGACACGAGTACACGCCACAGATCTTCTCCGCAGCCACCTACACAATCTTTTTCCCAACGAATATCAAGACTTTGTCCTGAGGCTCCATGTTGTGGATGAAATCGTACACGTAGGCCTTCTTCTCCTCTTCTTGGACGATCAGCACCGTCTGCTCCACGGTGTTCACCGCCTTCAGGGAGAGAGCGGGGAAACACACGGGGTGAGTGCATCGCGCGTGGTACCGGCTCAAACCGGTTTCCCACGGCCGGCCCACTCACCGCCAGGTCCAGCGTGCCCACGTACACCATCATGGGGTCTTTCAGGTAGGACTTGGCCAGGCGCCTCACCCCGGTGGGCCAGGTGGCGCTGGCGTGGCAAAGCGAGAGCGAGAGACGTTAGCAATCAAACACAAACGTGATGTTAGCAATCAAACACAAATGCGTGGGTGAGACGTTAGCAATCAAACACAAACGAGACGTTAGCAATCAAACACAAATGCGTGGGTGAGACGTTAGCAATCAAACACAAACGAGACGTTAGCAATCAAACACAAACGCGATGTTAGCAATCAAACACAAGCGCGTGGGCAAGAGATGTTAGAAATCAAACACAAACAAATGGGCGAGAGATGTTAGAAATCAAACACGATGTTAGCAATCAAACACAAACGTGTGGGTGAGCCGTTAGCAATCAAACACAAACAAGACGTTAGCAATCAAACACAAAAGCGACGTTAGCAATCAAACACAAACGCGATGTTAGCAATCAAACACAAACGCGATGCTAGCAATCAAACACAAACGAGACGTTAGCAATTAAACACAAACGAGACGTTAGCAATCAAACAAAAACGCGATGTTAGCAATCAAACACAAACGCGATGTTAGCAATCAAACACAAACGAGACGTTAGCAATCCAACACAAACGAGACGTTAGCAATCAAACACAAGCGCGTGGGCAAGAGATGTTAGAAATCAAACACAAACGAGACGTTAGCAATCAAACACAAACACATGGGTGAGAGATGTTAGAAATCAAACACGATGTTAGCAATCAAACACAAACGTGTGGGTGAGACGTTAGCAATCAAACACAAACGCAACGTTAGCAATCAAACACAAACGCAACGTTAGCAATCAAACACAAACGCAACGTTAGCAATCAAACACAAACGAGACGTTAGCAATCAAACACAAACGAGACGTTAGCAATCAAACACAAACGCGATGTTAGCAATCAAACACAAACGCGATGTTAGCAATCAAACACAAACGAGACGTTAGCAATCAAACACAAACGCGTGGGCGAGAGACGTTAGCAATCAAACACAAACGCATGGGCGAGAGATGTTAGCAATCAAACACCAATGAGATGTTAGCAGTCAAACACAAGTGAGACGTTAGTATGGCGTTTATATAGTGCCAAAACCAGTGCACATAAAAACTAGGCGCGCGAGCAGAAAACATCCTCGCGAGGGAGCTTCTGTGCTCCGCGTGCACAAATGCGGTCCCGCGAGCACGGGGCTGTGACGAGCGCTCGCTCGACCCTCCCTATGCGCTCGCAACTGCTCAACCCTCGCTCGCTCGTCAAGTTGACTTTTGGCACTTTGGAGGCGGGGACGGAATAGACAGTGGCTGATGTCTCCGCTCCTTTGATTGGTCACTTTCAATACTGACCATGACCTTTGATTGGCTGTTTGCTTTGATCACTGACACAGTCGGAGAGAACAACCATTTTCATGGGACCATCATGTCAGAGAAATTAAGTCTTACACTAAGTTAACATTTTTCAGAGATCCCATTTTAATATTGTTTGAAGATATTGATTTCTTTTACTGTATGCACTATAATACTCTGTTATAGCTAGCTAAATATTTGATGTTAGAAAAGCTAGCATCGCCTTGCAAAATTCTGCCTCAGGCCTGACGTTACGGAAGTTTGCTAAAGCTAGTTAGCTAACCTTTAACTTAAAACCCTTAACGTTAGCTAGTCTCAACCAACTCTGTGACCCATATAGCTAACACTAAGTTATAACCTAGCCTGACTAGTGAGGCTATAAACTAGTGAGAGTACAAAAACGTGAAACTACATTTCATTTGCATGCACACTTTGAACATATTAACGGTACTGTGAACAACCAGATTAAGGTAAGGGTAGGGTGACCAGACGTCCCGGTTTACCCGGCACAGCCCCGGTATCATGAGGTGTGTCCCGGTGTCCTAATCACTGTCAGAATTATGTACGTATGTCCACGGTTTAGTTCTTACATTCTCAGAGAACAGCGAAGCAGGTTCACACACCTGCATAAACGCCAAATCCCAACCATAATACTGCCAGTTTGCCAATTTACCTAGCAACATAGCCCATCATGAACAATGCTCTGACAGATGAGAGAAACCATACGGCGCACAAGGAGTGCTTTCCCTCTTACCATATTAGTATGATTACTATGAGCAGTAGACGATATGAGGGGGATATCCCTCGTCAGCAAAATGACCAAAATGAATCCCCCTTGTTAACCTGCCATCCCCCCTCTCCATCCCCTCACAGCGGAGAGTGCAGAGGCAGAGGGGTTGTGTAGCTGAATATGTTAGTCTAGTCTGGCTGACTCGTTGATCCTTTATCTGACTGAGGTTTGTTCAATTTAAAACCTATGCCTCCGACCATGGCTCTGAAATATCATGTGTCACAGTGGAAGTCGCTGGCACCAAAGGAAGACCCAAAATTTTGGGTCTTCCTTTGTCTTCCTTTTGACAAGGCTTGATTAAAGAACAACCATTATACCAGCCCAACATGGTAACCTACAGTTGAGCCCAGTGCACTACTTTGGAATTAGATGTTTTATGCCAGATATGTGCTTTCTCATCATAAAAACCACCTGTATGAGTGAGCTTGTACCAAAACAACAAAAATAATAAAGTTCTAATGCGTTCTGTGTCTTTATATTCTTCCAAACTGATGTTTATGGCATCTCATGCATCTTGAATCAACATTTTGTTTCAGCACTGGTGTGAGAACAGCAAACAAGTGACAGTTAACATTCTACTCTTAATTGCATGTTATGAAACAGACACTGATATTTAAAGAACGGTGCATATGAGTGAATGTGGGAAGGAACAGTACAGAAGCATGTCAGACTGGCCAGCTGTAGGGCTGGACCAGCTATGACACAGCCGGGTTTAGCCTTGTTCTGAAGACAGGAGATGCTGGCTTGGACACTAGGCAAAAGGTAGATGTAGCAGCGTAAAATAACAGCCATATCTTATGTCAAATTTTATTTGTATGTTGATTATAGCCTAGTTAGAAATTGATGAAAGTGGCACATGAACTCATCCACCATAGCTGTTACTGGTGAACAGAAACTAGTTTCTCACCCTGACACATAGGCAGTAGTATTATTACACTGAATTGTCTTTAATTAAGAATGGACATGCATGAAGTAATGTGTAATAATTCCGACTAAATAGGACCAGAATACCAATCTGCAGTGTATACTAGGCAGAGTGTGATGATTAGGTGGTATTATATATTTCACAAGGTGTCAGTGGCGGTTGGGATTAGACCTAATATGCTATGGTTAGGTACGCAAGCGGACAGGGCAGTAGACGAAGAACACAGAACGAACAACATGTAACCTGCTAATATGGTCAATAAAGTTATCAGTTTATTTCGGATAAGAGACCCAGTTCATCATTGCATTAACGAACAAAACACAGAGGAACCCAGCAGTAGATTGCTTAGGCACCTATATCTATTGGCGAAAATTGCTGAGACAATTTAGAGACAATGAAGTGGCTAATTAGGCAGCTAACTATTTTAACAAACATTTTGTCAGATTATATGAATTGATTACCCATCGTAGAAGACTTTAGCGACAATAAGGCTGGCTAACATAACGTTAGCCTCTAGCTAACAGTTCGAACAGTAGAGAGAGAGGGAGAACAGAGTGGAGAGCGTCTCAGCCAATCACAGTGCGACAGCGGAGGCCATGGCAGTTCGTCACGCTACGGGGCGGGGTTTTGAGCAAAACTGGGTTGTGAATCGTTAGGGAATCATGGGTGTTGAAAGTGACCAATCAAAGGAGCGGAGACATCAACCACTGTCTATTCCGTCCCCGCCTCCAACGTGCCAAAAGTCAACTTGATGAGCGAGTGAGTGTGGAGCAGTTGCGAGCGCATAGGGAGGGTCGAGCGAGCGCTCGTCACAGCCCCGTGCTCGCAGGACCATATTTGTGCACGCGGAGCACAGAAGCTCCCTCGCGAGGATGCTTTTTCTGCTCGCGCGCGCCTAGTTTTTATGTGCGTGGGTTTTGGCACTATATAAACGCCATACATTAGCAATCAAACAAAACTAAGAGCAAGAGACGTTAGCAATCAAACACAAACGCGGCGTTAGCAATCAAACACAAATGAGATGTTAGCAATCAAACAAATCCAAGAGCGAGACTTTAGCAATCAAACACAAGCGCGTGGGCGCAAAGCAGGGCGGCAGGTCAGCTGACCTGGTCATGACCGTCTGTCTATCCGGTCGGATGTCCAGAATGATCTTCATGATCTGCGGCTCGAAGCCCATGTCCAGCATGCGGTCAGCTTCATCCAGGACCTGCAGACGGGAGGAGAGCTCTGGTCTGGGCTGCACGCTCAGATGTATCGGCGCAACTTTATATGAAAAAAAAAGCTGCCAAACGGCAAGACTCTGAGTGAAGCTATGATCCCTTTAAGCTAATGCAACAGTGCAGTGAAAACCTCATTATGATGAGTGCAGGTTAACCTGGAGGAACATCACCAGGTAAGTGTGGAGCACAGGTTAACATTACGGAACCTCACCAGGTAAGTGTGGAGCACAGGTTAACATTGCGGAACCTCACAAGGTAAGTGTAGAGCGCAGGTTAACATTGTGGAACCTCACCAGTAAGTGTGGAGCACAGGTTAACATTGTGGAACCTCACCAGGTAAGTGTGGAGCACAGGTTAACATTGCGGAACCTCACCAGGAAAGTGACAGAGCACAGGTTAACATTGCGAAACCTCACCAGGTAAGTGTGGAGCACAGGTTAATGTGGCGGAACCTCACCAGGTAAATGTGGAACGCAGGTTATCATTGCGGAACCTCACCAGGTAAGTGTGGAGCGGAGGTTAACATGGCGGAACGTCACCAGGTAAGTGTGGAGCACAGGTTAATGTTGCGGAACATCACCAGGTAAGTGTGGAGCACAGGTTAACATGGGGGAACCTCACCAGGTAAGTGTGGAGCACAGGTTAATGTGGCGGAACCTCACCAGTCAGTGTGGAACGCAGGTTAACATTGCAGAACCTCACCAGGTAAGTGTGGAGCACAGGTTAATGTTGCGGAACCTCACTAGGTAAGTGTGGAGCACAGGTTAACATTGCGGAACCTCACCCGGTAAGTGTGGAGCGCAGTTTAACATTGCGGAACCTCACCAGGTAAGTGTAGAGCGCAAGTTAACATGGTGAAACCTCACCAGGTAAGTGACAGAGCGCAGGTTAACATTGCAGAACCTCACCAGGTAAGTGTGAAGCACAGGTTAACATTGCGGAACCTCACCAGGTAAGTGACAGAGCGCAAGTTAACATGGTTGTTCATCTGCAGGTCGTTCAGTCGGCCTGGGGTGGCAATGACTATGTCCACTCCGCTGGAGGTCATGTTAATCTGGGCTCGGCGGTCTCCTCCGCCGTAGATACAGATACTGGAGGGGCACAGAGTTAGGCAAGAGCTGCTGGATCACCCAATGAATGCTCTCCTTCTCAACTTTTCATTAATCATCAGCCAGGCAGATTACATTACATTAGGTCAAATTACAGGCAAGTGACAGATGCTTGTATCCAGTGCAACTTGCACAACTTCCTCCTCCTTACACAGTAAACCCATTTATACACCTGGATATTTTTACTGAAGCAATTCAGGTTCAATGTTACAACAGCAGTAACCTACCTGGGAATCAACCCTGCTGAAGCAAAGATCTGGAATGTTCAAAAGATGAATTGTGTACAAAGCGGTATTTGATTTTGGATGCATTTCACCCTTTAAAAAATTATTAAAAACCTACTGCCTTTTAAGTTAACATTATGACTGCAGTACCTTTTGAAGCGCTTGTAGCTGGTTAGTATTATTGCTGCAGTACCTTTTGAAGCCCTTGTAGCTGTACTTGCTGCACTCTGCCTCTATCTGCAGGGCCAGCTCTCGAGTCGGGGTCAAAACCAGCATGCCCGGCCCGGCCCGGCGGTCTCTGGGCCTGTAAGGCAGGCGCATGCACACACACGCACGCGCACGCATACGCATGCACACACACACGCACATGAAAACATACACACACACGCACGCACGCGCACACACACGCACATGAAAACATACACACACTCACATGCACGCATGCACGCACACACACGCACGCACGCGCACACACACACACACACACGCACGCACGCATACGCATGCACACACACACGCACATGAAAACATACACACACTCACATGCACGCATGCACACACACGCACGCGCACACACACACACACGCACATGCACACACACAAGCATGTGCACACAAATGCACATGCACACACACACACACATACACACATAAGCATACAAACATGCATTCATGCACAGGCACACATTTGCAAACATTACTGTATAGAGAAATATGCAGACTGGGTGCTGAGAGATATTCATGCACAAAACAAAACTTAAAAAAAATAAAAACAAAAGATCAATTTAATCACTGTGGCCAGAATAGAACTAACAGATCTAGCTGAAATCATCATGTCTGCGTTTCACCTAGCCATACATTCAGACAGTCCTCAGTGACCACACTCAGAACACACAAGGAGATCAGGACTCCTTATTCTGTTCATGGTCATCCATGGCAGAAAGTCCTGGAGCGCTTGAAACGTACATGGGCTGCAGGTCCATATGGATGAAGCCTGGCAGGAGGTAGGCCAGGGTCTTCCCTGTGCCCGTCTGGGCGATTCCAATCAGGTCCAAACCCTTCAGCACGATGGGCCAGGCCTGGGACTGACACAGGATATTACATCATAGGTCATGTGATCAGCATGAACCACCCAAACTTTTGGCACCACATATGGTCTTGTGGTTTCCCACAAAAAAAACTTCCCTAACCCTCTAATTTCCCTTCTACCAATGCCTTCCCTCTACTCAATCTATGAAGTAAAGAGATTCCACGAGGCTAGAAACACGAGCAAGAAATATAACTATTTGTTAAATTAACAATCAAAAATTAACAACCAGATATTTTTGGGATATACACAGTATCACCTGTTCGGATTGCAGAAAAGACCCCTGTTGAAGAACGTTCTGTGGCCATAATTGTGTACATCGAGAGCACAGCCCAACAACATGCTACTACAAGGCCCTGGACACTAAGCCCAACAACATGCTACCACAAGGCCCTGAACACTGAGCCCAACAACATGCTACTACAAGGCCCTGAACACTGAGCCCAACAACATGCTACTACAAGGCCCTGAACACTAAGCCCAACAGCATGCTACCACAAGGCCCTGAACACTAAGCCCAACAGCATGCTACCAAAAGGTCCTGAACACTTAGCCCAACAACATGCTACTACAAGGCCCTGAACACTGAGCCCAACAACATGCTACTACAAGGCCCTGAACACTGAGCCCAAAAACATGCTACTACAAGGCCCTGAACACTGAGCCCAACAACATGCTACTACAAGGCCCTGAACACTGAGCCCAACAACATGCTACTACAAGGCCCTGAACACTGAGCCCAACAACATGCTACCACAAGGCCCTGAACACTGAGCCCAACAACATGCTACCACAAGGCCCTGAACACTGAGCCCAACAACATGCTACCACAAGGCCCTGAACACTGAGCCCAACAACATGCTACTACAAGGCCCTGAACACTGAGCCCAACAACATGCTACTACAAGGCCCTGAACACTGAGCCCAAAAACATGCTACTACAAGGCCCTGAACACTGAGCCCAACAACATGCTACTACAAGGCCCTGAACACTGAGCCCAACAACATGCTACTACAAGGCCCTGAACACTAAGCCCAACAACATGCTACTACAAGGCCCTGAACAATAAGCCCAACAACATGCTACTACAAGGCCCTGAACACTAAGCCCAACAACATGCTACTACATGGCCCTGAACACTGAGCCCAACAACATGCTACCACAAGGCCCTGAACACTAAGCCCAACAACATGCTACTACAAGGCCCTGAACACTGAGCCCAACAACATGCTACCACAAGGCCCTGAACACTGAGCCCAACAGCATGCTACTACAAGGCCCTGAACACTGAGCCCAACAACATGCTACCACAAGGTCCTGAACACTGAGCCCAACAACATGCTACTACAAGGCCCTGAACACTTAGCCCAACAACATGCTACTACAAGGTCCTGAACACTGAGCCCAACAACATGCTACTACAAGGCCCTGAACACTTAGCCCAACAACATGCTACCACAAGGCCCTGAACACTTAGCCCAACAACATGCTACCACAAGGCCCTGAACACTTAGCCCAACAACATGCTACCACAAGGCCCTGAACACTTAGCCCAACAACATGCTACTACAAGGCCCTGAACACTGAGCCCAACAACATGCTACCACAAGGCCCTGAACACTTAGCCCAACAACATGCTACCACAAGGCCCTGAACACTTAGCCCAACAACATGTTACCACAAAGCCCTGTACACTGAGCCCAACAGCATGCTACCACACAGCCCTGTACACTGAGCCCAACATCATGCTAAAGCATTGGTCATGAACACTGAGCCCAACAACATGCTACCACACAGCCCTGTACACTGAGCCCAATATCAAGCTAAAGCATTGGTCATGAACACTGAGCCCAACAACATGCTACCACACAGCCCTGCACACTGAGCCCAACATCATGCAAAAGCATCAGTCATGAATGGACTTTCCAAGCACAGGGCAGCATTTCCATTGCAGCCTGAGCTGCGTGAAACTCAATTTTGCAATAGGGCAGAATTATGAGTAAAGAGGAACATCCCAGTTCCTCTTTATTCGGTACTTAATAGAAGCACATGAAAATCACAGTCAAGGCAGACCTGTGACTCAGACTACAGAAGATTCTGGTGTCTGGAGGCCAGCCACACATTAGCTTGACAGTCAAGCCAGCAGGAAACAAGAACCAAGACATTTATAAGCCCGCTTCTCTTACATTTTTTGCAGGTAAGCCGGGAATTCTTTTAAGACCCGCTGTACTTCATTTAAGACCCAAGCAATGAAACTGATATTTTTCAGCACTTAAAGTACAAGAAAGAAATCATTTCACGTTATTAAAATGATGTTAAGCCAGTTACATTAGCTCAGCTGAGTTACTTTCCTCCTGATTCTTATTTGGCTCTTATACTACCCAAGAAGGGAGGAGCATTGTTCTATAATCAAATGCTTCATAAGACCCCCATACTAGGATCAGTCGCAGTGCTTCTTGGATAATTCTTTACAGGAATGGGTGCTTATACAGCTCTAAAGCCCAGATCCACACAGGGACGCAGGACTTCCTAAAATGGGGGCATTTGTCTTTCTGTCCACGTTCTTTTCACACTGCATGGCTATTTTAGCATTGATTTGATCTCAGATACTTAAAAAAGTAAATTGTGAAATAAATTGCCGCAATCGCCATGTTCAACATTTTTGCGCTCAGACCTGGCATCAGCGAATCTTACGCGCTTAACTCTCCCACAAGCCACAGCTCGCCTGCTTCTCCTGGGAAAGCCCCTGCCATCGGCAGCAGTACTCCTACCACGCATTTCACACAAGACAGCCAACCGCCAGCAGGGACTCTTATGAATATGAGGTGCGGGTGTCTAATATGCAGCATGTTCTCTCAGACAAAAGCGTGCCACGCACTCAGACACCCCCGTCCGTTTACACCGTGCTCCGTCTGTCTGAGCTAATACAGCCGTGCTAATGAGTGTAGGCCCAGCCACACTGCCTCATCCCGGGCAGGCATGCAGAGTGCTACTGCCTATCTACCAGCCACAGAGGCAGTGCTCACTGCTTATGTACCAGCCAGACATACAGGCAGTGCTCACTGCTTATGTACCAGCCAGACATACAGGCAGTGCTCACTGCTTATGTACCAGCCAGACATACAGGCAGTGCTCACTGCTTATCTACCAGACATACAGGCAGTGCTCACTGCTTATCTACCACACATACAGGCAGTGCTCACTGCTTATGTACCAGCCAGACATACAGGCAGTGCTCACTGCAGACATACAGGCAGTGCTCACTGCTTATCTACCAGCCACAGAGGCAGTGCTCACTGCTTATGTACCAGCCAGACATACAGGCAGTGCTCACTGCTTATCTACCAGCCACAGAGGCAGTGCTCACTGCTTATCTACCACACATACAGGCAGTGCTCACTGCTTATCTACCAGCCAGACATACAGGCAGTGCTTACTGCATATCTACCAGACATACAGGCAGTGCTCACTGCTTATCTACCAGCCAGACATACAGGCAAAAAATTATACATTAAAAAAATAATATATATATATATATATATATATATATATATATATATATTATATATATATATATATATATATTCAATGTATATAGCCTATATATTGAATTCATAAATTAAAAATGTCAAACTTTATTAATATTTCTGCCTAATGCGCTTTCAAAACCATACTGTCGCGACTGCATATTTATTTTCTAGGCCGCGCGCTCCGTGCTTGCTCCTTTCTCAGGTGGCTGGAAAACTTGCAGCGCGTGAAGGTCGCACTTTCAGGTCTTTCAAAGCGTTACTTTTTTTTCTTCAGTGACCGAAAGACAACAAAACGGTAGGTAGCGGCGCTTCAAATATGACCAAAAAACCATAATGTTAACCAGTGTTTGAATTGGACCAAAATGCGTACCGGTACCTACTCCTCAAAATATATACTGTTTAAAATAAATTAATGTTGGTAATCAAAAGAAGAGTCGGTACTCATATACAAGTCCCGACAGCTCCTGCCCATCTCAAGCACTGGCGTTAACTATCATTCGGTGGTGACAACTGGCGGATCCTAACTCTGTTTGGGCAAGTGGAATGCCTCATGCAGTTGTCTGATCGGGCAAGTAAAAAATAAATGTGATAAATATGTAACGTTATCTGAAAATAAACAGTGTTTGTTTGTGTCGAAGCTGAACCTGTTCCTTTTTTTAAAAATCTAGAGCTGCTGTTATAATGGTACAATACATCTGATTAAAATGGTGACCTGGAAAAACCCATCGGATATCGCGGCCGCAAATTGTTGGCAAATCGCCAAAACAGCGTGCATTAAAAAAAATATATACATTTTTTTTAGGGCATTTAAAATGTTTGAGTGATTCAACTACTCCCATTTCCATACTACAACATGGTGATTTTTTCCATGAAAACGAAAGGGAAAGTGTTTATTTTTAAGGTTTTGTGAATGTAGTGCGCTAGCAAAACTGAGAGTTAGGCTACAGTTGCTACAGCTAACAAAGAGGGCTGCATTCTAATGACGATTATGATTATAACGAGAGGAGCAGTCTCACAAGCTGCTACATTGTCCAGAAATGAATACAGATAACACTACCTAATAAAAAAATACATTAATCAAGCATCTAAGTTAGTTAGGAAATTTTTGTATCATGCTCAGTAGAATTAGAATGTAACAGAACAGAATCTTTAAATCCATTTTTCTCACTTTTTTCCTTTTTTTTTTTGCATGGACAATGCATGTAAACTCTGTCATTGAGTGTGAGAGAGACAGAGAGAAAGGGCTTTGAATGTGGACCCAGCTCAAATTATATTGTTAAATAAAAAGATAAAACATTCTAACTAAGTACTGTTTTGTCATGGTAATTGAGTTAATTTAAAAGAAGTGCAATATGTAACTTTTCTTGAGTATCAATTTTGGTTATATAGTCCTCTATTCTTGAAGATAGAACTTCTAGATGGACAATGTGCTCTTTTAATTGTTCTCACCCTGCCATAACTCAAAATACAGCCTATTTTGCTTCAATATTTACAAACAATACAACAGTTAACAAACCTTTTATGGTTTTAAAGTACATCTAAAACTACTTTTTAGCTCTTGCAAACTGCTATTCCTTGTATCAAGAGCCCGTCAGAACTAAAAGATAGATTTAGATATTTTTCAAAAAACCTTCTCAAGAGGTTATGTTTTCATAGTCTTAAACTTTTTCGCCTTTGCTACTCCCCCCCCCTCCCCCCTTCGGACACCCACCACCACACCAAGAGATCAATTCCAGATCAGAAACACTGTTATCTACCAGACAAGCAGAGAGTGCTCACTGCTTATCTACCACACATACAGGCAGTGCTCACTGTTTATCTACCAGACATGCAGAGAGTGCTCACTGCTTATCTACCACACATACAGGCAGTGCTCACTGCTTATCTACCAGACATACAGGCAGTGCTCACTGTTTATCTACCAGACATGCAGAGAGTGCTCACTGCTCATCTATCACACATACAGGCAGTGCTCACTGTTTATCTACCAGACATGCAGAGAGTGCTCACTGCTCATCTATCACACATACAGGCAGTGCTCACTGTTTATCTACCAGACATGCAGAGAGTGCTCACTGCTTATCTACCAGACATACAGGCAGTGCTCACTGTTTATCTACCAGACATGCAGAGAGTGCTCACTGCTTATCTACCAGACATACAGGCAGTGCTCACTGCTTATCTACCACACATACAGGCAGTGCACACTGCTTATCTACTACAGGGTTCATACACTTTTTCACCAATGATTTTCAATGACTTTTCCATGACTTCTCTACAACCTTTAACTGAATTTCCATGATCAAAACAAATGCCTTTATCTCAGCGGGACGATTTAAAATTATTTATTGTAACACTAAGTAAAATTAGGTCTGCATCTGAAACATAATGGTGCCTCTCTAAAACAAATAAACACCAGACAGACACACTTAAGATACATTCTCTCATATTTTAATTCGAATAGTTTAACATGTTTGTCAATGTCTCAAACAGGGCTCGAAATTGCGACCATTTTGGTCGCATATGCTCCAGAAATTTAATCTGTGCGACCTCGAAATATAATTGGGAGCATTTGTGCGAGTGCAAATAATTGTTCTGGTGCGACCTTTTTTTTTTATTTTTATTTTTCCAGTCGAACGTCTCTTTCTCTGTACATTCACTAGTTAGTACACTCAGTATGTGCCTTGTGAGATGACGGCGAACCTTCTAACCAATTGTGAGCTTGACATTCTTACCTTTAATGCTGATTTTAAATTGGTTAATAGTAGCCTTCAGTCACTCCCTTTCGCTGCACTCCACTGTCACGCGACACACAGAGCTAACGTGTTAACTAATGTTACCTGAAGACAAAAGTTTACGTTCAATTTATTAGCGTTATCGAAAGCTGAAAACTTGAAGCGAACATTTTTTTTTGAAACGTTAACGTAGTGTTTTGTGTAGTGACCCGGTAGAAACAGCTAATTTCTCCGATGCAGTTTAGTGGCGGTTGATTTAATTAGCGGTATTAATGTGACGTGAAGCGCCTTGTCGTTTGAATGCATAACACGCAATTCCTTGAAGAGTCGACACATTTTAGGCGTGACAGTTTAACTGTTACTTGTAAACCGTACTGTTATATTGTCGCTTTTTTATCAATAAAAAAAACTATTGCATATATTGTTGGTGCTCCTTACATTTTGGTGGGTGCTCCTAACTTTTTGAAGTTGGGAGCAGCAGTGCTACCAAGTTAAAAAGTTAATTTCGAGCCCTGATATATTATTGAAGCTGCACTTCCCTGGCATATTGTCGGCACAGTAGGGCCTACGTTTACTAACTGCTACATTAGCAGAAGCGTACCTGTTGGGCGTGCCTGTAAACAGACTGAGCCAGACCGAATTAACTTCTCACACCACCAAAATACCGCGAAGGTTACGTGCCAATTTACGTTTTATGACTATACATAGCCTACTATTTTTATGATTGGATTAATTAGTAATTATATTTTATGCAACTTTAGCTATATTTCCATTACTTTTCCAAAACTTTTCAAAAAAGATTATTTTCCATAACTTTTCCAGGGTCTGGAAATTGCATTTTAAATTTCAATGACTTTTCCAGGTTTTTCATGACTGTACGAACCCTGCTACTAGACATGCAGGTAGTGCTCACTGCTTATCTACCACACATACAGGCAGCGCTTACTGCTCATCTACCAGACATGCAGGTAGTGCTCACTGCTCATCTATCACACAGACAGGCAGGGCTTACTGCTTATCTACCAGACATACAGGCAGGGCTTACTGCTTATCTACCAGACATACAGGTAGTGCTTACTTTTAGCTGCCTGCACCCTGCTATAGTACCAGACATGCATGTTACCTGGATTGGAGTGGGCTTGACGAAGCCCACTCTAACGATGTTGTCCATGATCCCAGGGTACGGCTCGAACGCCTCCTCAAAGGTGCAGATGGGGTTCGGGATAGGGCGCTTCTCACCCTCCTTCAAATCATCCACAAAAATGTTATTATTCTCCTTCCTGCAGAGGGGGAACAGGATGGAACACTGCAGCAAACGGAATGCAAATTCCCCAGCAAACAGGATATGGACAGTAAAGGAAAGACAAATACAAACACTGACTCAACAGGGCTCAGAGGGCAAGAGAGAGAAGGCCTACACTGCGTTCTTTTAGGATGGGGAACTCGGGTCAATACAAAACACTGGTAGCTACCATTCACAGAGGTCATTTGAATTGTAATGAGATTTAACCTCTTAGTGTTATCCTCCTAGTAGTATCCTCCTAGATTGGTCAACTCATTGCTCCTGCAACCAAAGTATGAGTTAAAAACAGAAATGCTTTGTTTTAGTTTCATTAGTAGACTGTACACGACAACAACTATGCTGAATACGGAGTTTCGCAGCACCACCATTGTCGCTCTGCTCGTTCATTTAACAAGCACCCCCTCCCTGCATTCTCATCTGCAACTACACCCCCCACCCATGACATAATGGACAATATTGCCCATCTGGCCATTCATAAAAATATTCTTTCACCACTCAAAAATTGTATTCCGTCATAGCAAAAAGATAAACCTGACAATAGCCATAAGATATGCCAAAACAGCAGTGAAAACGCTGCTTACTGAATAACGAAATAAACAAGACAGGGTTTTAAAAAAATTACACCATGTCATTCTAGAATATCTGGGGCTAAATACTGAATAAATACACAACCTTACCATTGGTTTTACGCATAGAGAAGTCCCTTTTGACACTGAGTGGTCATATATTGTCTTGGACAATCCATTAAAATATACGCGCATTTGTGATGCCTGGGTACCTTACAAATTAGCTGTGCATAATACCACACGTGTTGTTCACGGCACTGTCTCCCTTTTTAGTACAGTCTGGCTTGTTTTACAATTCATTTATTCAGTAGATGAGAGCATAAGCTTTCTAATGATGTATAACATGTCTAATTTTGCTTTTGGAATAGTGTTTCATAGTTCAGCGTAACCAAAAGCTCATCATCGCATTCACTTATGCATTCACTCTGTAGTGAAATACGGGAATGTGAATATATTGTGATTTACAGCAGTGCATAATTTAGACATTTTGGATAGATTTGGAGACGCTGGGTACAACACTGCCCAGTTTTTGCTTCATACATCTTTAGTAGTTCTACATATCAACCCTTAGATTTTATGAACTTGTGGTCAAGAAGTTTTTGATCCAGGACATGTATAGTTTAACCTGCTGCATATATGCAATCTCTCAGTATTTTATTGCAAACTAAAACAGAGCAAATTCATTTTTGATTTTTTGCCCAGACAATTGCATTTGTGGCACTTTATTTCTTCCATAAACAAATATAAATATTGAATAATACTGAATTACTGAATATTAGTATTGTAAATGGTACAAATCTCCTACTTCATTTAAGACATTTTTCAAGTCTCTGTAGTGTTCACATCTGGAGTTATAAAGCTTTAAATAGGGAACCCCCTAAATGGGCAAGGATTGGCCAGATTTGGCACGTGCGCTAAGGGGTTAATATAGTCTCAGAAATTAATGGTGTCCCTTCCATGACCATTCCAGCTGATTTCAAAAAGAGACACTGGGCATCGCACTTTGTTCTACTGGCTAATTCAGCAACGGTGAGGGGCACACACTGTTCACATCAAAATCAGCCCCATGGACCATAACTGCACTTGGGGTCTGGTATGGCTCAGAAATTCGAAATTTCCCCCAACCAGCGCGTCACTTCCTGTATTCCTCTGGAAAAGAGGCCGACCGGGAAAATGAAAAAGACTCCAGACTCGTGATCGGAGGCAGAGGAGGGTAAAGAACAGAAGAGAATGACGGAATAAAGAAGGCACTTCTTAATCAGGTCTTTTTGGAGGCGACAGTGAAGGATGCCCTGTGCCTGGCTGTGTGTGCCAGCACCTGCAGCCAAACTACCAGCAGCGTCTGTGTGTGCTTTCCCCTCAAGTTTGCCAACTTCCTGTTTGACTTGCAAATTCAATTCAAAGCAATTACAACATCTGCCAGCCAGTCACAGACATCAATGGCCTCACTGACCAATCAAAACCTCAGAAGACATGCCACACTCATAAGCAAAAAAAAAGAAAAAAAAAGGTCACTGTACACAAGCTTCACATGTAATTTGCTTTGTACAGCAGGAAGAAAGCTGATCTGTGGACACTTATTCTCTTAGCAGGGTCCACAGCATCCTTTCACACGCAGCCTGGGGGCTTGTGTTAAACTGATATGAAATTGTCCTTTCCTGTAAAAGGGTTTTAAAGCAATCACAAAGTAGGACTACACATTTCATTTTTTCACAAATGTTTATAAAGTGTATGGTATTCAAGTGTTACGCGCTCCTCCCCCTTTTGTGTTCTTCTCTCTCTCCTCTCTTCTTTCTTCTCCTGGGTGCTCCTGATCTGGCGATTAGCAGGTGCCCTGCCCCTTATATAAGGGAGGCTGGAGGAGAAGGAGCTCTCTCTCCCAGACACAACAGCCTTCCTGACCGCCTTAGTGGTTCTGTTTCTTTTGCTCCTTACTTTGTGTTTATTTCCTTTAGAGGATGGAGGTCTGGTAGGTCTGTTTTCACGGCCTTATTTGTTAGTTTAGTTATACACTGTTTTGGCAGTTTGGGGGGGGGGAGTTCTGGGTCTGACAGCCCATTTTGTGGTTGGCCCAGACTTCCCCATTCTTTTGTTCTGTTTGGCCAGGCCTCTAGACTCCCACAGTTTTGTAAATAAAGTATTTTTGCTTTGAAACTAATCCTCGGGTGTGGCGTCCTCTTTATATGTTGCTGGTCACAAGGTTGAGCCAATATGTTTTTTTGTTGTGCCCGTAACACAAGTATGTACAGCCTTCTGATAGATGAAAGTGCCCCTTAACGTCCACTTAAATTTGAAGAATGAAATGTGAGTTTAAACCTTTTTGATTTTATTGCCCTAGTTTGGTGAGTTCATTTTTGTGACTGCTGAAAATCTTGTTTAGATTTAGTAATGATGTAGAAAACAACCTGACACTTGCAATGAACTGACTGCAAGCAACAGTATACCTATCCCTAACCCCACAGCACACCTAAGCCCAACACTGACCCTAACCCCACAGCATACCTAACCCCAACACTGACCCGAACCCCACAGCACACATAACCCCAACACTACCCTAATCCCACAACACACCTAATCCCAACACTGACCCTAACCCCACAGCACACCTAACGCCAACACTGACCCTAATCTCACAACACACATAACCCCAACACTGACCTTAACCCCACAGCACACCTAACCCCAACACTGACCCGAACCCCACAGCACACCTAACCCCAACACTGACCCTAACCCCACAACACACATAACCCCAACACTACCCTAATCCCACAGCACACCTAATCCCAACACTGACCCTAACCCCACAGCACACCTAACCCCAACACTGACCCTAACCCCACAGCACACCTAACGCCAACACTGACCCTAATCCCACAACACACCTAACCCCAACTCTGACCCTAACCCCACAGCACACCTAACGCCAACACTACCCTAATCCCACAGCACACCTAATCCCAACACTGACCCTAACCCCACAGCACACCTAACCCCAACACTGACCCTAACCCCACAACACACATAACCCCAACACTACCCTAACCCCACAGCACACCTAACGCCAACACTGACCCTAACCACACAACACACATAACCCCAACACTGACCCTAACCCCACAGCACACCTAACCCAACACTGACCCTAATCCCACAGCACACATAACCCCAACACTGACCCTAACCCCACAGCACACCTAACCCCAACACTGACCCTAACCCCACAACACACATAACCCCAACACTACCCTAACCCCACAGCACACCTAACCCCAACACTACCCTAATCCCACAGCACACATAACCCCAAAACTACCCTAACCCCACAGCACACCTAACGCCAACACTGACCCTAATCCCACAGCACACATAACCCCAACACTACCCTAATCCCACAGCACACATAACCCCAACACTACCCTAACCCCACAGCACACCTAACGCCAACACTGACCCTAACCACACAACACACATAACCCCAACACTGACCCTAACCCCACAGCACACCTAACGCCAACACTGACCCTAATCCCACAGCGCACACAACCCCAACACTGACCCTAACCCCACAGCACACCTAACGCCAACACTGACCCTAACCACACAACACACCTAAGCCCAACACTACCCTAATCCCACAGCACACCTAATCCCAACATTGACCCTAATCCCACAGCACACATAACCCCAACACTGACCCTAACCCCACAGCACACCTAATGCCAACACTGACCCTAACCACACAACACACCTAAGCCCAACACTACCCTAATCCCACAGCACACCTAATCCCAACATTGACCCTAATCCCACAGCACACATAACCCCAACACTACCCTAATCCCACAGCACACCTAATCCCAACACTGACCCTAATCCCACAGCACACCTAATCCCAACACTGACCCTAACCGAAAAAGCACAGGCCCTGACGCCCCTCCCCTACCTCCACGTCGTCACCTCCTCCTCACTACGATGTGCCACGCACTCCGCCTCAATGTAGAACTCTTTCTGGATCGGCGGGAGATCTGTAAAAACCAAATAATATTTCAATATGAGAAGGATTAAAACTTCCACTTCAGTCAATTGCAAATTATCAGTGCGGGAAAAGTGTAGCATGGAAATTAAAAGTGGAGGACAGCACTGCACATCAGAAAATTCACACTCACGATATGATAAACATTATTAAACTCACTACTGTAAATATTTAAATGGACAGACTTAAGTGGATAATGCAGATAAGCTAAAATGCCATTAGTAAGACTGATGTGCTTCCTTGGCCCTGAATGATGAAACGAGTGAGTGTATCCAGTACGATCAGATCAGAAAGCTCAATTAAGAATGATCACATTATATCATTTAGGAGAGTCACACAAAAGACTTCTTAAAAGAAACGGTATGAGATATTAAGCATTTTCCCAGTCACATTCTGAATAGGCTCCAGTACATAAAGTGATGATTCAAAAATTATCAAAGATTAGAAAGTCACATTTAATTTTTCAAGTTTCAAACATGACTTTTTCATAGGAAAGAACTGAAACTCAGTTCATAAACTCAAGAAATGTCCATCTTTTTCTTTTCCAACTAAGGAATTTAAACTTCATTCTGGTCCAGGAGGGCCAATGTGTGTTGCAGGTTTTGGTTCCACCAGTTACCCTGGCTAAATGAGCTAATTGGCTGGATAAACCAACACTGCACGGAGTAAAACCTGGAACCCTCCCAAATCTGAAAACATGGACTTAAGTGAAAAGAGCTTTTCCTGGTTTTACTCAGTGCAGTTACCCAGCTAACTCTGTAATCCTGCTTCATGAAATACAGTACCCCCCAGACCACAGTAAAGCGTTTCATATAGGGAGACAGGAACAGTCTTCAGCTGTCATTCATGTGCTTATCAAGAAATGCTGCCAAGATGTCCGGTGGTGTAAATGTTAGGGCCACTTAAATAAGATCAGAAGTTGGCATGAACTCCAGAACCGCGGGGCAACCGCGCAGCCCGAGCCGCCGTGTTCCGGGGTTGCCGGGCGACTCACCCTGCCACTTCATGGCCTCGTACTTGTGCCGGTTCTCCCGCAGCGACACCCAGTCGATGGCGGGCGTGGAGTCGCCGGAGTCCTGAAAGGCCGAGGTGGGCCAGCAAGAGTCGGGGCGTGCACTTTCCGCCGAGCGCGGGCCCCCTGAGCAAGGATGCAGTTACAGGCCAGACATCATCATCTCATTAACATTAGCCAATGACAGGCCAAATATCATCATCTCACACAATCATCTCATTAACATTAGCCAATGACAGCCAAATATCACCATCTCACACAATCATCTCATTAACATTAACCAATTACAGACCAAATAATATTATCTCATTAACATTAGCCAATGACAGGCCAAATATCACCATCTCACACAATCGTCTCATTAACATTAGCCAATTACAGGCCAAATATCATCTCACACAATCACCTCATTAACATTACCAAATTACAGGCCAAATGTAATCATCTTATTAATGTTAGCTCATGTCCTGTACTGCATGATGCTGGGCATGTGAATGGGTTGAAACTGCTTCTGTCGATCGCCCCCGGTCCAGGTGAAATGGAGTGCTCTCTCACGCAGGCTCACAGTCCCAACCTGCACTGCAGCCTCTGAAGCAGGCCCCGTTCGCCGAGCTCTGGGACACCAGCTCCTCGATCATCTCCCTGGCTTTATCCTGCACCTCACGGCTGCCAAAGATCTGCACCTCTCCTTCATAATCTCCTCTGTTGACCTGGGGGGGGGGTGGTTATATGCAAATACACAAGCAATTTTACAAATTTGTATACATATACAGTACCAGTCAAAAGTTTGGACACACCTGCTTAAACCAGTTTTTTCATTATTAAAAATGCTTTAAACTATATAAACTTGTCTATAAACACTTAATAATTCATTATATGATTTTTAAATGAAAATGGAAATCTTGTAAGCTCACTGGGGGGGGGGGGGGGGGGGGTGGGTGCTGCATTGTTTTGTTACTCAAATATCTTGGTACGTATTGGTGTTCATGATCACATCTATCTTAACAGGTGCTCCAGAACCTGTAGAGTTTTTCATATTTAAAAAAAAAATAAAGACCACCCGCCATATTTCAAAATGCATGGGGTATATTCCTACATCATTTTCACCACATGCATTACCATATATTTCCAATGAAGGGTAGAAGGGTAAGAATTAAACTTTTGAATGCAATTCACTTATGATTATCTGCATATAGTATAGTATAGTTTATGCAGTTTAAATCATTTTTAACCATGAAAAAACTGGTTTAAGCAGGTGTGTCCAAACTTTTGACTGGTACTGCAAGCAAATAGGAAAATGAACATATTATACTAACCTAAATATTTATGAGCTTTGTTAAGGGTTTTACAAACATCAATATTAGTGCTGCTGGCTGCAGCTTCACCTGACAGATTTATTATCAACGGTAATGTACTATAGAGGGCGTCCAGAACACAGACAGGTAAACCTTAAATTTGTGACTGTACAAGCGCCATTTATTTCCAGGAAAACACTCGAGGTTGTAGGCGTTGACAAGCATCTTTAGCACGCTGGCTTGGCAGTCAAAGCAATAAGCCATAAGAGGCCGTGGTTTACAGTGATTTTAGAACAGCTAAGGGGCGTCGTTAGGCACGACGCGGGGCGGAGTGTCTAAAACCCCCTTAGCTGTTCTAACCAATGTAAACCACGGCCTCGCGTGGCACATTGCTTTTATAATACGGTTACTACATATGCCTGGCAAGGTTTCATAAAATAAACACACAGAAACAAAAAATGCAATAATTTATTGATAACAAATAATCATTCTTCCGCCAAGCAATGTAGTTCTTCAGCGACATTCAGCAGAATGGTTGCCAAACGACACGCAGACGTGAAAACATCGAACTGACCACATAGTCTGTTTAACGGTCTCGGCTTCGTTTCTTGACTTTTCCAGCGCTTCAATTTCTCTCTCATTAATTTCAACATATCTCCTTTCTTCTTTATCTTCCTCCTCTACCCAGTCCATCTCTTTCCACCACTCATCCACGCTTAGCCCACCCAGTAAATCAAAATTTACTGGGTGGACTTTTGAAACTATAGGACTATAGGTGACTAATTGGCGCAGCAATACTGACATTGTAATGCGGTCACAGCATAGGCGTGTGCTCATAGAGTATTTTACAACCGCTTCGAACGCAGCTCAGCCAATCATAAGCAAGGACCGGAACTATCCGTTTTATAATGAAAAATACTGCACGTTACAAATCATGCACATAAACAAATTAAATTAGAAATTACAAAGGCCCCTTACCTTTATTCTCGCTCCACTACTTTCCTCAAGTTCACGAATCTTTGCACCCCCACGACCTGTTTCAAGTTAAAAAAAAAACATCGTAGCACAATAAATATTTAGTTAGCCTAGCTCAGTTGACCAAACTACAATGAGCTTGTCTAGCTCGCGTTAGCCGCTAAGCAAAATGTGCCGAATTGCGTGAACTTCAAACAAACGCTAGCTAGCCATAATGATAGCTCAGTAAAAAATAATTTCAACCACCTTTATAAACTGAAAAATAGCTAATTAGTTAGGTGACTGATAACAAGCGTCTTACCTATAATTGCCCCAATCGCAGAATTTTCGATAGAAAAGGACAACGGTGGCATTGAACTTGTCCTGTCCCCTCCACTGGGGCCTCCTCGCCCTCTTCTACCCGAATTAAAGTCCCTGTTTCGAAATGTCTTGTGCTCGCACGCGTCTTTGCTCCTCCAGTTGTTCCACTGTGCCTCCGGCTCCCGTTGATCATATCTGTTAGTTCGTTTTGACTGGCCCCATTCCGTTCTACCTCTGCAATTAGAAGTTTCATTCTCTACACTTGATGGAAGCTTATGTTCATTTTTACGGACGTTGGCGGCAAACGTTTTCACCTCGGCACCTACTGCATCGCAGTCCTCCTCCCAGTCCGACATTACAAGCACAAATATAGACCACGTATTTAGTCAACGATATCTCAAGGTCATAAATCCTGTCATCTCCCAATGCAAATGAGGACCCTGATCACAAAATACAGTTCTATCACGTGGACAGCTCCCATGAACCATCAGGTCTCATGAGGTTTTCTTCCACTACTTCCGTTTCTGTCCACCAATTTCCGCTTACCCTGAACCAGAACGAGTAGGCCTTCCCCATTTTAGAAAGCAGTAAGCTGTGCAATAGGACGGCTTGTGACCCTATCAATTTAAAATACTTGTCTCCGGGTGTCGTTTTTGTAGGAGAGGTATGTACTTAAATATAAAATGTTTTGGCGTTCAGCTTTCCAGGTCTACAGTCAGCAGACGTAATTTAACGTAGAGAACAACGTATACCAGGAAAATTGTAATCCTGGTCATTCTCTGAGTGTGCTGTTTTTATTTATTTATTTATTTATTTATTTGCATTCCATTATAACAATTGGTTACACTGTGAATTCACCTCATGGTTTCTAGTGTTTAAAATGGTTTCTGATCTTCAGGTGAAAACAAAAACCAGCAGCTGTTCTAATGCTATAAAAAGTTGAGTTGTCTGACAGTTTGATTTTCACAGACAACAAATTAACGTGTGCCATATATAATGCACAACCTCATACAAAATTATTAGAGTAGAGATGAAAATGGCTCAATTTCCTGTGAAAGAACAACACAGTGTTTCATTTTTCTGCTTTATTGAAATATGATAATAAAAGATAATTAGCATTTTTAATTGCAGTTTATGTGACACATCTGTTATGTGCACATAATTTCTGAAAATAAATTATAGATGAAATCCATAACATAGTCCATGAACATTATTCAGGTTCCAGAGTTTGGTTGATCAAGCTTACTGTTGTGTACATGCCACAGTGTAACTGTACCTCTGCTTTCTGTACCACAGTTAGTACTTTGTTGTCCCTATCAATGCAGCACCAAGCAGGACCTCAATGTTAAATGTCATTACTTTTGCACGTTTTGCAGAATATCCAAAGAATTGTGCTTCCAAAAGTCGTACCTGTGCCACTCAGGAGGGGGCTGGAGTGTGAAATATGAGGCCCAAGTGTCGTATGCTTCAGCTAAATTACACAGGACCTGCAAGTCTCATATACATATTAAAGCCGCAAGCGGCGTTGGGAGGGGTCCAAGCATTGGCACCATCGCGCGCCCTATGGAGCGATTTTAAAATGGCTTTTTTCTCATGATCATATGCCTTCACCCAACATATCTACTGAATATCATGATGATCGTATGAAATATTGATGACTTATGGCCAATTTTGTGCTAAGAGACGCTGTCGGATGACTTAGTTACATCGCCATGGATATGTTCTGGCTGCTTCCCGTCAAGGCCTTTACTGTTACGCGGCGAGGGGGGTTTGGACCCAAGCGCAGAGGAAAAAATACAAAAACTCCAAAGGTAGGCAAAACCAAGACTTTACTTATTAGGGGAACAAAAAGGGAACAGAAAGCCTCGCAGGGCAAGTTTAACAAACACAAAAGAAAACCCCAAAAGCCCGGGGAAACTGAAATACAAAAATCCCAAAACAAGAAGAACGGAGCAGGCAAGGAACCGGTCACAGACAATGCAGGCTACGAACAGGCAGGGCACAGGCAACAACCATCAAAACTGACAAACCGACACGCAACAAGGATCCAGCACCTGAGTCCAGGGGAAGGGAAACTTAAATAGACAGACACTGACGAGACACAGGAGGGCACAATGAACAATCAGGCCACAGAGGGGGAAGGGAGAACGAGACAGCCAAAACCAATAATGGAATAATAGAAACCAATCATACAATTACACAGGGGGAGCAGGACACAAAACAGAAGTGCCGCCATCTGGCGGCCCAACAAGGGAAAGACAGGGGGAAGACACAGAACCCTGACAGTACCCCCCCCCCCCAAGGGACGGCTCCTGACGTCCCAGGAGGCCGACCCTGGGAGGGGGGTGAACTGGAGGGTGGGAGCAGGGAACAGAACTCAGGACAGGAGCACAGCTGGGGGAACCGGACTCAGGACTGGACTGGACAGAAACAGGACTGGAACTGGACAGGACAGGACTCAGGGCTGGAAACAGGACTGGACACAGGACTCAGGCACGGAACAGGACTCAGGACTGGACACAGGAACAGGACTCGACAGGAACACAGGGCTGGGCAGGAAACTCAGGAACTGGACAGGATTCCGGAACTGGACAGGACAGGACTCAGGGCTGGACAGGACTCAGGAACTGGACAGGACGGAGACAGGACTCAGGACTCAGGCACTGGACAGGACTCGGGCTCAGGAACTGGACAGGAAACTCAGGACTCGGGCTCAGGAACTGGACAGGAAACTCCGGGCTCAGGAAGCTCAGGAACTGGACAGGAAACTCCGGGCTCAGGAAGCTCAGGAACTGGACAGGAAACTCCGGGCTCAGGAAACTCAGGAACTGGACAGGAAACTCCGGGCTCAGGAAACTCAGGGCTCAGGACCGGGGCAGGAACAGGAACAGGACTGGGCTCAGGACCGGGGCAGGAACAGGAACAGGACTGGACTCAGGACCGGGGCAGGAACAGGAACAGGACTGGACTCAGGACCGGGGCAGGAACAGGAACAGGACTGGACTCAGGACCGGGGCAGGAACAGGAACAGGACTGGACTCAGGACCGGGGCAGGAACAGGAACAGGACTGGACTCAGGACCGGGGCAGGAACAGGAACAGGACTACAAACGGGACTGGGGCGAGGCACACACCAGACAGGACCTACACACAGACAAGGAACAGACTGACGGAGACAGAACTGAACGCGGACAGAACACCGGACTGGTACAAGACGAGACGAAAACACCGGACTGGACTATGGCTAGACGAGACGAGACGAGACAGAACACTGGACGGGGAAAAGACTCAAGACTGAACACCGGACTGGGCTTACGACAGGAAGGGACAAGACCAAGACCCAACCAAACAGATACACACACTCACAACACAGGACTGGGCACAAGACAAACACGGAGCGGACTCAACACTACAAGGAACTAGACGTGGGCACTACACAGGGGTGGAACGAGACTGACAGGAAAACGGACTGACGCAGACACGGGAACACAGGGAGACCTACAAAGACAAACAAAGGGACAAGCAGGCAGGGAGACACACGGCAACACCAACAGACACACAAAGGGACAGACAGACAGGGAAGGAAAGGGGTGAACCCAAAGACTGACACAAGGACTGACAAACAGGCAAACAGGACAAAAAACACGCAGACTGACACACAGCCAGACAGGCAGACAGACGGGAGAACACATTGGCCGATGGGCCGACGGCCTGGGGGGCGGACAAACAGGCCAATAAACTGGCTGACACACATACAGGCAAACAGGCAGACAAACAGGCGGGCAGACAACTAGACAAGGGAGCCGGAGAACACACAGACACACGGTCGGGAACACTGGGTGGCGTAAGAACATTAGGTGGAGTGCGGACTCTAGGGGGCGCGACAACACCGGGGGAAGGACGGACACCGGGGGGAGCGACGACACCGGGGGAGGGACGGACACCGGGAGGGGGACGGACACCGGGGGGAGCGACAACACCAAAAGGAGAATGAACACTGGGAGGAGCACGGCCACTAGGGGGAGCGAGAACACTGGGAGGAGTACGGCCACTAGGGTACGAGGGAACACTAGGGGGAGCGAGAACACTAGGGGGAGCGAGAACACTAGGGGGAGCGAGAACACTAGGGGGAGCGAGAACACTAGGGGGAGCGAGAACACTAGGGGGAGCGAGAACACTAGGGGGAGCGAGAACACTAGGGGGAGCGAGAACACCGGAGGACAAAGGAACACCAAGGGGCACAGGAGCACAAGGCAGGGCAAGAGCACAAGGCGACTTCGGAGGCCTCTCCGGGGCGCGGGGCGAAGCAGGAGGCTTCTCCAGGGCGCGGGGCGAAGCAGGAGGCTTCTCCAGGGCGCGGGGCGAAGCAGGCCGCGAGGGCCCCTCCGGGACTGGGGGCGGAGCAGGCCGCGAGGGCCCCTCCGGGGCTGGGGGCGGAGCAGGTCGCGAGGGCCCCTCCGGGACTGGGGGCGGAGCAGGCCGCGAGGGCCCCTCCGGGGCTGGGGGCGGAGCAGGCCGCGAGGGCCCCTCCGGGGCTGGGGGCGGAGCAGGCCGCGAGGGCCCCTCCGGGGCTGGGGGCGGAGCAGGCCGCGAGGGCCCCTCCGGGGCTGGGGGCGGAGCAGGCCGCGAGGGCCCCTCCGGGACTCGGGGCGGAGCAGGCCGCGAGGGCCCCTCCGGGACTCGGGGCGGAGCAGGCCGCGAGGGCCCCTCCGGGACTCGGGGCGGAGCAGGCCGCGAGGGCCCCTCCGGGACTCGGGGCGGAGCAGGCCGCGAGGGCCCCTCCGGGACTCGGGGCGGAGCAGGCCGCGAGGGCCCCTCCGGGACTCGGGGCGGAGCAGGCCGCGAGGGCCCCTCCGGGGCTGGGGGCGGAGCAGGCCGCGAGGGCCCCTCCGGGGCTGGGGGCGGGAGCAGGCCGCGAGGGCCCCTCCGGGGCTGGGGGCGGAGCAGGCCGCGAGGGCCCCTCCGGGGCTGGGGGCGGAGCAGGCCGCGAGGGCCCCTCCGGGACTCGGGGCGGAGCAGGCCGCGAGGGCCCCTCCGGGACTCGGGGCGGAGCAGGCCGCGAGGGCCCCTCCGGGACTCGGGGCGGAGCAGGCCGCGAGGGCCCCTCCGGGACTCGGGGCGGAGCAGGCCGCGAGGGCCCCTCCGGGACTCGGGGCGGAGCAGGCCGCTAGGAGGGCCCCTCCGGGACTCGGGGCGGAGCAGGCCGCGAGGGCCCCTCCGGGACTCGGGGCGGAGCAGGCCGCGAGGGCCCCTCCGGGACTCGGGGCGGAGCAGGCCGCGAGGGCCCCTCCGGGACTCGGGGCGGAGCAGGCCGCGAGGGCCCCTCCGGGACTCGGGGCGGAGCCGGCGGCGAAGGCCCCTCCGGGACTCGGGGCGGAGCAGGCCGGAGCCGGCGGCGAAGGCCCCTCCGGGACTCGGGGCGGAGCCGGCGGCGAAGGCCCCTCCGGGACTCGGGGCGGAGCCGGCGGCGAAGGCCCCTCCGGGACTCGGGGCGGAGCCGGCGGCGAAGGCCCCTCCGGGACTCGGGGCGGAGCCGGCGGCGAGGGCCCCTCCGGGACTCGGGGCGGAGCCGGCGGCGAGGGCCCCTCCGGGACTCGGGGCGGAGCAGGCCGCGAGGGCCCCTCCGGGACTCGGGGCGGAGCAGGCCGCGAAGGCCCCTCCGGGACTCGGGGCGGAGCCGGCGGCGAAGGCCCCTCCGGGACTCGGGGCGGAGCCGGCGGCGAAGGCCCCTCCGGGACTCGGGGCGGAGCCGGCGGCGAAGGCCCCTCCGGGACTCGGGGCGGAGCCGGCGGCGAAGGCCCCTCCGGGACTCGGGGCGGAGCCGGCGGCGAAGGCCCCTCCGGGACTCGGGGCGGAGCCGGCGGCGAAGGCCCCTCCGGGACTCGGGGCGGAGCCGGCGGCGAAGGCCCCTCCGGGACTCGGGGCGGAGCCGGCGGCGAAGGCCCCTCCGGGACTCGGGGCGGAGCCGGCGGCGAAGGCCCCTCCGGGACTCGGGGCGGAGCCGGCGGCGAAGGCCCCTCCGGGACTCGGGGCGGAGCCGGGGGAGCAGGCAGCTCCTGCGGGACGGCAGGCCGGCCAGGCAGCTCCTGCTGGACAACAGGCAGGGCAGGCAGCTCCGGCGGGACGGCGGGCTCCGGTTCGCTGGGCTGGGAGTACCTCTCTGCCAGGGGGGGCATATCCGCGACCCCCCGGAGGTGCTGGTCCCACTGCAGGGCCGTGGCGAACAGGAGTTCAAAGTCACCGCACTTGTCCACGCCGGAATACATAAGCCCGCCGTGGAGGGCGTCCCTCATGTTGTCCCTGAAGAGCTGGCACACTGTGGACTGGGGCAGGTTAGCCTTTGCGGCTACGGCGCGGAACTCCCCTACGTAGTCCAGAAAAGGGCGCGACCCCTGGACCGTGTCGAAAAGCCTTTCGGCCCACTGGCTACTGGACAGGGGAGCTGGTTCCACGGCCCGACCTGGGCCGGAGGCTTCCCCAGCCACCACCGGCTTGCTCCACACCGGTGGCATGGCCAGCAAAAAAAAACCCAAAAGCCTCGATGAGAGAAGAAAAAAAACCTCTGCTGGGTCCAGCTCTGGCTGGATCCTTCTGTTACGCGGCGAGGGGGGTTTGGACCCAAGCGCAGAGGAAAAAATACAAAAAACTCCAAGGTAGGCAAAACCAAGACTTTACTTATTAGGGGAACAAAAAGGGAACAGAAAGCCTCGCAGGGCAAGTTTAACAACACAAAAGAAAACCCCAAAAGCCCGGGAAACTGAAATACAAAAATCCCAAAACAAGAAGAACGGAGCAGGCAAGGAACCGGTCACAGACAATGCAGGCTACGAACAGGCAGGGCACAGGCAACAACCATCAAAACTGACAAACCGACACGCAACAAGCAACAAGGATCCAGCACCTGAGTCCAGGGGAAGGGAAACTTAAATAGACAGACACTGACGAGACACAGGAGGGCACAATGAACAATCAGGCCACAGAGGGGGAAGGGAGAACGAGACAGCCAAAACCAATAATGGAATAATAGAAACCAATCATACAATTACACAGGGGGAGCAGGACACAAAACAGAAGTGCCGCCATCTGGCGGCCCAACAAGGGAAAGACAGGGGGAAGACACAGAACCCTGACACTTTACTATGTCGTAACACTTAGATGGTCCAGCGTGTATGCACAGCTGCAGTGTTTCTGCGCCGCAACTAAAAAAGGCGTCACACTAGTGTTGTCACGATACCAAAATTTGGACTTTGATACTGATACCAGGTTTAGTATTATGATACTCAATACTGAAATGATACTTGAAACTTAAACAATACTAATTCGATACTCGGGTACCTAACGATACTGAAATTACCTTAATAGATGAGAAAACGTAATGTCCCAAGGGTTGACCTCATTTTCAAATTCATGGTTTATTAACAACCTGGTTCATTAACAACCTTTAAGTTGAAACCTCTCCAACATATTAATATACATAGGCCTATAGTGGTACAACACTGAACAATAGAAAAATATGTTAAATATATTTCAAAAATTAAACAGTTGTAAAGTAAATAATCTTTAAAACACCTTTAAATAGATTTAAAAACAGTATATTTTAATAACAATACAGCATCTATCTATAATAAAATATTTCCAAATTGGAACACCTATTGCTACTGAAGTGAACTGAGTCAAAGCTTGCGCTGTATCAAGGACCTGAGTGCACAAGCGCAAGTCACCTCACTTGGCAACCTTAGTTGCTACTGCCTTCTTGCGAAGATTCTGACAAATTACACTTTGCATTCTCTCAATCAGTAAAGCGGGAGACAATTTCCCCTGGCTTTTACATTTGACTCAAAACTACCGAACGTCGGAATATTCTAATACGGAACCGTTTCTTATTTAAGGACCGAAAAAGTGCTGAAGTTTTGGTATACCGTGCAACACTACGTCAGACACATATTCCAATCCATTGCTCAGCTTAGCGGAGAATGCACATTTCAGAGCGCCACAGAGACAGACAGAATAATAATAAATACATTTAAAAAAACGAAACAAAAAACGAAATATCAACTCGACAACCCTGCTAGCATGCGTGCTGTGCGAACAATACCTTATTATTTATTTAGACATTGGCAGACTACAGCATTTGCGTCTTTTGTTTATATTCAAGAGTAATTGCAGGGAGAAACTGCAGCTGTAGACACAAGACAGTTTGTTATATTATGGTAGCAACGGAATGAAGCAGACTACTTATATAGGCTATATTTACCGTCATTGTTTTATTATACATGCGTGCTTTCGCGCGTTTGCAGAGAAACTCAATTACTATCAATAAAAATGATTTAGCTATTTCTCAGCATAATGACGAAAATAATTTTCAACCGTCCACCTCGTTTTAGCAACGTTCCAACACTGTCGTCGTCACTGTTCCATGGGTCACAAAAACTATTACACTAACGCTTGCATTGCAGTGTGAAATATCCGCATTATATAATGCCACTAACCTACTTAAAGACACTCAATTTCAAAAATAACGTATATAACCGAAATATTTTGAGCAGTAATACTTACATAGCAACATGACATTTTATCTGTGTTTAGTAGTATAGAGACAGAAAATCAATGACAAAGTCCTATCCGCTTCTGTTTTGCGTCAGAAAACGATGTCAGATAGGTCTATCAGCAAAGAAATGGCTTAGCTATGCCCCGAAGTCCTCAATAATAATAGTACTCTCCAAGAAATTATGAAAATCGTTGACAACGTTTCGTTAGGTGCATCGTCTTTAATGCTACGCCACAGTGAATGCGCAAGTGAATGCGAGAAGAAAATATTCCGTTACGCTGAACTATAAAACGCTATTCCAAATGCAAAATCGACATGTTATACATCGTTAGAAAGCTTATTCTCTCATCTACTGAATAAATGAACTGTCAATCAAGCCAAATTGTACTAAAGACGGCGACAACGCCGTAAGCAACAGGAATCACAAACGGATTGTCCAAGACAATATATGACCACTCAGTCGCAAAGGGACATCTCTACGCGTAAAACCAATGATAAGATTGTGTATTTATTCAATGTTTAGTCCCAGATATTGACTGTAATATGAGATGGTATAATTTAAAAAAAAAACTGTCTCGTTTATTTCGTTATTCAATAAGCAGCGTTTTCACTGCTGTATTGGCATATTTTAGGGCAAATGTCGGGTTATCTTGTTGTTACGGATTATTAGCCTACATTACATTACAGGCATTTGGCAGACGCTCATACCCAGAGCGACGTACAACAAAGTGTCTAACCATAACCAGGAACAAGTGTGTTGAAAACCCTAGAGGGCAGTATCCTACCGTTCCAAGTGCCCCAAGACCGTCCCCTCAATGATAAAAAAAAAACTAACCCTACGGTGTCGGATTACTTGCGTCGCCATGGATGTCGCTTGCCGTAAAGAAGTTTACTAGATGTCGTAATCGTTTAGATTTGGAGCCACAGCTGTTCCGCACCCCACCTAATAAAAAAGTCCAAATGGCAGGCAAACAATATGGCGGACATATGTAGCCCCAATAGCAAAGTTGTAGAGCACATTCACATGCGTCGGTCTATGAAGTCTTGTGTTGATCTGACTTACGGTGTGGGAGTTATGACCTTTTAGGCAAAACCCTTTGTTATAGCGCCACCATCTGGCCGACATAGGTGATTTTTAGTGCCTTAGTAGTGGGGAGCCATAGGAACCCACCTGCCAAATTTGGTTGCTCTAGGACTTATGGTTGCTGAGCCTCAGACATTTTAGCAGAGAAAGCTTCCACGCCCTAACGAAAAAGTTAAAATGGCGGGCAAACAATATGGCGGACATGGGTGGTGCCATGGCAAAGTTGTAGAGCACGTTCAGATGCATAGGTCGATGAAGTTTTGTGTTGATCTAACTTATGGTGTGGGAGTTATGGCCTTTTACGCAAAACCCTTTGTTATAGCGCCACCATCTGGCCGACATAGGTGATTTTTAGTGCCTGAGTAGTGGGGGGCCATAGGAACCAACCTGCCAAATTTGGTTGCTCTACGACTTATGGTTGCTGAGCCTCAGACACTTTTAGCGGAGAAAAAAATAATAAGAATAATAATAATAATAATAATAATAATAATAATAATAATAATCCTAACAAAAACAATAGGGTTCCACCAGCTTCGCTGCTTGGACCCCTAATAATAATAATTAAAGCCGCAAGCGGCGTTGGGAGGGGTCCAAGCATTGGCAGCATCGCGCCCCCTACGGAGCGATTTTAAAATGGCTTTTTCCTCATGATCATCTGCCTTCATCCAACATATCTCCTGAATATCATGATGATTGTATAAAATATTGATGACTTATGGCCAATTTTGTGCTAAGAGACGCTGTCGGATGACTTAGTTGCATCGCCATGGATGTGTCCTGGCCGCTTCCCGTGAAGGCCTTTACTATGTCGTAACACTTAGATGGCATGTCGTAACGCACATATGGCCTGGCGTGTTTGTACAGCTGCAGCGCTTCCATGCTGTAACAAAAAAAGGCATCACACTACTGTTGTCACGGTACCAAAATTTTGACTTTGATACCGATACCAAGTTTAGTATCACAATAATTAATACTGAAACGATAATGACTCAATACTCGGTACCTAATGATACTGAATTACCTTAATAGATCAGAAACTCAATGTCCACAAGGGTTGACCTCATTTTCGAATTCACGGATTATTAAAAACCTGGTTTATTAACAACCTTTGAGTTGAAGCCTGTTCAACATATCAATAAGCATAGGCCTATAGTGTTACAACACTAAACAACAGAGAAATATATCAAATATATTTCAAAAATTAAACAGTTGTAAACTAAATAATCTTTAAAACAGGTTTTTCACCTTTAAAAAGATTTAAAAACTGCATATTTAAATAACAATACAGCATCTATCTATAATAAAATATTGGCAAATTGGAACACCTATTGCTACTGACGTGAACTGCGTGAAAGCTTGCGCTGTATCAAGAAGCTGAGTGCACAAGCGCAAGTCACCTCACTTGGCAACCATAGTTGCTACTGCCTTACAGCGAAGATTCTGACAAATAACACTTTTCATCCTCTCAATCAGTAATGCGGGAGACAATTTTCCCTTGCTTTTACATTTGACTCAAAACTACCGAACGTCGGAATATTCTAATACCGAACCGTTTTTTTTTTTGTTTTTTTTTTAAGTACCGAGAAAGTGCTGAAGTTTTGGCATACCGTGCAACACTACGTCAGAAACATATTCCAATCCATTGCTCAGCTTAGCAGAGAATGCACATTTCAGAGCGCCACAGAGACAGATAGAATAATAACACATGAATGCACATTTCAAATAATAAATACGACATTGAGAAAAAAAAAACGGAAAAAAAAAGACGTAGCCTAATATCAACTCGGATCTGCGTGCTGCGCGCAAAGTAGCCTACCGTTTTATTCATTTACACATTGGCAGATAAGAAACATTTTGGTTACGCTGACCTACAAAACGCTATTCCAAAAGCAAAATCAGACATGTTATACATCGTTAGAAAGCTTATACTCTCACCTACGGAATAAATGAATTGTCAATCAAGCCAAATTGTACTAAAAAGGGCGACAACGCCGTAAGCAACAGGTGTGGTATTACGCACAGCTATTATTGAAGATAGCCGACCCAGGAGTCACAGATGCACGTATATTTCGCAAACAGATTGTCCAAGACAATATATGACCACTCATTCGCAAAGGGACATCTCTACGCATAAAACCAATGGTAAGATTGTATATTTATTCAATGTTTAGTCCCAGATATTGACTGTAGAACGACATGGTATAATTTAAAAAATAAAAAATTTGTCTCGTTTATTTCGTAATTCAGTGAGCAGCGTTTTCACCGCTGTATTGGCATATTTTAGGGCTAATGTCGGGTTTATCTTGTTGCTACTGAATATTGCATTACATTACATTTCAGGCATTTGGCAGACGCTCCTATCCAGAGCGACGTACAACAAAGTGTTTAACCATAACCAGGAACAAGTGTGTCGAAAACCCTAGAGGGCAGTAGCCTACCGTTCCAAGTGCATGGAACAACCGCATAGTTCAACTTGGATCCTGTAGGTTAAACTGATTAACACTAACACAAACAAGGACAGCAACAATGCAGTCTATGCAAAAATACAAGCAATAGTTAAGACGAGTTAAATCACCTACGAAACAACTACTTAGTTACAACCCTAAGCTTACAGTCAATTTAGAGATGAAATTGAGAATACGATGTCTCTCAGCATAATGACGGATTTAAACACTAAACGAACTCACCCGATATTGTCTTCAAATGGATCCATGCCAAAGAAAAGTAATGATTCATCTTCTCAAAGCTTTTACTAACAAACTTTTAATAGCAAAACATGAAAGACCAACTCGCCATCCATGCTACCTACGCGCAGAGTACCGTATTATTTATTCAGACATTGGCAGAGTACAGCATAAATTGCGTCTTTTGTGAATATTCAATGTTAGAAAATGCAGCGAGAAACTGCAGCTGTAGACACAAGATAGTCTGTTATCTTATGGTAGCAATGGAACGAAGCGGACTATATATGTATTAGGCTACCGTCATTGTTTCATTATACCAGCGTGTTTTCGCGCGTTTGCACAGAAACTCAGAACCTATCAATAAAATGGTTTAGCTATTTCTCAGCATAATGACAGATTCAAAGACGAAACGAACTCACCCGATACTGTCTTCCACTGCTTCCCCGACGTTCAGACCGTCCCCTCACTGATAAAAACTAGACCCTACGGTGTCGGATTACTTGCGTCGCCATGGATGTCGCTTGCCGTAAAGAAGTTTACTCGATGTCGTAACCGTTTAGATTTGGAGCTCCAGCTTTTCCGCACCCCACCTAATAAAAAAGTCCAAATGGCGGGCAAACCATATGGCGGACATAGGTGGTCCCAAAAGCAAAGTTGTAGAGCACATTCAGATGCATCGGTCGATGAAGTTTTGTGTTGATCGGACTTATGGTGTGGCAGTTATAGCCTTTAAAAGAGTGATCCTTTGTTATAGCGCCACCATCTGGCCAACATAGGTGATTTTTCGTGGCTGAGTAGTGGGGGGCCATAGGAACCCACCTACCAAAGTTGGTTGGTCTACAACTTATGGTTGCTGAGCCTCAGACATTTTAGTGGAGAAAACTGCCACGCCCCAACGAAAAAGTGTAAATGGCGGGCAAACAATATGGCGGACATAGGTGGTGCCAATGGCAAAGTGATAGAGCACGTTCAGATGCATATGTCGATGAAGTTTTGTGTTGATCTATCTCATGGTGTGGGAGTTATGGCCTTTTACGCCTAACCCTTTGTTATAGCGCCACCATATGGCCGACATAGGTGATTTTTAGTGCCTGAGTAGTGGGGGGCCATAGGAACCCACCTGCCAAATTTGGTTGCTCTAGGACTTATGGTTGCTGAGCCTCAGACACTTTTAGCGGAGAAAAATAATAAGAATAATAATTAAAGCCGCAAGCGGCGTTGGGAGGGGTCCAAGCATTGGCACCGTCGCGCCCCCTATGGGGCGATTTTAAAATGGCTTTTTCCTCATGATCATATGCCTTCACCCAACATATCTACTGAATATCATGATGATCGTATAAAATATTGATGACTTATGATCAATTTTGTGCTAAGAGACGCTGTCGGATGACTTAGTTGCGTCGCCATAGATGTGTCCTGCCGCTTCCCGTAAAGGCCTTTACTATATCGTAACGCTTAGATGGGATGTCGTAACACATATATGGCCCGGTGTGTATGTACAGCTGCAGCGCTTCTATGCTGTAACTAAAAAAGGCGTCACACTAGTGTTGTCACAATACCAAAATTTTGACTTTCATACCGATACCAGGTTTAGTATCACAATACTCAATACTGAAATGATACTTGAAACTTAAACGATGCTAATTCGATACTCGGTACCTAACGATACTGAAATTACCTTTATAGATCAGAAACGTAATGTCCACAAGGGTTGACCTCATTTTCGAATTCATGGTTTATTAACAACCTGGTTCATTAACAACCTTTAAGTTGAAGCCTCTGCAACATATTAATATGCATAGGCAAAAAGTGTTACAACACTGAGCAATAGAAAAATATATTAAATATATTTCAAAAATTAAACAGTTGTAAACTAAATAATCTTAAAACAGGTCTTTCACCTTTAAATAGATTTAAAACCAGCATATTTTAATAACAATACAGCATCTATCTATAGTAAAATATTTCCAAATTGGAACACCTATTGCTACTGAAGTGAACTGAGTCAAAGCTTGCGCTGTATCAAGGAGCTGAGTGCACAAGCGCAAGTCATCTCACTTGACAACCTTAGTTGCTACTGCTATCTAGCGATGATTCTGACAAATTACACCTTTCATCCTCTCAATCAGTAATGCGTGAGACACATTTCCCTGGCTTTTACATTTGACACAAAACTACCGAACATCGGAAAATTCTAATACCGAACAGTTTCTTTTTTAAGGACCGAAAAAGTGCTGAAGTTTCGGTATACGGTGCAACACTACGTCAGACACATATTCCAATCCATTGCTCAGCTTAGCAGAGAATGCACATTTCAGAGCGCCTCAGAGACAGATAGAATAATAACACATAAATACACATTTCAAATAATAAATACGACATTGAGATAAAAAACGAAACGAAAAAATACCAGATATCAAGTCGCGACCTACGCGCAGAGCAGCCTACCGTTTTATTTATGTAGACACTGGCATATAAGAACATTTTCGGTTACGCTGACCTATTAAACGCTATTCCAAAAGCAAAATCAGACATGTTATACATCGTTAGAAAGCTTATACTCTCACCTACTGAATAAACGAATAGTCAATCAAGCCAAATTGCACTAAAAAGGGCGACAACGCCGTAAGCAACAGGTGTGTGGTATTACGCACAGCTATTTTTGAAGATAGCCCAGGCGTCTATATTTCGCAAACGGATTGTCCAAGACAATATATGACCACTCATTCGCAAAAGGGACAACTCTACGCGTAAAACCAGAGGTAAGATTGTATATTTATTCAATGTTTAGTCCCAGATATTGAATGTAGAATGACATGGCATAATTTTAAAATAATAACACGTAAATACGCATTTCAAATAATAAAGACGACATTGCGAAAAAACGAAACAAGACGAAATATCAACTCGCGACCTGCCTGCTGGTCCCCGAGCAGCGTACCGTTTTATTTATTTAGACATTGGCAGATGAGAACATTTTCGGTTACGCTGACCTATAAAACGCTATTCCAAAAGCAAAATCAGACATGTTATACATCGTTAGAAAGCTTACACTCTCACCTACGGAATAAATATGAGTTGTCAATCAGGCCAAATTGCACTAAAAAGGGCGACAACGCCGTAAGCAACAAGTGTGGTATTACACACAGCTATTTATGAAGATTGCCGACCCAGGCGTCACATATGCGCGTATTTTTCACAAACGGATTGTCCAAGACAATACATGACCACTCGTTCGCAAAACGGACATCTACGCGTAAAACCAATGGTAAGATTGTATATTTATTCAATGTTTAGTCCCAGATATTGACTGTAGAATGACATGGTATAATTAAAAGAAAAATTGTCTCGTTTATTTCGTTAGTCAGTGAGCAGCATTTTCACTGCTGTATTGGCATATTTTAGGGCTAATGTCGGGTTTATCTTGTTGCTACGGAATATTGCATTACATTACATTACAGGCATTTGGCAGACGCTCCTATCCAGAGCGACATACAACAAAGTGTTTAACCATAAACAGGAACAAGTGTGTCGAAAACCCTAGAGGGCAGTAGCCTACCGTTCCAAATGCAGGGAACAACCGCATAGTTCAACTTGGACCCTGTAGGTTAAAATGGTTAACACTAACACAAACAAGAACAGCAACAACGCAGTCTATGCAAAAATACAAGCAATAGTTAAGACGAGTTAAGTCACCTACGAAACAACTACCTAGTTACAACCCTAAGCTTACAGTCAATTTAGAGATTAAATTGAGAATACGATTTAAAGCATAAATTGCGTCTTTTGTTTATATTCAATATTAGAAATTGCAGCGATAAACTGCAGCTGTAGACACAAGATAAATTATGTTATGGTAGCAACGGAACGAAGCGGACTATACGTGTATTGCCATCATTCTTTTATTATACCAGTGTGTTTTCGCGCGTTTGCAAAGAAACGCAAAACCTACCAATAAAATGGTTTTTAGCTATTTCTCACCATAATGACAGATTTAAAGACTAAACGAACTCACCCGATACTGTCTTCAAATCCATGCCAAACAAAAGTAATTATTCATCCTCTCAAAAAGCTTTTACTAACAAACCTATAATAGCCTAGCATGCACTCTGGCTGGCACTGTCTTTCTTTCCGCGACGGTCAGACCTTCCCCTCACTGATAAAAACTAGACCCTACGGTGTCGGATTACTTGCGTCGCCATGGATGTCGCTTGCCGTAAAGAAGTTTACTCGATGTCGTAACACTTAGAATTTGCAGCAACAGCTCTTCCGCACCCCACCTAATAAAAAAGTCCAAATGGCGGGCAAACCATATGGCGGACATAGGTGGTCCCAATAGCAAAGTTGTAGAGCACATTCAGATGCATCGGTTGATGAAGTTTTGTGTTGATCTGACTTATGGTGTGGGAGTTATGGCCTTTTAAAGTATGACCCTTTGTTATAGCGCCACCATCTGGCCGACATAGGTGATTTTTCGTGCCTGAGTAGTGGGGGGCCATAGGAACCCACCTCCCAAATTTGGTTGGTGTACAACTTATGGTTGCTGAGCCTCAGACATTTTAGCGGAGAAAACTGCCACGCCCCAACTAAAAAGTTAAAATGGCGGGCAAACAATATGGCAGACATAGGTAGTGCCAATGGCAAAGTGATAGAGCACGCTCAGATGCATATGTCGATGAAGTTTTGTGTTGATCTAACTTATGGTGTGGGAGTTATGGCCTTTTACGCCTAACCCTTTGTTATTGCGCCACCATATGGCCGAAATAGGTGATTTTTAGTGCCTGAGTAGTGGGGGGCCATAGGAACCCACCTGCCAAATTTGGTTGCTCTAGGACTTATGGTTGCTGAGCCTCAGACACTTTTAGCGGAGAATAATAATAAGAATAATAATCCTAACAGATACAATAGGGTTCCACCAGCTTCGCTGCTTGGACCCCTAATTAAAGCCGCAAGCGGCGTTGGGAGGGGTCCAAGCATTGGCACCATCGCGCCCCCTACGGAGCGATTTTAAAATGGCTTTGTCCTCATGATCATATGCCTTCACCCAACATATCTACTGAATATCATGATGATCGTATGAAACATTGATGACTTATGGCCAATTTTGTGGTAAGAGACGCTGGCGGATGACTTAGTTGCATCGCCATGGATGTGTCCTGGCCGCTTCCCATAAAGGCCTTTACTATGTCGTAACACTTAGATGGCATGTCGTAACACTTAGATGGTCCAGCGTGTATGCACAGCTGCAGTGTTTCTGCGCTGCAACTAAAAAAGGCGTCACACTAGTAATGTCACGATACCAAAATTTTGACTTTGATAGTGATACCAGGTTTAGTATCACGATAGTCAATACTGAAATGATACTTGAAACTTAAACGATGCTCACTCGATACTCGGTACCTAACGATACTGAAATTACCTTAATAGATGAAAACGTAATGTCCACAAGGGTTGACCTCATTTTCGAATTCATGGTTTATTAACAACCTGGTTCATTAACAACCTTTAAGTTGAAGCCTCTTCAACATATTAATATGCATAGGCCTATAGTGTTATGACACTGAACAATAGAGAAATATGTTAAATATATTTCAAAAATTAAACAGTTGTAAACTAAATAATGTTTAAAACAGGTCTTTCACCTTTAAATAGATTTAAAAAACAGCATATTTTAATAACAATACAGCATCTATCTATAATAAAATATTTCCAAATTGGAACACCTATTGGTACTGAAGTGAACTGAGTCAAAGCTTGCGCTGTATCAAGGAGCTGAGTGGAAGTGCAAGTCACCTCACTTGGCAACCTTAGTTGCTACTGCCTTCTAGCGAAGATTCTGACAAATTACACTTTTCATCCTCTAAATCAGTAATGCGGTAGACAATTTCCCCTGGCTTTCACATTTGACTCAAAAACTATCGAACGTCGGAATATTCTAATACCGAACCGTTTCTTCTTTTTTCTTTTTTTTTTTTTTTTTTTTTTTTTTAAGTACAGAGAAAGTGCTGAAGTTTTGGTATACCGTGCAACACTACGTCAGACACATATTCCAATCCATTGCTCAGCTTAGCAGAGAATGCACATTTCAGAGCGCCACAGAGACAGATAGAATAATAGCACATAAATACACATTTCAAATAATAAATAAGACATTGAGAAAAAAACGGAAATAAAAGACGTAATATCAACTCGCGATCTGCGCGCAAAGTAGCCTACCGTTTTATTTATTTAGACATTGGTAGATAAGAAAAAGTTTGGTTACACTGACCTATAAAACGCTATTCCAAAAGCAAAATCAGACATGTTATACATCGTTAGAAAGCTTATACTCTCACCTACTGAATAAATGAATTGTCAATCAAGCCAAATTGCACTAAAAAGGGCGACAACGTCGTAAGCAACAGGTGTGGTATTACGCACAGCTATTGTTGAAGATAGCCGACCCTGGTGTCACAGATGCGCGTATTTTTCACAAACGGATTGTCCAAGACAATATATGACCACTCATTCGCAAAAGGGACATCTACGCGTAAAGCCAATGGTAAGATTGTATATTTATCCAATGTTTAGTCCCAGATATTGACTGTAGAATGACATGGTATAATTAAAAGAAAAATTGTCTCGTTTATTTCGTTAGTCAGTGAGCAGCATTTTCACTGCTGTATTGGCATATTTTAGGGCTAATGTCGGGTTTATCTTGTTGCTACGGAATATTGCATTACATTACATTACAGGCATTTGGCAGACGCTCCTATCCAGAGCGACGTACAACAAAGTGTTTAACCATAAACAGGAACAAGTGTGTCGAAAACCCTAGAGGGCAGTAGCCTACCGTTCCAAATGCAGGGAACAACCGCATAGTTCAACTTGCACCCTGTAGGTTAAAATGATTAACACTAACACAAACAAGAACAGCAACAACGCAGTCTATGCAAAAATACAAGCAATAGTTAAGACGAGTTAAGTCACCTACGAAACAACTACCTAGTTACAACCCGAAGCTTACAGTCAATTTAGAGATTAAATTGAGAATACGATTTAAAGCATAAATTGCGTCTTTTGTTTATATTCAATATTAGAAATTGCAGCGAGAAACTGCAGCTGTAGACACAAGATAATTTGTTATGGTAGCAACGGAACGAAGCGGACTATACGTGTATTGCCACCATTGTTTTATTATACCAGTGTGTTTTCGCGCGTTTGCACAGAAACGCAAAACCTACCAATAAAATGGTTTAGCTATTTCTCACCATAATGACAGATTTAAAGACTAAACGAACTCACCCGATACTGTCTTCAAATCCATGTCAAACAAAAGTAATTATTCAACCTCTCAAAAAGCTTTTACTAACAAACCTTTAATAGCCTAGCATGCACTCTGGCTGGCACTGCCTTCTTTCCCCGACGGTCAGACCTTCCCCTCACTGATAAAAACTAGACCCTACGGTGTCGGATTACTTGCGTCGCCATGGATGTCGCTTGCCGTAAAGAAAGTTTACTCGATGTCGTAACACTTAGAATTTGCAGCAACAGCTCTTCGGCACCCCACCTAATAAAAAGTCCAAATGGCGGGCAAACAATATGGCGGACATAGGTGGTCCCCAATAGCAAAGTTGTAGAGCACATTCAGATGCATCGGTCGATGAAGTTTTGTGTTGATCGGACTTATGGTGTGGCAGTTATAGCCTTTAAAAGTATGATCCTTTGTTATAGCGCCACCATCTGGGCAACATAGGTGATTTTTCGTGGCTGAGTAGTGGGGGGGGCCATAGGAACCCACCTCCCAAATTTGGTTGGTGTACAACTTATGGTTGCTGAGCCTCAGACATTTTAGCGGAGAAAACTGCCACGCCCCAACTAAAAAGTTAAAATGGCGGGCAAAACAATATGGCAGACATAGGTAGTGCCAATGGCAAAGTGATAGAGCACGTTCAGATGCATACGTCGATGAAGTTTTGTGTTGATATAACTTATGGTGTGGGAGTTATGGCCTTTTACGCCTAACCCTTTGTTATAGCGCCACCATATGGCCGACATAGGTGATTTTTAGTGCCTGAGTAGTGGGGGGCCATAGGAACCCACCTGCCAAATTTGGTTGCTCTAGGCCTTATGGTTGCTGAGCCTCAGACACTTTTAGCGGAGAAAAATAATAAGAATAATAATCCTAACAGATACAATTGGGTTCCACCAGCTTCGCTGCTTGGACCCCTAATTAAAGCCGCAAGCGGCGTTGGGAGGGGTCCAAGCATTGGCACCGTCGCGCCCCCTATGGAGCGATTTTAAAATGGCTTTGTCCTCATGATCATATACCTTCACTCAACATATCTACTGAAAATCATGATGATTGTATAAAATATTGATGACTTATGGCCAATGTTGTGCTAAGAGACGCTGTCGGATGACTTAGTTCCGCCGCCATGGATCATGTCCTGGCCGCTTCCCGTAAAGGCCTTTACCCTGCGTGTATGCACAGCTGCAGTGTTTCTGCGCCGCAACTAAAAAAGGCGTCACACTAGTGTTGTCACGATAACAAAATTTTGACTTTGATACTGATATCAGGTTTCTCCACCCTAGCTCCCCAGTGGTGGAACGAACTTCCCGTCCCTCTCCGAACCTCCCCCTCACTACCCATCTTCCGCCGTGGCCTGAAGACTCATCTCTTCAGACTATACCTAGACTAACCACCACCATGCTGTATATTTCACTCTTTAATTAAAAAAAAAATTTAAAAATTTAAAAAAAACACCCCCCCCCCCCCCCCTTTTCATGTCACTTGTTACATGTTGCCCCATCCCAGCACCTTTTGGTAATTTGTATTTGTCCTAATACTGTATCTTATTCTTCTGCCTAGTTGGCTTTGCAGAGGTTAGGTCAGAATAGTGTTCACTGTGTGAACTGTGTTCTTGGCTAGAAATAGCTGTACAAAATAAGTACTATACCTTTCTGAACCTGTGTTCAGCAGTTGCCTATGACCATGATATGCACTTTTTGTACGTCGCTATGGATAAAAGCGTCTGCGAAATAAATGTAATGTAATGTAATGTAATGTTTAGTATAACAATAATTGATACTGAAACGATACTGATTCAATACTCGGTACCTAACGATACAGAAATTATGTTAATTGATCAGAAAAGTAATGTCCACAAGGGTTGACCTCATTTTCGAATTCACGGTTTATTAAAAACCTGGTTTATTAACATCCTTTAAGTTGAAGCCTATTCAACATATCAATAAGCATAGGCCTATAGTGTTACAACACTGAACCATAGAAAACTATATTAAATATATTTCAGAAATTAAACAATTGCAAAGTAAATTATCTTTAAACAGGTCTTTCACTTTTAAATAAATCTAAAAACAGCATATTTCAATAACAATACAGCATCTTCCTATAATAAAATATTTACAAATTGGAACACCTATTGCTACTGAAGTGAACTGAGTCAAAGCTTGCGCTGTATCAAGGAGCTGAGTGCACAAGCGCAGGTCACCTCACTTGCCAACCTTAGTTTGCTACTGCCGTCTAGCGAAGATTCTGACAAATTACACTTTTCATCCTCTCAATCAGTAATGCGGGAGACAATTTTCACTGGCTTTTACATTTGACTCAAAACTACCAAACGTCGGAATATTCTAATAGCGAACCGTTTCTTTTTCTTCTTTTTTTTAAGTACCGAGAAAGTGCTGAAGTTTTGGAATACCGGGCCACACTACGTCAGACACATATTCCAATCCATTGCTCAGCTTAGCAGAGAATGGACATTTCAGAGCGCCACAGAGACAGACAGAATAATAACGCATAAATACGCATTTCAAATAATGAATACGACATTGAGAAAAAACGAAACAAAAGACGAGATATCAAGTCGCGACCTACGCGCAGAGCAGCCTACCGTTTTATTTATGTAGACACTGGCATATAAGAAAATGTTCGGTTACGCTGACCTATAAAACGCTATTCCAAAAGCAAAATCAGACATGTTATACATCGTTAGAAAGCTTATACTCTCACCTGCGGAATAAATGAATTGTCAATCAAGCCAAATTGCACTAAAAAGGGCGACAACGCCGTAAGCAACAGGTGTGGTATTACGCACAGCTATTTCTGAAGATAGCCCAGGCGTGACAAATGCGCGTAGCCTATATTTCTCAAACGGATTGTCCAAGACAATATATGACCACTCATTCGCAAAAGGGACATCTCTACGCGTAAAACCAGTGGTAAGATTGTATATTTAATCGATGTTTAGTCCCAGATATTGAATGTAGAATGACATGGCATAATTTTAAAAAACTTTGTCTCGTTTATTTCCTTATTCAGTGAGCAGCGTTTTCACTGCTATATTGGCATATTTTAGGGCTAACGTCGGGTTTATCTTGTTGCTACGGAATATTACATTACATTCCATTACAATACAGGCATTTGGCAGACGCTCATATCCAGAGTGACGTACAACAAAGTGTATAACCATAACCAGGAACAAGTATGTCGAAAGCCCTAGAGAGAAATACCGTTCCAAGTGCAAGGAACAACCGTTAGTTCAACTTGGACCCTGTAGGTTAAACTGATTAACACTAACACAAAAAAGAACAGCAAAAACGCAGTCTATGCAAAAATACAAGCAATAGTTAAGACGAGTGCATTAACTAAGTCACCAACGAAACAGCTAACTAGTTACAACCCTAAGCTTACAGTCAATTTAGAGATTAAATTGAGAAAACAATTTCTCTCAGCATAATGACGGATTTAAAGACTAAACGAACTCACCCGATAGTGTCTTCAAATGGACCGTATTATTTATTTAGACATTGGCAGACTACAGCATCAATTGCGTCTTTTGTTTATATTCAATATTAGAAATTGCAGCGAGAAACTGCAGCTGTAGACACAAGATAGTTTGTTATGTTATGGTACCAACGGAACGAAGCGGACTATATATGTATTAGGCTACCGTCATTGTTTCATTATACAAGCGTGTTTTCGCGCGTTTGCACAGAAAGTCAGAACCTATCAATAAAATGGTTTAGCTATTTCTCAGCATAATGACAGATTCAAAGACTAAACGAACTCACCCGATACTGTCTTCAAATAATGTCTGGCACTGTCTTTCACTGCTTCCCCGACGTTCAGACCGTCCCCTCACTGATAAAAACTAGACCCTACGGTGTCGGATTACTTGCGTCGCCATGGATGTCGCTTGCCGTAAAGAAGTTTTACTAGATGTCGTAACCGTTTAGATTTGGAGCCACAGCTCTTCCGCACCCCACCTAATAAAAAAGTCCAAATGGCAGGCAAACAATATGGCGGACATATGTAGCCCCAATAGCAAAGTTGTAGAGCACATTCACATGCGTCGGTCTATGAAGTTTTGTGTTGATCTGACTTACGGTGTGGGAGTTATGACCTTTTAGGCAAAACCCTTTGTTATAGCGCCACCATCTGGCCGACATAGGTGATTTTTACTGCCTGAGTAGTGGGGGGCCATAGGAACCCACCTGCCAAATTTGGTTGCTCTAGGACGTATGGTTGCTGGGCCTCAGACATTTTAGCAGAGAAAGGTTCCACGCCCCAACGTAAAAGTTAAAATGGCGGGCAAACAATATGGCGGACATGGGTGGTGCCAATGGCAAAGTTGTAGAGCACGTTCAGATGCATAGGTCAATGAAGTTTTGTGTTGATCTAACTTATGGTGTGGGAGTTATGGCCTTTTACGCAAAACCCTTTGTTATAGCGCCACCATCTGGCCGACATAGGTTATTTTTAGTGCCTGAGTAGTGGGGGGCCATAGGAACCCACCTGCCAAATTTGGTTGCTCTACGACTTATGGTTGCTGAGCCTCAGACACTTTTAGCGGAGAAAAATAATAAGAATAATAATAATAATAATAATAATAATAATAATAATAATAATAATAATCCTAACAAAAACAATAGGGTTCCACCAGCTTCGCTGCTTGGACCCCTAATAATAATCCTAACAAATACAATAGGGTTCCACCAGCTTCGCTGCTTGGACCCCTAATTAACATAATGGCATATATGGTACATTCTACAGTATGTTATTAACTTCAGCTAATAAAAAACTGGCGTGTAACATCCAAAGAAAGTATGTAGAGGAGAAAAGAGAATGATAAAAACTGAGAAGTGGTGGCCATCGAGGCATGTCTGCATGTTCTCAGGTCATTTCAGCATTTTAAGACTGCAGTTCTTCCCCCATCCACAAAAACACAGTATCATGAATAACATGTTAAGGTTTACAAAGTTTTGCACATTTTTAAAGCAGGTTTTTCTCTTCTCTTGTTGTACTGGCTCACATAACTGCCTTGAGGAAAGTAAGTAAATACATTATAGAACAAACATATAAATACAAAACATTATAGAACTAACATTCAGAAATCTGCTAATTTAAGAAACAGGAGATATGTTTTAGGCCTATTCTGCACTGACTGTTGGAAAAAAAAAAGCTATTGCGATAAAATGTCTGTATAACATAATTCTACATAATATATTAAATAAATAAATAACCATCATTAAATTTAATGTTTAAACTGGTAACTAACAAACCAAAAAAAGAATAATGTCAATAAAAAAAAATTTGTGGAGACCAATTTTCTTCAATCAGAGTGGATGGGGAACAATTTCCTTCAAGCCAGGATAATGCCTCTCTATGTATATTATTGTACTGTCTATTGACACCGGCATAACATGCTTTATAGAGTATACCCATGGAGACCAGATATGCCACCTGTGTGAATTTGATGGTTATGATCCTCCTTGTCAGTATAGAGTGGGTGGGGATCCATTTCCTTCAGCCAGGATAATGCATTTCTCTGTGCATATTAGCCAGTCTAAAATGCTTTATAAAGTATACATTGGAGACCAGATATGCCACATAGAGGACATAGATTGCAGGGAGTGTTCCACAGAATGCTGATATAGGCTACTAGTATACTATTTAGTAAAAATCTTTTTGGGAGGTAATTCAAGATCTTTATTATTTTCCTTTGTACGATACAAGAATACAATAACTAAAAAAAACCAAATAAACGGAGAAAACACACATCATTCAACCAACATGATTTCCAACCACAAATGTTCACCTGTAGCCTAACAGTGGAATATATATTTCATTTCTACTGAACGTAATTTCAAAAGATAAGTCAGTGCCGATTGTTGACTAATCAAGGGAAATGTAAAATACCTAATAACTGTACAAATATCACAGAGCTTCTCCACCCTAGCTCCCCCGTGGTGGAACGAACTCCCTGTCCCTCTTCGAACCTCTCCCTCACTACCCATCTTCCGCCGTGGTCTGAAGACTCATCTCTTCAGACTATACCTGGACTAACTACCACCATTCTGTATATCATTTCACTTTAAATCCCCCCCTTTCATGACACTCGTTACATGTACCCCCATTCCAGCACTTTTTGGTAATTTGTATTTGTCCTAATATTGTAGCTTGTTCTTCTGCCTAGTTGGCTTGGCAGAGGTTAGGTCAGAATAATGTTCACTGTGTTAACACCGACATGGATGGCTGCTGCCTTCTGGGCTCCTCTTCAACTTTACTTTTTAGTTAATTTATTGGTGCTATTTTTAAGCAACAACGCTATATTTTCAAATGCCATAATCACCTACGGCAGACAGACTTTAATCGACATCAGAACTGCAATAGACGCGCATTTTACAACTAAAAATCAATCGACAGACTCAGCGACCACCTCAAACTACCCTTTGTTCACCTCGGAGGAAGCGGGCCTTAAGAGCTGGAGTACTGGTCAGGCTGAGACAACGAGAAAACCATCCCCCTCTTCCAAGTATCCTTTTGGCGAATGTTCAGTCACTGGACAATACGCTTGATCAGTGGTTCTCAACTCGGGCCAGAAAGGGCCGGTGTGGGTGCAGGCTTTTGTTCCAACCAAGCAGTTACACACCTGATTCTACTAATCAAGGTCCTTAGTAAAGACTCCAAAGATTGATTAGTAGAATCAGGTGTGTAACTGCTTGGTTGGAACAAAAGCCTGCACCCACACCGGCCCGAGTTGAGAACCACTGAGCTAGATGAACTGAGAAGCAGGCTGGCCTTTCAACGGGACATTAAAAACTGTAATGTACTGGTTTTCACAGAGACTTGGCTGGACCCCTCGATCCCAAACTTCGCCATTACGCCCCAGGGTCTCTCCATTCAACGGCAAGACAGGACAGAGTCGGGGAAGACGAAGACGAGGTGTCTGCTTCAGGGTAAACAACTTGTGGTGTTCGGATGTGGAGAATATCTCTTCTGGATTGTAAGAAATCTGTCTCTGATGCCAATATGTCTGCTGGCCACACATTCCCTTGATCTTATCATTATTACTATACAGTTGGTACAATGGTAGAAAAGCGACTGGGAGTGAGAGATTGGGAACCACCCGAGTCAACAGTGCTAATTCAATCACAGCAGGATGGCCAATTCACTATGGTCTAATTGATAGGTGTCACAAAACTGACTGCATCCTTCCTAGTATGTGTATTCAACACTTGTGATCAAAGCTTGGAAAACGAATAAGAAGCAGCCACTGGAAAGGTTCGTGGTTCAGTCGGACTCTGCTGAATCCAAAGTGTCATTCGTGCGCTTTGTCACTGCCGGTATTGGAAATAAACTTTGTACATTTACATCACGTTCGAGAGACGTCCTTTTTTCCTTCAGGATGTTCCCTTAATCTCGAGCACCTCATGATCAGATGCCGACCTTACTATCTGCCTAGGGAATTTACATCGGTCATTTTAACAACTGTGTATATTCCACCGCAAGCCGACACCACACAGGCACTCAACGAGCTGTATGGGGCTATCGATCGGTTTGAGACTTTACACCCAGAGGCTGCTATGATAGTGGCTGGCGATTTCAACAGTCATGCCGAAATTCCATCACCACATCAGCTGCCCGACGCACGGAGGAAACACTTTGGATCACGCTTACACTCCCCTCTCGGGTGGATATTAGGCCCTCCTCTGTCCTGCCTTTGGCAAATAAGATCACGCCTTGATCCTGCTACTGCCTGCTTATAGGCAGAGATTAAAACAGTAAAAGCCTGTGATGAGGACCATCCAGCGCTGGACGGACCAATCGGACAACGCCTTACGTCACTGTTTCAGCTAAACAGACTGGTGTATGTTCTGAGAGGCGTCAGAAAACAGCGTAGAGGAATTCGTGGAAACAGTAACTGGTTTTATTTCTAAATGCATTGATGATGCTGTTCCGAGAGCTACTGTGCAAACTTTTCCTAACCAAAAACTGTGGGTGAATGGTGAAATACGCGCTTTGCTTAAAGCGCGGACTGCAGCCTTTAATTCCGGTGACTTGGAGGCCTACAAGCGATCTCGGTACAAACTCAGAAAAACAATTAAATCTGCCAAGAGACAATACAGGGACAAAGTGGAGTCTCTCTGCCGGGGCTCCAATACAAGAAACATGTGGAGTGGACTAAAGACGATCACTGTTGCACTTACATCTGTCATCATGAAGTGCTTCGAACGGTTAGTCAAATCACATATCACCACCTCTCTGCTAGCCACACTGGAGCTCGCCTACAGACTGAACAGGTCCACTGACGACGCCATTGCCCTCACCCTCCACACTGCCCTCTCCCACATGGACCAGAGGAACACATATGAGAATGCTCTTCATTGATTACAGCTCAGCATTCAATACCATTGTGCCCCCCAAGCTTGTTGCCAAGCTCAGGAATCTGGCCATCAACACTGGGGCCCCTCAGGGCTGCGTGCTCAGCCCCCTCCTGTACTCCCTGTTCACGCACGACTGCGTGGCCTCGCACAGCTCTAACACCATCATTAAGTTTGCTGACGACACCACCGTTATCGGCCTGATAACCAACAATGATCAGAAGGCCTACAGAGAAGAGGTAAGAATCCTGACATCATGGTGTCAGGAGAACAACCTCCAGCTCAACATCAGCAAAACAAAGGAGCTGATTGTTGACTTCAGGAGACAGCAGGGGAGAGGTCACACACCCATCCACATCGACGGCGCCCCAGTGGAGAGAGTGAGCAGCTTCAGGTTCCTCGAAGTCAACATCACTGAGGACCTGTCCTGATCACTGCACACCGGCATCGTTGTCAAGGCAGCGAGAAAACGTCTCTTCTTTCTCCGCCAGCTAAGAAGGTTCGGCATGGACAGCAGGATACTCGTTAACTTTTTTAGATGCACCATCGAAAGTACACTGCCTGGTATGGCAGCTGCAATGCCTCAGACTACAAAGCACTACAGAGAGTAGTCAAGACAGCGCAGCGCATCACCAGGACTGATCTGCCAGCCCTGCAGGACCTCTACACCCAACGGTGTAAGAAGGCGGCCCACAACATCTTAAAGGACCGCAGCCACCCCCCAGCCACAAACTATTCTCTCTGCTCCCGTACGGAAAACAGTTCAGAAGCATCTGGACGAGAACAAACAGGCTCCAAGACAGCTACTTCCCCCACACCATAAGGCTGCTAAACTGCTGACACCCCCCCTCCCCCTGGACTGTGGAGTATTTTCTCTCTCTCTCTCTCTCTCTCTCTCTCTCACAGACACTCAGTCACTTTACTGGAACTGCACTGGCCACCTTTTATATGTTAGTTTTTATTGACATTAGGCGTGCAACAGGGCTTAGCTACGTCATGCTTCCTCTTTCTGTTATTTGTAGACATGCTGATAATAATGATTAAACAGGGATGTGGAGAGGATAGTTTCCTGAAATGGCTTCACTTTTTAATGTTAATGGACGATACTGTCATCCTGGAAACATCAAGGGAAAAATTAATCAAAAAACTCAAATACCTTCAAGCATATTGCAATGAATATGTAATGGTTGTGAATGAAAGCAAAACAAAGTTCATGGTGATTATGGGCTCTGATGAAGACAGACAGCAAATTGACCTTGGTTCTTCCATAGTGAAGCATTGTGACAGTTACACCTACCTTGGTGCCATCTTCACTGCTGATGGAAGTGCCCTGACTTCACTGAAAATACATGTGGAGGAGAAAGTGAAGCACTTAAATAGACTAATCATCCTTTTAGCTACTAACTATGATGCTCCTTTCAGTGTAAAAATGAAAGTATTCAAAGCTGCCTTCTCGTCAGCCATCCTGTACAGATGTAAGGCTTGGCTTAAAGTGCCCCTAAAATCTGTTGAGACCCTCTACAGGACTACTACACCCAACCTGACCTGTAAACCCTAGTAAAAGAAAAACAGGCCAAGTTCCTGCGCAAGATCAATCAGTTAATCAATTTTTAATTGTATAGCGCTTTTAACAAAGGAGCTTTGTCACAAAGCAGCTTTATAGAGAACCGGCCCCCAAAGAGTAAGCCTAGGGCAACAGTGGCAAGGAAAACTCTTTGACTGATAACAGGAAGAAACCTTGAGCAGAACTGGACTCAGAAAGGGAACCCATCTTCCACGGACAGGCACCGGTTTGTTATGGAAAATCAACAGTGGCAGGAGGCGGGGGTGCCCAGCTGGTCTAGCTGGTCTAGGGCTGGAGCTCTGGGCCAGGGGGGGTTGCTCAGTAAACTTTGGCTAGAGCTCTGGGCAGGTGCCCAGAGCCGAGGAAGACGAGAAAACAAGACCAGGTTAAAACCTAGTATATGGCTGGACCTAACAGTGTTCCCTCTAGGATTTTTTTCAGCAGCGGGGGGAAAGGATTTTGTTGTAGGCTACCTGGGTGGTGCGCGCGTGCCGCCGGCGTCGGAGTGAATATCAATAGGTCATTTAAAAATATGAAATAAAATGACACTTGACTGCAAAACAAACATTAGAACATATTTATTGACAACTAGTAAGAACATTAAAATATTGTAGTAGCCACCACTGACATTACATATTTTAGAACTAGAACGCATTTCTTTCCCTTCAAAACTTTGGGGCATAGCTAAGAACCTTGAGTCCCTCTCTAGCGAAAGTAACGTTAAAGTGAGAGCACATTATTGACCACCCGAGCGACGGGACGTGTATCGACCACCTGAACCGCTAGTGTATTTACTTCGTAATTTATTAGAGAGAACTGGACATCGTTACCTATTAAAATGTAAGTCCTGTAAAAATACACATAATAAACTGTCTAAATGTGAAAAACCAAGTTCATACATATATATTTAGTTATTAGTACAGCCTTATTTACTATATCAACTTTAAGACAAGCAACATGCTCGGAATTATCTCATCGTGACCCACTAAACCCAATGGCGCAGACGTTGCTTCATAATTTCAAACTGCTTTCCTGAGGGCTATTTTGTGTCCTGCAGTTACACCTGTGAATATGTACAGATTCCTGGATGTACCGATACATTCATTTATGGGGTGGTCGATACAGGTCCCCTTAGCAACCAAAAGCTAGCGCTGGGCCACCTCTGACTTATTTGCGGGCACTGAAAAAAATCACAAAATGAGTGAAAAAATAACCACTGGAGGATAACAAGAACATTTTTTCCTACATAACTAGGTACAGGTTGTTAGCAATATTTTGCCTATTTCATATATAGTTGCAAATATATGTTTACGTTACCTAGCTAACGTTAGCTGGAACATTATTTCACAATATATTCTTAATATTAATAAGAATTTGTTGGCCATGGACATCAATAAAGAATACATCGTGAATGTTTATTAAAACTGTAAAATACTTAACGTTAGCTAGTTAAATCTACCTTTTTTCTTGTTCTCCAGTAACGTAATCCTATCCTCTGCCCTGTTTGTCATTCTGCCTGTGGAGAAAATGCTGTACTCGCTTGTTTATTTGGTTGTTATGACACACGTGATCCGGTTGACCAATGAGGTAACTTCATCACTCAGTCACTCAGTCAGTCACTCAGTCAGACATTCGCGTTTGTAGGTCTGGCCCCGCTGTTGTGGTCCAGCCAAAAAACATTGTTAGGGGGTTCAAATGGTAGATTAGCAAGCAGAGCAGAAGAGACAGAGGTGCCTGCGTGTGATAAGGAAAACCCCGGCAGAATAAGGCTATGGCAGCATAGCTAAGATGAGGGCACAGCATGGCATGCGTGACGATCCTTTGTGGGATGTACTCGAAATGACCAGACATAAGAACCGCGTCATGAACTCACATCTAGTGCAAGTGATGGAGGTGATGGATTATATAAGCACCGATCGAGAGGAGATGATAGAAGGGGTGCGGTCAAAGGAAGGAACCAAGTACAAGACATATTGTGAACTTAACCCTGAATTAACTGTCCACCCACTGTATACAAATAGTAGACCTTTTATTGAGGAGAATTTGAGAATAACATTTACAAGGTTTCGCCTATAACACAGGTTGCGTATTGAACTAGGGAGGTGGAGTCGCACGCCACCTGAACAACGTTTGTGCTCGTGTGGCACTGATATACAAAGTTAACAACATGTACTCTTATGCCCCCAAACTCAAGAAATTAGTGAAAAATTTGAGCATATTTCTAATGACCTTAGTTCACTATTTATATAGACACGGACAAGAAGGTTTTGTGTATGTTGTGTATATGTTTGGAAATCCTGGAACATGAACATGTAAATGAGTAATATTTATTTGTATATAGAATATTGTTTGGACCCAATGTTTTTATTCTTTGTATTTATTTTCTTTGTAAGTCACTAAACATGACTAACTATATTTTTATTACCTATCGTTATATGCCATATTATTGTTTTATAGTTTATTCTTAATTTCTTCATTTATACTTATATTTATATGGGGATGCCTGGAACCAACGCATTTCATTGTCATAACACTGCTCTCCTGTTGTTATTGCACATATGACAAATAAACTTGAAACTTCTAACTGCGTTCTTGGCTAGAAATAGCTGTACAAAATAAGTATTGTATCTTATTGAACCTGTGTGTTGAGAGCAATGAAACAGTGTCACATTTATTTATATACTTTTGTTACAATAAAAAAAACACACACACATTCGGTCAAAATTTTCGGCCTTTTCACCCTTTCGGCCGAATACCAAATGTGTTATTTTTTGCTATTTTCAGACAAATATTTTCGGTGACCGAAATTTCTGTGCATTCCTGCTTAAAACATAGCATCTGTGATGCCTAGACTAACATAAAAGTATTCCATAACCTATTTTTCAGAGGTTACAAAATCTACACTATGTAAAACACAAGGCCAACCTGCTCGCTCTTGCAAAGCTGTGAGAATCTTGCCCAACCCCTGCGATAGGTATTGACCTGGACTTGAAGGACCTCACAGAGAACATCGAGTTTGTAGCTCCGGCCTCAGAGGATGAAGAAGGGGATGAGGCCGACCCTGTGGAACCAATGGAGGACCAAGCAGACGGTGAGGGAGAAGTGGCGACGAATCAGCCCTCGACCACCAAGCCCACTCACAGACGTTGCAGACGCTGCTTCGGATACAAATCAACGATACAACTGCTGAGGAGAAAAATCAGCCTGCTCAAGCAACAAATTCATCAGCAGTCTTCTAGTCAGCAGGCCAAAGTACTCTAGGGTTCCACAACCCCAGGGCAAACTGCCAGCCTTTGGTATGTATCACAATCTCAAACTACATGACATACTAGTCCTCAGTTTGCCTCCTTTTTTAAACCTTGACTAGCCTCTTTGCCCTCACTGTTTACAGAAAAAGTCCTACAAAGCTGGTATGAGAAAATTGCTGGACACGGACGCAGAGAGAGAATGCCAAGCAGAAAATCACCCATGTGAGGAAGTGGATGTCATTCATGTGATGCTAGGGCGTGCCGACGATGGATTTTCATTTTCTCAGAAACGACCCCCGGTAATGTTTCATCAGGGTATTACACCGTGTGTACGTCTCCACGTGTCCCTAACCATTTGTCTCTCTTTTAGATATGCTGACAGTTTGGGTGGGTACGCTGTTACCACCAAACGCTGCCACCCCATGGACGTGTCCACCTTTCTGAAGTACCTCTAAAGAGCCGAGCTGCCGGGGGGTAAAGGCAAGGAAGAAAATGAAGAACAACGTCATCTTTGCCCAGGAAGGGTACCTTTTGAAGACTAGCAAGGTCCTTGTCACTCATAGGCAGCACCTCCGAGCTGTCAAGTCTGGTAAGTTTCTGTCAGTAGCTGGAAGCACTTACCCGGGGTGGGAAAGGGGGGGTGGTCCGCGGGGCTAGGAATGGGAGTGGAACGAGGCACACCTAATACTGTATTTATATCATTACTGTTGACTGACAGCAAATATAGTGGATGCCAAGGAGGTGACAGCCTTCCTCCAGAAGTCTGCAAAAGCCGTTCCAGCTGCTCTTGGTAAGTTTTTAACACAACAGTGATAAATGTCAAACCTAAAAGGCATGTATCGTAATCTTAACATTTCTACCTTTGTTTTACAGTAACGGCTCACCCGACGCAGCAGGTTTATGGGCTCCTTGCAGGGTATATTATATGCCTCAGGGGGCACAGACGGGGGGAACATGACAGCGCAGGAGGTTCTCAATGCACAGAAGGGCCAAGATGGGAAAAGGCTTATCAAAGTGAGAGGCTGTCCACACAAATTGTGAAATGAGCAGAATATGTAAAATTACATGTTTAGTTTGAAACCTCTTTTTCTCTCATTTGCTTCTCTCCTTAGGTCTCAGAGCACAAGACTTTTCAGCAGTGTTTGGCCACGCCCACATTCCCCTCTCAAAAGAGGAGTACCTGTGGTTAACCAGGTTCCTGCAACACCGGCACCAGTTGCCAGGTGACAACTCGGAGCTAGTGTTCTTCAACTCGAATGGTGGGGTCTTCGCGGCTGCTTGAGGTATTTCAGGAACAGTGGGCTGCATTCCAACTCCCCGGCTGCCCAAAGTTTTCGTTGCTCAGGACCAGCATCAGCACATTTTTAAGCCAGTTTTCGTCATCCAGGGTGAAGCATCTAAGACAAACGTTTCATACTGATGGCTGACATGTTCTTACCCTTTATTTTCAGAAGGGCCGTTCCTTGGCTGAAAAGCTCAGTTGAAGGTCTATCGATAGATGTGCCATTCTCAGGGGACAGCCGAGGCCTTCTATGAAGCTGAAGGACCTGGGAGGCAATGCAGCTGACCTGCCAAGCAGTTTCAGTGCAGGTCAGTAGACCAAGGCAGAGGGAAGACGCCATGGCGGAGGAGAGGGAAGAGGTCATGGAGGTGGAGGTGCAACAGGAGGAAACTGATGAGGACATGCCCGCACTAGATGAGTCTGAAGACGAGACCCCTGCTCTGCCCCGCCAGGACTCAACCTCAACCCCTCCAGCGCATCCCCAGTGTGAGCAAAAAGACACCTATGAGGACATGCCCACCTTGATTATATCTAACAACAACAGCCCTGCAGTGCACCCCCAGTCGAAGGCTAGACCAGTAGCCCAGTCTCCATCCTCTACCTCTAGTTCTCCTTTGGTGGTGAAGAGGAAGGGGAAAAGCCCTCGGTGCCGACAGAGGCTCTTCAGCCCATCAAAGCTCCGCTGAAGTCAGAAGAAGGCCCTTCCTATTCCCTATGTGGTCCTTAGGCAGTATGAGCGTCACAGACTTTTGAAGAGACAAGTGGTGAAACAGTCACCAAAAATAGCCCACAAAAGGTATATGGAATTGATATATGTCAAGGCAGTAGCAGTGCAATGTGATACGTTCATTAAAGCATTTAATTGCTCATATTTTCTTTATTCTCAGAGGCGTAAGGCAATCATTTCAGATTCAGAAAGTGACCATACTTCAACACGCCAGGTAAAAATAAATTGATGACATGTTAAGGCATTAATAGTGAAATGTGAAAGGTTCAATTGAATTTCCCATGATCTTTTTTGTGCCTTCAGAAAGCAGTGCCCATCCCCGCAGAGTTTTCTCCGACCATCCCTGCCCCAACCATCCCTAAGGTTTAAGTTTTTGAAGAATTTGCATTTTTTTGAATCACAGTGTAATGTTATATGTTCTCCCTTCCACATGTGAATATTTTGTTACATTTTATTAAACTTAGTTATAAAAAATTGTGTTTGTGCGCTACTTTTTGCACCTAGACAATTAAAGTCAGTTGACCAAACGGGATGCCTTTGAGGCAAACTTCACATCATTGGAAGTTTTGACAAGAGCTTAAAGGGACACAGCATCCATACACTCACACACAGAGCCCTTATGTAATTGTCTCAATACACCTCACTGGGGAGTTTAGAGCAGGGGTTCTCAACCTTTTCTGAGCACTGAACCCCTTCCGTCTCAAAGGTTCAACTGAAGTACCCCCTGTTGGAAAACATGGGAGCCACAATTTACCCCTCTGAGGTGTCTCACAATGTAGTGGGCCAGTTGCAGATTATTTACCACCAAACCCAGTTAAATTGACCTTTTAATCACACTCTTTGTGCCACATCCTCTACCCCCTTGCCCAGTCAAATTGTCTCCCTTTGATATGCAGTACCATTGTGTGATATCCTCTACCCCCAACTTCAGTCCAATTCCCCCACACCTTGTTTCTTCCCCCCAATGTCTGATTACCTCCCCCCCTTTCTCCTTGATGCGTTTAAGATAACCATTTGGCCCTTTGTTTCCTTGAAGGAACAGGGTATAAGTATTCACTGTCTCCGTCATTTGTTGGTTCTGTGTTTATCTGTACTTGGGTAACAGACCCACTAGTTCCTTTGCTATATTAAACGACCTATTTTGAAACGAAGACGTGCCTGCATTTATTTTTCTACTTACAAAAGTACGGCGGAATAAATCGAACTCTTAAAAATTCCACATTATTGGCGAGCCAGCCCAAATCCGTCGTTCTTGTTGCGTTTTTCAAAAAAAAAAAAAAAAAAAAAAACTGGGGAGGCTGACATTCGCGTGTGACACTGGCCTACAGAAGAGACTTTCTGTTTTTACGTTGACGCCGAATTCAAGAAAGGATTACAGCAAGAGGAGGACTGTTTTGGAAGCCATTTGCTAACGCTGAAGGAAAAACGGACTTGAAGGCACGGAACGGACCACGTACATTTGTGAGTATGAAATATTTATGTATGTAATATTGTAGAGGAATAGTTACGAAAATTGTGTAATGTTTTAAAATACAAGTGGCTAGAATTGATTGTACATGTGTACAGTGTTCTAGGTAGGGACTTGTATAAAGTTACACAGACCTTGGACAATTTCAAGTACCAAAAGTTTGTTTGTCCATTGTACAGGAGTTTAGGAATGGCAGTGAATGGTTGGAAATCGTGGGCCGCTAGGTGGTTGGCCAAACATTGTAAGGAGGATTCTTATAACGTACCACAGGAAGTGGATGTTGTTGAATATCTTCAGACTGCTTGTGAAGAGCGCAATGAAAATGAGAAAAATAAGAAAAGGAGACAGGCTAACTGCGTGATGGCTATGGTCCAAACAATTAAGTTATTGAAAGATAAAGTTGCACAGATTCCTAAATTGCGATGGGAAATTGAAAGTTTGAAGAACAAACTGGAAATAAATACGAGGGCGTTGGAGGCATCTGTTGCAGAACGCATGGCACAGGCCACAGCACACTTAGAATTTAGTAAGGAAATTTCTCAGACAAGAGAGATACTGAGTAGGCCTACTACTGCGGCAGCATTGGCTAAAACGCAGGAACCGCTACGGGACATGCAGATAGCATTTAAAGACGTATCTAAAGTGTCTGGAGAAAACAAGGATAAGGCCATAGTGCAAAAGTTCAGGTTGCTGAAAGAAAAAATGGCAAAGCAAAAACTTGCAAATACCATAATGAAACGGCGAGTGAAAGTGATTTTAAGGACATTAGAGGAGCAGAGTGAGTCAGTATACAGTTCTGATGATGACGAATGGGAAGTCAGACAGACAAACTGCCAAACAGCTCCTTTGTTAGATGTGGATGATGAAGGAAGTGATAATGAAATTTTAGATGAGGAGCCGGGGTTTCATAGGCCTACTGGGGGGACAGAATGTAATTCATCTATTACCAATTCACTTCCTTCTAATTGCCGAAGGTTGGTTTCTAGAAGTTCTACATCACAAAAAGCAACTAAATCAGTCGGGACAAAAAACACTAAAATCGCACCAATAATAACACGCAGAGTTCGTACAAGCGGAACACAAAATCCTGTTAATGGGGCAATCATATATGAATATGCGGATCAACAGGTGGATCGCAATCTTACACTTACAGAGCTGACTACACTTCAACAACAACTTCCCACATGGGACGGAGTTAGTGACCCGACCCCAGTTGTTGAAAAGGTGCAAACACTGCAGCGAATACACTCGCTAACTGACAAGGACTGTTGTAAATTATTGCAATCTGTGCTCCCTACATCGGTTACTATTCCGTTAGAATTCATACAGGGTCAGGGAAACCCTGTTGTTTTCCCCAATCATGATGCGAGGTTAAGGCTAATGAGGGAGGCTGTGGGTTATCGCGTTATAGCTGACATGAATAAAATTCTTGAGTTTGTACCTAAGAAAGGGCAGCATCCCACTGATTTTCTTAGAACATTTGTAATTGTATACAATCGAAACATAGGTGGAGGGAACAGAGCACTATTGACAGGTGACGATCCAATGTTCTGGAGTTTGGTAATTAATAAATACAAAGATCTGGTCTCTCCTACTTGCCAACATTTATTGTTACAGTTGAATAGAGAACTGGGTGCACAGCCAGTCAGACAGCACATAGGCAGGGATATCCAAGACTGTTTAACTGTGTGGAATGAGTCGCAACTCACTTCACTGAGCCCTAAACAGAGCTCTAGAAAAAGGGTTGCTGTGCTAGCACCTAATAAGGGCCAGGCCAAATTTCATTGTTTTAACTGTGGGAAGCCAGGCCACATTCAGAATGAGTGTAGAAGCCCCCGTGTGTGTGCCAATTGCAAGCGCGTTGGCCATTCGAAGCGACAGTGCTGGTCAAAAGGAGGAGGGATGGAAGGAAAAGGGCCAAAACAGCTGCGTGCACAGCAGCCTCAGACAGAACAGCCCCAGATTGAAGGCACTCTTACATACACAGACCTATTGTCTATAATTAAGGGACATGCTGCGCAGAGCAGCCAGAAAGGCTCTGAGAATCCCTTTCACAGTCCAACCCAACATACAGAGTGACTTTTCAAATTGGGGATGCTTAAAAAAAAAAAAAAAAAATAATAATAATAATAATAATAATAATAAATAAAATAATTAAAAGGGGGAGGCTGGGAAGCAAACAGAAGGTTCATAAGAAGTTATGAACAAACTTGGAGAAACAAATTTGAAATTGGTGATACAAAAGCGGGGTAGGGCAATACAGTATTTCTGATATCATTGGGACCAATGCAAATTATATAACAAAGCTGAACTTGATACCAATATCAATGTTTAAATGATTAAAACTGCATAAGAATATACACTCACACTTGGTCTTTCTCTCCCCTACAGAATTAATCGAGATCAGGACGAGGCTCCTGGTATTCAGGAACAGGTTGGAGGTCAGCACTAAGTGGGACATTCCTATCATATTCATAAACAACACACAATGTGTCAAGGACAATACACGCAGTTGGTGTTGGATTCACCGAATGGACATCAGACAGGTGGAAAGATGGTGAAGCGTTCACAACAGAGGACACATGGAAAGTATCAAGTGAATCTTCATTTAGAATACATGATTGAGGGTGGAAGACAGCTTCCAAGATTACAAGAATTCATTGTGACAGTAAAAGCACGTAATTGGACACATTATGATAACGCAATAATTAGTTGAGATGAGGGACAGGATAACCAGGGAAGATGGGCCGTGGAGCATGAATCTACATATTACCCTGGTCTAACAATGATGCATCTAAATTTATACGGTTAAAAAAAATAAATAAATAAATAAAATAAATAATAATAATAATACATATATGTGTGAAGTTACATTTGAGAATAGACAATGCCAACCTCTAAAGGAATGGGAAGACTCAAGCAGTTGGACTGAAACAAATGTCCTCCACTGCACCCTATTCCTAGAGAAGGCATCATTTTTGGACCAGAAGAAGAAAAGAAAAAAAAATGGTTTTATAATGATGTAAATATGGTATTCATGCATGCTGTTTATGATTGAGCTAATGTCATTGTCGTGTTTGATCAGTATTGTTTACTATTGTTAAGGTTTGAACTGGTAAGGGAATGGCTGAATCAACAGATTATTACATTCATACATGTTATGCAATTGTATATATTAACTATAATGAACTGTCCACAGAGAGGAATGTTCACCCTTTAGAGGAAGTGGAGAGGGTGGTGGACCAGTGTCACTGGTGTTTTCTGAGTCACCCCACAGGATTTCCATATGGTAATATAAGGTGTTAATCACCCCCTGGTTTCTGGTTTACACCAGCATACACTGTTCAGATGGGGAACATTCATTTACCTACTACTGATGCCAGTGAGTCCAACAGCTTGGCCATGTGGGATGATGCCTACCTGGTTCCTCAGTCAAATGTGTTTGCAGGTATTCATGCTCAGGTGAAGAAAGCTCTAATGGAGAGTGATTTAACACTACTCAAAACAAAAATGGAGGTGAGCTTGGCCCAGGCAGAGGCTACAGTCCTGAAGCAACAAGGATGCTCTGATGAAAACACATTTTTGGAACTGGATATTCCTGGCAATTGTAGGTCTAATAGTAATTCGTATCCTCAATGATCAAACACAGTGTTATTGCTGGCATAAACAGAATATAACAGTTGGAGAAAGTCATTGATAGAAATGAAACTGTGGGATGGCTCAGAAATAACCCCTGAATAATTTGTGTTGTTTTGTTTTAATTTTTATGTTTAATTGTTTGTTTTTGCTTTATATTCTTTGCTTTACAAATACCTTTGAATATAGAAGACTTTCTTATAAAAAATAAAAAAAGTAGGGAATGTTGGAAAACATGGGAGCCACAATTTACCCCTCTGAGGTGTCTCACAATGTAGTGGGCCAGTTGCAGATTATTTACCACCAAACCCAGTTAAATTGACCTTTTAATCACACTCTTTGTGCCACATCCTCTACCCCCTTGCCCAGTCAAATTGTCTCCCTTTGATATGCAGTACCATTGTGTGATATCCTCTACCCCCAACTTCAGTCCAATTCCCCCACACCTTGTTTCTTCCCCCCAATGTCTGATTACCTCCCCCCCTTTCTCCTTGATGCGTTTAAGATAACCATTTGGCCCTTTGTTTCCTTGAAGGAACAGGGTATAAGTATTCACTGTCTCCGTCATTTGTTGGTTCTGTGTTTATCTGTACTTGGGTAACAGACCCACTAGTTCCTTTGCTATATTAAACGACCTATTTTGAAACGAAGACGTGCCTGCATTTATTTTTCTACTTACAAAAGTACGGCGGAATAAATCGAACTCTTAAAAATTCCACACCCCCTAAGGTTTGTATGTTTGCGCAATAGTAATAAATGTTTTAATTGCAGTGTAAAAAGGTTTTACATTAATTTGTAGCAAACAATAACAATTACAACTACTTTCAGTCTCACTTTAGACTCAGTCTCACAAGAGTAGGCTTGAACTAGAATAGGTCTACCTTTTCAATGGGACACTTGCGCCTGATGGGTCTTGCATCAATCCTGGGTAGAATGTTTGAAAGGCACACTCTCATTTCATCCTTCACGTCCAGTTTTGCTCTGTGCTTTGTTTTCACTGATGCGAGGGATGAAAAGCCAGACTCACATAAATATGTTGTGGCAAACGGTAAAAGAACTTTCATTGCTTTTTGAGTGAGCTCTGGATATTCAGCTGAAACATCCAACCAAAACACTGCAATGTCTTGTCCACAGTTCTGATACTTCTGACGCAAAAAGCTGTCATGGCTAAGTTCAATTAGTTTGTCCTCCTCCGAAATGGTTAAACTGTGCAGCATGGTTCAGATTCTCCATCACTGAATTCTGTTAGGCAAGAGAATATCGTCAAAATGCCACTCTTCACTCGTTCATGCCAGCGTTCAACTTTTGCTGTGAATCCTTTGATTTTATCAGAGAAATCCAGTATATTTGTGTGTGGACCCTGCATACTCGTGTTTAGTCTGTTCCGTTCGTCAAACACATCAGCAAGGTATGCCAGTTTTGCGACCCATGTCAGATCCTTGAATTATTTAACGAAGTCTGATTTTTGGTCTAATAAAAACTGTGTGATCTCTGTGCGTAATTCAAATACAAGCCGCAACACTGATCCGTGCGAGAGCCAGGGCAACTCGGTATGAAAGAGAAGCCCTTGATACTCGGCACCCATTTCAGTGCAGGGAGCCGAAAATATGCAGGAGTTCAGAGTTCGTCCCTTGATCTTGATGAAATTCACAATCTTAACTACAGAAAGTAGCACATCGTTCAGATTGGGGCACAGTTCTTTTGATGCAAGTGCTTCTCTGTGCAACATGCAGTGCGTGGACACTAGGTTGGGTGCAACTTGTTTTATTCTCACTGCCAATCCACTCTTATGGCCCGTCATAGCCCTTGTACCATCGATGCATAAACCAGTACAGTTCTCCCACAGAAGGCCTTTTGATGTTATGTATTGGTCAAGCACTTCAAAAATATCTTCCGCCGTTGTTCGTTTTGGAAATGAAAAACACCCAAAAAAGTCCTCAACTAACTTCTTTTCCCACACATAGCGAATGAAAATTATCAGTTGAGCTTGATTTCCCACATCTACAGATTTGTCAACTTGCAGTGAATATGAATGAACAACTTTCAGTCTCTCGATTAGCTGTGCTTCCATGTCAATTGACATTTCAGATATTCGCCTGGAAACAGTGCTATCGGAGAGTGGTATACTCTTGACTTTATTTGCATGGTCGTTGCCAAACATTGTTAAACAAATGTCCACGGCAGCGGGGAGAATCAAGGCGTTATGATACTAGATAGGAGGCTTTAAGTGCATTCACAGAAAGTGTCATACTTTCAGTCAGCAATTGCTGTTGCTGTTTGAAATTTGCACGCTTCGTCTCAAAATATTCAACTGGTTTTCCAGCTACGCTTGGATGCTTTGTTTCTAAGTGCCTTTTCAGAAATGCCAGTTTCATACATTCATTGGACAGCTCCTCCAGACAAATAACACACTTGGTCTTTGGTGTATCCTTCTTAACAACAAACGCGAATCCAAACTGCAGGTACATGTCACTGTACTTACAGATTTTTTGTCGCTCTGCCTTTATATATTCTGGGGGTTTGTGGCTATCTAATTCTTTTCTTTTAGGATCGGTGCCTGGTTGCATAAAACACCTTAAGCTTTTCCCTTAAATGTTTTACTTAAGGAATTATTTCCCCTTACCTAAGGGGATATTGTAAGTGCGTTGCATAAAACTCCTAAAATGTTTTCCTTAGGTAAGGGTAATTCTTAAGTATTTTACTGTATATTGGCGTATCGCCTTACGGTAAAAACAGGGGAAACCCCACGTTACCATGGAGATGGCTCAGATGTCCCTTGTTGAGGAGGTTACGTTAAACAGATTCACAAGCTACTGTATCTCTAACGGCAATTTTAACGAGTTAAATAGTAAAATAACTAACACAGTCTAAGTAGTTACCTAATAATAATGATAATAATAATAATAGTAATAATAATAATCAACTGGCTAGCGAACCAAATTTAGAAATGGACAGTAAACGAAGAAACCCAAATTGGCGTTATTGACTGCACGCACATCGGGGTGCCGGAATCCTGATGTGCGTGCCGTCAATAATGCCACAGATCCGTGGAAAGCCATGCTGCCTAAAAAATTCCCTCTTGATGACTTCTTGTTCGGTGTGAGATGGAAATTGCACGGTTCTGTTTAAGTGGCGCCGTCATTCATATGGTCAAGTGAAGTGGGGTGTCCCTGTCTCTAAAAATTCGTTGAGGCACATTTTCCTCCTCCAGTGGCTCAAAAAATGCTGCCATTTGTTCACTTTATTTTCCACTTACGGCAATGTGTTGCTAACCTTAAATTGAACTAAAGGAAACCGTCGTTAAGGTCTTTTATGCAACGCTTAACGGATTTTAAGGGATTAAGGGAAATCTTAAGGGTTTTCATCATTTCACTTAAGGAAACACTTAAATAACACTTTTTAAAAAAAACGTTTTTCACGTTTTTTATGCAACACCCTTAAGTTTAAGGGACATTTAAGGGAAAACTTAAGGGGAAATTTCACATAAGGTGTTTTATGCAACCGGGCACAGGGCTTTGTCATTTCATTTGTCTTTGGATTACGACTTTCTTGATCTTTCTTTTGAAGAAATTTGTCCATTTTGTCCTCTGCAACTAACGTACACGCTGCATAGCAGGAGTTAGCAACTCTCACAATTTTCCTTGTTAAATTACACATGCGCAGCCCAGCTTTGGCGACAGTCAAAAGAATTAATGTAAAATAAAATGTGAAATTTCTCAATATTAAATATATATATAGTCTGATATTCACCAGAATTAACCATAATATATCGAAAGATTTTTTAAATAAATAGTTTTTTCCCTCACGACTTTGCGAACCCCCTGCAGTACCGCCAAGTACCCCCAGGGGCTCGCGAACCACCAGTTGAGAACCCCTGGTTTATAGAATAATATTGTATTCATGGGATCGCTCAATGCATGTCAGTGAGGAGGTTAGAGAATATTTTATCTCTGGACTCAATTACAATGCCTTTCAGTGAAAAGGTTTTTGAATATTGTGAACCCGGGAGTATTGTGAGCCAGACTTGAATAACCTTGAATAACCCAGACTTGAATAACCTTTTAATGCCATGACCCCATGTCTCTAGACCTTTCTGTTCCAGAGATACAAGCTTTGACATTGTGTTTGTCATAGTGATCCAAAAACACGATCCAAGACCACGCTAAGATCCAAAAACATGATTCCAGCGACCTCTGACACTTTGCAGTTGTGTTTGCCATAGTAGTCCAAAAACATGATATTGGGCCAGGCCCACATCCAAAAACACGATTCCAGCGACCTCTGACACTTTGCCGTCGTGTTTGCCATAGTAGTCCAAAAACATGATATTGGGCCACGCCCACATCCAAAAACATGATTCCAGCGACCTCTGACACTTTGCCGTCGTATTTGCCATAGTAGTCCAAAAACATGATGTTGGGCCACGCCCACATCCAAAAACATGATCCCAGCGACCTCTCTGATTGGCTAATGGATTGATCAGGTGACATTCCAAAATGATTATCTAGAGGTCCAAGAAAAGTGACATTCCAAAATGAGTAACTATAGGTCCAAGAACAGTGGCATTCCAAAATGAGTATCTAGAGGTCCAAGAAAAGTGACATTCCAAAATGAGTAACTATAGGTCCAAGAACAGTGGCATTCCAAAATGAGTATCTAGAGGTCCAAGAAAAGTGACATTCCAAAATGAGTAACTATAGGTCCAAGAACAGTGGCATTCCAAAATGAGTATCTAGAGGTCCAAGAAAAGTGACATTCCAAAATGATTATCTAGTGGTCCAAGAAAATTCTAACGAGAGCGCCACCTGGTGTTTTGACGTTGCTTTCAAAAAGAGGTTCTAAATCACTAATTTTGAAAGTTCCAAGCTACCATTGAAAACAATTCAAAAAACTTAGAAGACACTCGATGTTTTGGAAGTATTCCAAGTTTGCGTATTAGGCCCCATTCAAAATACCAAATTTAGAACATAAAGTACTAGCCCCGCAGCACACCTAATCCCAACACTGACCCTAACCCCATAGCACACCTAACCCCAACACTGACCCTAAACCCACATCATACCTAACCCCAACACTGACCCGAACCCCACAGCACACCTAAGCCCAACATTGACCCTAATCCCACAGCATACCTAACCCCAACACTGGCTCTAACCTCACAACACACCTAACCCAAACACTGACCCTAACCCCACAGCACACCTAATTCCAACACTGACCCTAACCCCACAACACACCTAAACCCAACACTGACCCTAACCCCACAGCACACCTAAGCCCAACATTGACCCTAACCCCACAGCACACCTAACCCCAACACTGACCCCTGACGCCCGTCCGCTACCTCCACGTCGTCACCTCCTCCTCAATACGACGTGCCACGCAATGTAGAACTCTTTCTGGATCGGCGGGAGATCTGTAAAAACTAAATAATATTTTAATATGAGAAGGATTAAAACTTCCACTTCAGTCAATTGAAAATTATCAGTGCGGGAAAAGTGTAGCATGGAAATTAAAAGTGTGAATGGGTTGAAACTGCTTCTGTCAATCGCCCCCGGTCCAGGTGAAATGGTCCAGTGCTCTCTCACACAGGCTCACAGTCCCAACCTGCACTGCAGCCTCTGAAGCAGGCCCCGTTCGCCGAGCTCTGGGACACCAGTTCCTCGATCATCTCCCTGGCTTTATTCTGTGCCTCACAGCTGCCAAAAATCTGCACCTCTCCTGCATAATCTCCTCTGTTGACCTGGGGGAGGCGGTTATATGCGAATACAAACACAATTTTACAAATTTATACATATAAGCAAATAGGGAAATGAACAAATTATACTAACCTAAATATTTATTAGCTTTGTTAAGGGTTTTACAAACATCAGTATTAATACTGCTGGCTGCAGCTTCACCTGACAGATTTATTATCTACGCTAATGTACTATAGAGCCCGTCCAGAACACAGACAGGTAAACCTTAAATTTGTGACTGTGCAAGCGCCATTTATTTCCAGGAAACACTCCAGACTGTAGGCGTTGACAAGCATCTTTAGCACGCTGGCTAGGCAGTCAATAAAGCAATCAGCCACAAGAGGCCGTGGTTTACAGTGATGTTATAACAGCTAAGGGGCCGGGCAGAGTGTCTAAAACCCCCTTAGCTGTTCTAAAATCGCAGTAAACCACGGCCTCGCGTGGCTTATTGCTTTTATAATACGGTTACTACATATATCTGGCAAGGTTTCATAAAATAAACACACAGAAACAAAAAATGCAATAATTTATTGATAACAAATAATCATTCTTCCGCCAAGCAATGTAGTTCTTCAGCGACATTTAGCAGAATGGTTGCCAAGCAACACAAAGACGTGAAAACAGCGAACGGGCCACATTGTCTGTTTAACGGTCCTGGCTTCGTTTCTTGACTTGTCCAGCTCTTCAATTTCTCTCTCATTAATTTCAGCATATCTCCTTTCTTCTTTATCTTCCTCCTCTATCCTGTCCATCTCTTTCCACCACTCATCCACGCTTAGCCCACCCAGTAAATCAAAATTTACAACAAAATCTGACATCTTGAAACAATTTAGGCTATAGGCGACTAATTGGCGCAGTAATAATGAAATTGTAATGCGGTCACAGCATAGGTGTGTGTTCATAGTATTTTTCACTAATCTTTGCACCCCCACGACCTGTTTCAAGTTAGAAAAAAACATTGTAGCACAATAAATATTTAGTTAGCCTAGCTCAGTTGACCAAACTACAATTAGCTTGTCTAGCTCGCGTTAGCCGCTAAGCAAAATGTGCCCAATTGCGTGAGCTTCAAACAAACGCTAGCTAGCCGTAATGATATCTCAGCAAACCAATGGTAAAAAATAATGTCGACCATTAATAAACTGAAAATTAGTTAATTAGTTAGGTGACTGATAACAAGCGTCTTACCTATAATTGCCCCAATCGCAGAATTTTCGACAGAAAAGGACAACGGTGGCATTGAACTTGTCCTGTCCCCTCCACTGTGGCCTCCTCGCCCTCTTCTACCCGAATTAAAGTCCCTGTTTCGAAATGTCGTGTGCTCGCACGCGTCTTTGCTCCTCCAGTTGTTCCACTGTGCCTCCGGCTCCCGTTTATCTTATCTGTTCGTTCGTACTGACTGACCCCATTCCGCTTTACCTCTGCAATTAGAAGTTTCATTCTCTACACTTGGTGAAAGCAAATGTTCATTTTAACGGACGTTGGCGGTAAACTTTTTCACCTCGACACAGGTACTGCATCGCAGTCCTCCTCCCAGTCCGACATTACAAGCACAAATCCACTTATTTAGTCAACAATATCTCAAGGTTATAAATCCTGTCATCTGCCAATGCAAATGAGGACCCTGATCACAAAATACAGTTCTATCATGTGGACAGCTCTATTTTTTACAGTCTCTGGGACAGCTCCATGAACCATCAGGTCTCATCAGGTTTTCTCCCACTACTTCCGTTTCTGTCCACAACGCTTAACCCTTAACCACAACGAGTAGGCCTACTCCATTTTAGAAAACAGTAAGCTGTGTAATAGGACGCCTTGTGAACGATAGTTGTTTCAAAATAAAATACGTGTCTCCGGTTGTCGTTTTTATAGGAGAGGTATGCAGTTGGAGTTCAGCTTTCCAGGTCTACAGCCAGCAAACGTAATTTAACGTAGAGAACAACGTATACCATGAAAATTGTAATCCAGGTCATTCACTGAGTGTGCTGTTTTTATTTATTTATTTCTTTGCATTTCATTATGGCAATTGGTTACACTGTGAATTCACCTCATGGTTTCTAGTGTTTAAAATGGTTTCTGACCTTAAGGTGAAAACAAAAACCAGCTGTTCTAATGCTATAAAAAGTTGAGTGACCTGACAGTTTGATTTTCACAGACAATAAATTAACGTGTGCCTTATATAATGCACAACCTCGTACAAAATTATTAGAGTAGAGATGAAAATGGCTCAATTTCCTGTGAAAGAACAACACAGTGTGCATTGAGTGTTTCATTTTTCTGCTTTATTGAAGTATGATAATAAAAGGTAATTAGCATTTTTAATTGCAGTTTATGTGACACATCTGTTATGTGCACATCATTTCTGGAAATAAATTATAGATGAAATGAAGTAGAATGTTAAAATTCTCAAGCATGTGAGTTAAGGCCAGTTGTGTGTAATAAATTACTGTATCAGTGAAAAACCAAACAAAATGAATATATATAACTAACTGCAACATATCAGGCTGAAAATAAGACAATGTGTCTGGATATCTCAGCATAAGAAAAGAACACGAAGTTAAAAAGGAAAGAAGAACTGAAAGTAAAAACGTAAAATGATTCATAATAATGCACAAGAAAGGCACAATAAACACATTTTAGAAAAAAAGGAAAGGAACAATTAAAAACTGTATAGAGCATGTACAGTATACTTTATACAATCTAAATTTGTAGACCAATCAGATACAGTATAAATGCAGATATCCATAACATAGTCCATGAACATTATTCAGGTTCCAGAGTTTGGTTCATCAAGCTTACTGTTGTGTACATGCTACAGTGTAACTGTACCTCTGCTTTCTGTACCACAGATAGTACTTTGTTGTCCCTTTCAATGCAGCACCAAGCAGGACCTTGTTAAATGTCATTACTTTTGCACGTTTTGCAGAATATCCAAAGAATTGTGCTTCCAAAAGTCGTACCTGGGCCACTCAGGAGGGGGCTGGAGTGTGAAATATGAGGCCCAAGTGTCGTATGCTTCAGCTAAATTATACAGCACCTGCAAGTCTCATATACATATTAACATAATGGCATATATGGTACATTCTACAGTATGTTATTAACTTCAGCTAATAAAAAACTGGCGTGTAACATCCAAAGAAAGTATGTAGAGGAGAAAAGAGAATGATAAAAACTGAGAAGCGGTAGCCATCGAGGCATGTCTGCAGGTTCTCAGGTCATTTCAGCATTTTAAGACTGCAGTTCCTCCCCCATCCACAAAAACACAGTATCATAAATAACATGTTAAGGTTTACAAAGTTTTGCACATTTTTAAAGCAGGTTTTTCTCTTCTCTTGTTGTACTGGCTCACATAACTGCCTTGAGGAAAGTAAGTAAATACAAACATTATAGAACTAACATTCAGAAATCTGCATAATTTAAGACACAGCAGATATGTTTTGACCGTACGTGTGCATGTTTTCATTGTAGCAGCCATACCTTTGTTTTTACTCTCTGTTCAACCCCAATAACTCCACAGAAGCTTTGAGTATGCTGGAAAAATGTAAACATTCAGCGCATTAAGAGAGTCTGTCCTACCATGCAGAAGACTGCTGCTGTGGAGCAGAGCCTCTTTACTGGCAAAGAGAAGAAGCCACACAGGATGAGAAATAAAAACAGCCCCTAAACCTGGCCTGGGATCCCCAATCAGCATGGCCTAAACCCAGCCATAACCCTGACCCCAACCCCGACCCCAACCCCAACCCTGGCTCCCACACCACTCCAACAACGCACCTCACCAGTGTTTTCTCTCAATGCCATTCATTCAGTGAAACGTCCAGCTCTCTTTCAATCAAAAATGCCCTGGAGAACTAGTTAGAATGGCTTCTAGGGTTTCATTAAGACAACAAATAAATGAAGTAATGAAAAGCTACAGGCCTGAGTCTGGGAACCTCTGCACTACTAACAGTGCAGTGTCCTACTGTCCTTGTGTGAAGGAAAACAAAGGTCAAATTCACGCCACTGTGTTCTTCACAAAAGTCATTTAACTGTGTCCAGCTCTGACATCACTTAAACACATGAGGACAAAAGAACCAAATGCAACTCATCAGCCCAACAGAAGTGGGACTATGATCTCTATAGTACTCAGGCAAACACAAGTTCTGATGCATAAATAGTATAAATTCAATGTGCTGCTGAATTCAGACATGCAATACTCATGCAAGGTTGATACCAGCTCATACCACTGCCGTTCAATGTCCTCTAAACATTTTTACTTTCTCGTTTTTGGTTTTTACAATTTCTTCCTCCTCTTCTGTTCAAATGATTTTTTTTTTTTTAGAATAGATCATGCAATGATATGTGTGTGACCGAAAAAGTACATTTTCGACAAACGCATTGAAAATAAAAAACTAGAAAATTTCTCATATCCCTCCCCAAGGGAAAAAAATAAAAACCAAACAAACATTGCAAACCTCCTATCCCCCTTCACCTTCACAGCCCCCCCAGCCCACCCCCAGCGAGGCATTCTGCAGTGTGTCTATTTTAGCTGCATGTCGGGCATTCTGCAGCGTGTCTATTTTAGCTGCATGTGGGGCATTCTGCCGTGTGTCTATTTTAGCTGCATGTGGGGCATTCTGCAGCGTGTCTATTTTAGCTGCATGTGGGGCATTCTGCAGCGTGTCTATTTTAGCTGCATGTGGGGCATTCTGCAGCGTGTCTATTTTAGCTGCATGTGGGGCATTCTGCAGTGTGTCTATTTTAGCTGCATGTGGGGCATTCTGCAGCGTGTCTATTTTAGCTGCATGTGGGGCATTCTGCAGCGTGTCTATTTTAGCCGCATGTGGGGCATTCTGCAGAGTGTCTATTTTAGCTGCATGTGGGGCATTCTGCAGTGTGTCTATTTTAGCCGCATGTGGGGCATTCTGCAGAGTGTCTATTTTAGCCGCATGTGGGGCATTCTGCAGCGTGTCTATTTTAACTGCATGTGGGGCATTCTGCAGCGTGTCTATTTTAGCCGCATGTGGGGCATTCTGCAGTGTGTCTATTTTAACTGCATGTGGGGCATTCTGCAGCGTCTATTTTAGCCGTATGTGGGGCATTCTGCCGTGTGTCTATTTTAGCTGCATGTGGGGCATTCTGCAGCGTGTCTATTTTAGCCGCATGTGGGGCATTCTGCAGCGTGTCTATTTTAGCCGCATGTGGGGCATTCTGCAGCATGTCTATTTTAGCCGCATGTGGGGCATTCTGCAGCGTGTCTATTTTAGCCATGGGGCATTCTCCAGCGTGTCTATTTTAGCCGCATGTGGGGCATTCTGCAGTGTGTCTATTTTAGCTGCATGTGGGGCATTCTGCAGTGTCTATTTTAGCTGCATGTGGGGCATTCTGCAGTGTGTCTATTTTAGCTGCATGTGGGGCATTCGGCAGTGTGTCTATTTTAGCTGCATGTGGGGCATTCTGCAGTGTCTATTTTAGCCGCATGTGGGGCATTCTGCAGTGTGTCTATTTTAGCCGCATGTGGGGCATTCTGCAGCGTGTCTATTTTAGCCGCATGTGGGGCATTCTGCAGTGTGTCTATTTTAGCCGCATGTGGGGCATTCTGCAACGTGTCTATTTTAGCCGCATGTGGGGCATTCTGCAGTGTGTCTATTTTAGCTGCATGTGGGGCATTCTGCAGTGTGTCTATTTTAGCCGCATGTGGGGCATTCTGCAGTGTCTATTTTAGCTGCATGTGGGGCATTCTGCAGCGTGTCTATTTTAGCCATGGGGCATTCTGCAGCGTGTCTATTTTAGCCGCATGTGGGGCATTCTGCAGCGTGTCTATTTTAGCCGCATGTGGGGCATTCTGCAGTGTGTCTATTTTAGCTGCATGTGGGGCATTCTGCAGTGTCTATTTTAGCCGCATGTGGGGCATTCTGCAGCGTGTCTATTTTAGCCACATGTGGGGCATTCTGCAGCGTGTCTATTTTAGCCACATGTGGGGCATTCTGCAGCGTGTCTATTTTAGCCGCATGTGGGGCATTAGGCAGCATGTCTATTTTAGCCGCACGTGGGGCATGCTCAGAGACTCAGTGCTGCCGGTGGCTTTGCAGCTCCCGCTAAGGCTGCCGGCCGACCCGCCGCTGCCGGAGGGGAAGGCGCCGTCCACAGTCTGCTGCGGCGGGAAGCTGAAGCTCTCCACGCGCACGTCCAGGTCCTTGTCGCTGATGAAGAGTTCCGTTTGGCCCCAGTCCCCCGTGCGTTCGCGGCCACTGCTGCTGCTGCTGCTGGGAGAGGGGGCGGGGCCAGGGTCGTCCGCGGGCTGCAACAGGTCCTGCACCGACAGGGACTTCCCCAGGACGCGGTCGCCGAGGGCGGGACAGGCCGGCGGCGACGGGGACAGCGACCCTAGTGGATCCATCTCCAGACTGGTGTGCCTCTGCCAGGACCCCTCCTCCTTGGCGCTGGGCTTGTTCCCCTGCAGAGGCTCGCCCCCTTGGGCGTAGCCTGCGTCCGCACCAACCCCCACGGTGGCCAGGCACGTACCCGCGAGGTTGGCCGGGTGCACCTCCGGGCCGGCGATGGGGATAATGCAGACGGGACGGCCTGGGGGTGGAGGCATGGGGGGCAGCTGGAGCGTGGCGGGACCGGACGGGGCAGGGGGGGGCCTGGCCAGGTCAGGGTACTGACTCCGGGGGAGGCTGCTGGGCGTAAGGATGGGAGGCGGGGAGTTTGTGGAGGCGCTGTCGGGGGTGGGGGGCTGGCCGGGGCTGAGGGGCGAGGGGGCGCCCAGGCCCAGCTCGGTGGGGGCCAGGGCGAGCTGCAGGCCGCGGGGCAGGTGGGTGCTCGCGGAGCGGGACACCGAGCCGCAGCTCATGTGGGTGGAGCAGGTGCTCTGGTAGTCCGAGGTCTGATCCAGCTCAAACAGGGGCAGGGCCGCAGACGAGCCCTTCCGAAGAACCTGCCGGTAAATATCCAGCAGGGAGTCCAGCTTGCTTTCAATGGACTGCACCTGCAGTGGCGTGCACACAGCACATTATCAGCTACATAATACCAGCAATAATACTCATCATCGCCTTCACAATAATGGATTGCGTTCAGACAGGGCCTTTAAGATCTCTTATGAAACGCGTGAAGTCACGTGACCAGCTCACCTGGCGCTCCACCTTACACACGCGGCCGAGCATGCTCATGTCCTCCAGCGAGTCCCCCTCGGGGTGGGCCTTGTCTCGCAGCTTCCTGTCCACGCTGTTCTGTCCTTTGCCCAAGATCTGGTCCACCCTGTGATAAACAGGAGAGGCTTGTCGTAAAGAGAATCGGTTTGTGTTAAACCGGCCTCTGCCATAACACACACCACAGCAAGACAAAGCGTCCGATCTCCAGTTAGAGTGAGGCAAGTCAGAGCCGACACACTGAAATCTATAGCACAGCTTGTTAAGGGGAAAAGATTATCTACAGACAATAAATAAGAGTTAGAACTGAGAACTGGAATTCCTTTAATGAAAAAAAGTTACATTTCCCCCTGAAGGTATTTCCTCAACAAAGAGAAAAAGAGGGTGAATTTCACTAGTATATCTGCAAGAGGAAAACTCTAACACACAAGAGCAGCAACTATGAATTTTAAATAGAATTACAGAACACTGGTCAGCAGTGTTACATTCTTTATTTTAAAAAATAACTCAATTTAAACTACAGATCAGTTATGGGTAGTGCTGAGCGATTACTGCTTTTTGAGTTTGGTTAGATTTCAGTTTTGGAAATTAATCAGTTTCAATTTCGATAAAAAAAAGAATGTACCATGAAATGATGACATTTAAAAATCTTTTTGAACAAAAAAGAGCTTTAAACTGTCTATTTAAAAAGGCTCCAGTGCTGTGACAGCAAATTACAGCAAATCATTATTATAAATTATTACCAATTTTATCTATGTGTGAATTTCAGGTGTGTATATTTCATTTTTTATTTGTTGACTTTATAATTTATCTCCCTTTTCATACACTATTGGCTCTGGAAGTAAAGAGATTTAATCTTTGGCAGGTGAACGTTAACCAGCCTACTGTTTTCAGTGTTCCTCGCAAGACACGTTAGCAAGTTAACTAGCAACGTTAACAAAATCATTAGAACTGACCAATTTCGAGGTAGATATAATATTCTACCAAGTAAAAAATACCACTTTTATTGAAGTGCTGTTATGGAATATATATATACATATATATGTACTGTAGGTTGCAGTTGCACAGTCGGCACAGAGCCCTCCGAGTAGGCCTACATGTACTTCGGTCCATCTCGATCGTTTGTGTCATGTGAGCAGTAGTACTGTGTTTCCGAACTGCCAGGTCACTTGCATGTGGGTAGGCGCAATGGATTATGGTCCTTGTCCTTATTGCGATGCTTACTTCTGTGCGAACTGCATTGAGTATCCGCCCTTTAATAACTACAATTTAAAAAATGACCACACCGAGTTTGGAGAAAAATACTGTTTATCCACCAAATTACGACAATTCAACTAATCGAACTGACAGCAACCAATTAATTATTGAAAAACTTACACATACGAAATGCCTTTTAATCGCTCAGCACTAGTAATGGGCAGACGTTTCCCTTATAAGACTGACAGGAGAATGAATAATGAAGAGATGGTTGGCCGATATATAATCTATGTAAAATGATGACACTTCCCACGGCACCCAAGAGAACTCTATGCAGGAGATTAGGAAGGGAAGACACAGGTATGTTAGAAACTATAGCCTCCTACACATTAAAAGACAGCACACTAACAGTAAGGAGAAAAAAGGCATTATTACTACATTTAAGGCAAGGCATTAAAAATGTTCTATTTCTAGGTCATCTGGGAGTCAAAAGCTTGAAGATTTATTCCTTTTTTAAAATTACAATAGTATAGTTAGGAGCACAACTATAGGCGCGTTTCCACCGCAGGAACTTTACCCCGGAACTAGGAACCTTTTGAGGAACTACGTGCGTTTCCACCGCAGGAACTAGGGTCTAAATTTAGTTCCGGGGGCTTTATTTTACCTCCAAAAGGTTCCTACTCGGGGGGTAGTACTTTCCGAAAGTACAGGAACCTTTTGGGTGGAGCTTGCAGCGCTGAACATTTCTGATTGGTCGAGTACACGCAGCATTTTTTTGTATTTATTTTCAACCGCCATGTTTGAAAATATGCAGCCGCAAACCAATTTATTTTCATAATAACTTCAAATCAAACTTGTATGTTATGCGGCGCAGTAGCATAGTTTTAGTTATAGCCTGCCAACGTCTTGGAATTATAACGTGTACTCTTCTGTTCTTTTCTTGCTTTAGTATTCATTTTATAAAATGCTAAGCATTCGTGCTGGGACAGCATATTACGTACCAAAACATTCAAACGGATTAATTCGGTTGCTGAATATTTTCTTCCGGATTTTCTTTGTTAGTCCGTTGTAATTGACTCAAAACGTTTGATACAGTTATGTGAGGTATGCGGTAGTTCTGCGTAATTCACATTGTTGATACAGTAAAAGCAAACTGGAAATCACCTTCCGCACTTTTTGTCAGAGAAAAATAACAGGTTAATTCTAGTAATCGTCGCTTTAGCTTTTTCTGACTGCCGTAATTTTACTGTGCCATTCTTCAATTCCACAAAAAGACCAGGAAGACTATGGACTAATTAATGGTGCATGGTTCGCATCTGGAGGGCACACTTCGCTGCTCGGCTAGCAGTAACTTCGAAGGAAAGCAAACGGTGGCTGTACCACTGCTAATTTAAATTTTCACGCAAGTCCGAGTTTTCGTTCTATTCTTGTCATTTTGCGATTAGCCTATATGGAATTGACAATGAGAAAGTAATCAAACAGCAAATTGTTTACAACGTGTGCATGTTTTCTGCTGTTGTTGCCAGTTATATTGGAAATGTGAATGCATTCTGTCGCTTCGGATGTCGAGACATGAAAGTGAATGTTCGCATAAAAACATAATGAATGTGCTTGAGAGGATATATAAAACAGTTACAATCTGACTATTGGCCTGTTATATCCTTTTTGTTGCATAACAACGGTCCAAGTTCAACTACCAACGACAGTTTTGCTTGACAACGGTAAAATATGCCCAAACGGCTGCAGAAGAATATTTCAATTCCAGGTGATTAAATTGATAAAAAAATCAATAAATACAAAAGTAACCATATATAGTCATTGTTGGTAACCCGTTGTATATAAGTGGAATAAACCCCTCCGGGCTGTCCCGGTTATTAGAAAATAATGTAGGCTACTTCGGTGGTAGTATGGGGTTACAGAATAAATCATAGGACAGATGGACCGACGACAACGTCGCTATTTTACACGTCAGCGAACTAATTTGCCTAATCTTCGCGGAACTTTAGACCCCGGTGGAAACGCAGGCAACCATTGTTTGAAGGAACCTATTAAGCCGCGTTTCCACCAAATTACCCGGAACTTTTAGTCCCAGGAACTACTTTTCCAGGAACTAAAAGGTTCCTTCAAACAATGGTTGCCTGCGTTTCCACCGGGGTCTAAAGTTCCGCGAAGATTAGGCAAATTAGTTCGCTGACGTGTAAAATAGCGACGTTGTCGTCGGTCCATCTGTCCTATGATTTATTCTGTAACCCCATACTACCACCGAAGTAGCCTACATTATTTTCTAATAACCGGGACAGCCCGGAGGGGTTTATTCCACTTATATACAACGGGTTACCAACAATGACTATATATGGTTACTTTTGTATTTATTGATTTTTTTTTATCAATTTAATCACCTGGAATTGAAATATTCTTCTGCAGCCGTTTGGGCATATTTTACCGTTGTCAAGCAAAACTGTCGTTGGTAGTTGAACTTGGACCGTTGTTATGCAACAAAAAGGATATAACAGGCCAATAGTCAGATTGTAACTGTTTTATATATCCTCTCAAGCACATTCATTATGTTTTTATGCGAACATTCACTTTCATGTCTTGACATCCGAAGCGACAGAATGCATTCACATTTCCAATATAACTGGCAACAACAGCAGAAAAACATGCACACGTTGTAAACAATTTGCTGTTTGATTACTTTCTCATTGTCAATTCCATATAGGCTAATCGCAAAATGACATGAATAGAACGAAAACTCGGACTTGCGTGAAAATTTAAATTAGCAGTGGTACAGCCACCGTTTGCTTTCCTTCGAAGTTACTGCTAGTCGAGCAGCGAAGTGTGCCCTCCAGATGCGAACCATGCACAATAAATTAGTCCATAGTCTTCCTGGTCTTTTTGTGGAATTGAAGAATGGCAGAGTAAAATTACGGCAGTCAGAAAAAGCTAAAGCGACGATTACTAGAATTAACCTGTTATTTTTCTCTGACAAAAAGTGCGGAAGGTGATTTCCAGTTTGCTTTTACTGTATCAACAATGTGAATTACGCAGAACTACCGCATACCTCACATAACTGTATCAAACGTTTTGAGTCAATTACAACGGACTAACAAAGAAAATCCGGAAGAAAATATTCAGCAACCGAATTAATCCGTTTGAATGTTTTGGTACGTAATATGCTGTCCCAGCACGAATGCTTAGCATTTTATAAAACGAATACTAAAGCAAGAAAAGAACAGAAGAGCACACGTTATAATTCCAAGACGTTGGCAGGCTATAACTAAAACTAGGCTACTGCGCCGCATAACATACAAGTTTGATTTGAAGTTATTATGAAAATAAATTGGTTTGCGGCTGCATATTTTCAAACATGGCGGTTGAAAATAAATACAAAAAAATGCTGCGTGTACTCGACCAATCAGAAATGTTCAGCGCTGCAAGCTCCACCCAAAAGGTTCCTGTACTTTCGGAAAGTACTACCCCCCGAGCAGGAACCTTTTGGAGGTAAAATAAAGCCCCCGGAACTAAATTTAGACCCTAGTTCCTGCGGTGGAAACGCACGTAGTTCCTCAAAAGGTTCCTAGTTCCGGGGTAAAGTTCCTGCGGTGGAAACGCGCCTTTAGTTCCTGGAAAAGTAGTTCCTGGGACTAAAAGTTCCGGGTAATTTGGTGGAAACGCGGCTTATGGGAGAGTTCCAACCTCTTTTTTACCTCCTTGCTTCCTTTCCTTGGCTCCTTGTAGTATGGAAGGCCAAATGGGTCAAAAAGTATGTGAAATTGATGTCTGGACTCAACGTGGTGCATTCCAATCAATTATTTTATTTGTTCTTTGTCTCCGACCTTGACTGACCTGGAAATCGATAGAGGTGCGTCGTCTTTGAGGACATTACAACACGTTAAATGGTCCTTCAAAGAGCTAGGAGGCTCCAAAAGAATTCTTCAGCAAGGAAAACACGAGTGCATCGTTTGCTGAAGTATTTTTTTCGGAACATGTGACATATAAGTAATCGACCTGTGCGTCCACCTCTCCCTGTCTGCCATGTCTGTAATTGACGAGGCTTCAAACTGATGGTTGAAAGAGCAGGGACGTTCCAACTGCCTTAAACACATTTCCTTGTTTCCTGCTGCATCCCCACAACCTTCCCTTGCTTCCTTTCCTCGGGTCCAGTAATGGGTGGAGCGCGGAGCAAGGAAAGGAAGCAAGGAGATAAAATAAGCGAATGGAATGAGCCGATGTTGACAACGTGTGAATCCAGACGTCAGTTTCACATATTTTTGACCCGCCTGACATCCCATACTAGGAAAGGAGAAAAAATAAGGCACCCTACCCCCCAGTCCCAATTCACCTCCTAAACACTGTTAAGTTACGAAAGCGGAATTTGTGTGGGATACGCTTTTGGTCTGCTCCGACGAGAATTCTCGGCGGAATTTACAAAGAATGAATTATTATCAATAATGAATCATCACCACCTAAAAGGATATCACTCGAGAATTGGGCACAGTGAGCCGCCTTTTATACGTCATTACAAATAATGATCACTGCAGTTTAGATCAGTGTTATCAGTGCACTTAAATTGGACAAAATTTGTGGATTACAGACAACACTTGCTTGCAAATAAGACAGTGCTGCGATGGCCATGATAACTGTCTTTTGAAAATGAGACGTCAGACAAATCACATTTAAATGTTAAATTTAAATTAAACTCTGCCAAGCTTTAAAGAATCTCGGCATTAAGCAATGCAATGCATGCTGGGTCAGCACTGGCTTTGAAGCCAGCACTTTAATTTCCTCATTACTGATGGAGATTTGGAGAGTTGAATAGCCACTATCACTGTAATTTCGGTCGGTGTGAATTGGGTCCGGGACTACATCCTCCACAATTTCCCCCTCTTTTCTTTCTCTCTGCATTTTGGAATTGACGGGTTATTTTGTGCTATGCCGCCCCCCACTGCATGGCAGGGGTACTGCATGTGAAGATTCTGCTCTTTCTGTGCTCGGGCACACTGACAGTGACAAACTGCCGGGCAGAGGGGAACTTGCTGACCCTGCTGATAACCCCGCCACATTCTGACCCTGCTGATAAACCCGCCACATTCTGACCCTGCTGATAAACCCGCCACATTCTGACCCTGCTGATAAACCCGCCACGTTCTGACCCTGCTGATAAACCCGCCACGTTCTGACCCTGCTGATAAACCCGCCACATTCTGACCCTGCTGATAAACCCAATTGCTGTCCATCATGCATCGCTAGATTTCTCAGCATTGGACTCCCTGATGACAGCAAAGAACACACATATGCCCGTGCCCCCCCCTCCTCCCCCCCAGTCCCCTCAGCCCCACTCTCTGTGCGTCTGGGGATGGAGTGGAGCTGGGGCATGGTTTGGGGCCTAACCCTGGGTTCGAGGGCTTCCTCTTGTGCTGGCTGTAATACAAGTGCAGGGAGGGAGAAGAAAAGTTCTTGGCTCTGCTGCGTAGACTGGGCGGCGGACCAGCAGAGGCCTCCAGCCTGCGTGGAAGAGGGCAGACACACCTGTCAGCCGCACAGTCACTCCTCTGGGGCAGCAGGCAGAGGCGGGGCCATGCAGCCACCACACACCAATAAGCATGAAGCACTCAGGAATCTACACTAATCAGCACGGAGCACTCCAGAATCTACACCAATCAGCACGCAGCACTCTGGAATCTACACCAAACAGCACGCAGTACCCTGGAATCAACACCAATCATCACGCAGCTCTCGGGAATCTACACCAATCAGCATGCAGCACTCGGTAATCTATACCAATCAGCACACAGCACTCAGGAATCTACCCCAATCAGCATGTAGCACTCTGGAATCTACACCAAACAGCACACGGTACCCTGGAATCTACACCAATTTTCACGGAGATCTTGGGAATTTACACCAAACTGCACACAGCACTCGGTAATCTTTACCAATCAGAACACAGCACTCTGGAATCTATACCAAGAAGCACACAGCACTCTGGAATCTATACCAATCTGCACACAGCACTCTGGAATCTACATCAATCAGCATGCAGCACTCTGGAATCTACAGCGATCACCACGCAGCACTCAGGAATCACACCAGTCAGAACACAGTACCCTGGAATCAACACCAATCATCACACAGCTCTCGGAAATCTACACCAATCAGCATGCAGAACTCGGTAATCTACACCAATCAGCACACGGCACTCAGGAATCTACACCAATGAGCATGCAGCACTCAGGAGTCTACATCAATCAGTACGCAGCACTCCGGAATCTACACTACACACTACTCAGAAGAGACAATTCACTACATTAAGAATGGGGTTAGGAAGCGATTTTAAAGCGAGATATATTTAGAAATTTGATTCAAACTGGTTAATGATTTTTATCTCTCTTGTATTAAGAATCATGTGTGTTGTGCTTTCAGAATGATTCAGTCACTCAATCAATTTGAGGGGATAAATGCTAAACCAAAATAGATATGAAGATAATTATTTTTCCAGCATACAGAAATTCAATGGAAAGTGATCACAGCTGAAACAAAGCATTTCAAGGTCAACGGGGAACTTCGTAGTTTAAATTACGAGGTAAGATTGCGCCAAAAAATCCCCCAAACAGTCTTAGCAAGCATTTATTCCCCCTAACAATTTCTGTCAAAGTGGCAGAAAAATGCTCCAGGCATGTCACATATAAATTTACGGTCAACATCCATTTATGGTAATCATTAATCAGGAATTAACCTAATAAAGGACAGATTTTCAGACAGTACAGATTTAGCGACATAGCTAACTTCTCTGGTGAAGTTCCAATGAATGCCCATCCACAATTCAAACCATTAACAAAGTTGAATTCAAAAGCCTGCAAAGATCCTTGAGGCATAAAGAAATATCCAAGGTGTCTCACAAATGTGAATGTTCTGAACATGGAGCCTAACTTTCTGGGAATGTTCTGGAAACCAAAAATGGGATTTTTAAGGGAGCTAATAGACATGTGATAGGTTTCACATTAGCTGTCTACCTCTTGCTGATACAGAAAAGCAAGAACAGCAGGGTCTACTAAAAACAGCTCACTCCTCCTCCAAACACCTCACTCCTCCTCCAAACAGCTCTCTCTGCCTACAGACAACTCACTCCTCTTACAGAAAGCTCACTCCTCCTCCAAACACCTCACTATTCCTACAGACAACTCACTCCTCCTCCAAACACCTCACCCTTCCTACAGAAAGCTCACTCCTCCTCCAAACACCTCACTATTCCTACAGACAACTCACTCCTCCTCCAAACACCTCACCCTTCCTACAGACAGCTCACTCCTCCTCCAAACAGCCCACTCCTCCTCCAAACAGCTCACTCCTCCTCCAAACAGCCCACTCCTCCTCCAAACAGCCCACTCCTCCTCCAAACAGCCCACTCCTCCTACAAACAGCCCACTCCTCCTACAAACAGCCCACTCCTCCTCCAAACAGCTCACTCCTCCTATAAACAGCCCACTCCTCCTCCAAACAGTTCACTCCTCCTATAAACAGCCCACTCCTCCTATAAACAGCTCACTCCTCCTATAAACAGCCCACTCCTCCTATAAACAGCTCACTCCTCCTATAAACAGCCCACTCCTCCTATAAACAGCTCACTCCTCTTCCAGGTTCAACAAAGGCAACTCAAAGGTACAGTACCATACACTACTTCCACATGCACACCAGTAAGCCTCATCTACAGACACTTTTATTAACCAATAATTTAAAATGGAAAGTGAGTAATTCTGTTCAGTCATTCTGGAACTGTGTACAACACTAATACCCTGCTTACAACTGAATGCCACAGTTTGTTTTTATAATTAAAATGCACCTGTTTTATCTGGAATTTTTTACATCCTCCTGCAGACCTACTGTACTTTCCCCTAAATCATAGTTTTCAATGACTGTTTTATGTATTAATTTGTAAAATGGCTTCATGTTTTAATTTATTGATGTATCTGGTGTTGGTGTTCATTTATTAATCTAGAGCATACATCCATGCTAATTTTATTTGCATTTAGTCGCCCAAGATTCTTCTCTCTACTGCCAAGTGCCATAATGGTGATAATGACTTTATTCATCTGATACAGAATCATTTTCATATTAGCATGGTTAGGACAAAGACAAGTTAATTATGCGGTACATCTGCACATGGCAATTATTCATTAGATTCAGACACCTCCTAAATACTACGCCATGCAAAAGATTGAAAGGGAAGGTTATAACAGTTTTCACAACACCACAGCAATAAGGCACCACCACCACCGTGGCATTTCCTGCCCAACCAAGGGCCATCTGGGAGGCGAAGCCCTACAGGCGTCTGTCCACTTGGGGACTGCATGTGGGTTTATCTGGGGGTGTACTGCTGTCACTGTTCCAGTATATTTCTGGGTGAATGTTTCATTAACGCATTCAGTAAGAGTTTCAGCTCTGGGCAGAAATGCATTGAAAGTCTTTGTGTGTTCTTTCTGTGGGAGATCATGAGCTATCTCATTATCAGGTCCCATTATTTGCTGTTAATTTTAGGCTCAGAAAGCTTGAATGTTTTCAACTTGTAACATCTCTGTTATTTTGATATCCAGACTTCTCTCTGGTGATGAAATGCAACTCACAAGTGCACTGATTGCTACGCATTGCTTCAGAGGTGAATGTGAGCCTTGTGAATTTCAGCAGACACGTGGAGACCCCAAAATCTCCAGGATAGTTTGATAGAGAAACAGTGAGTGCTTAATCACAACTGGAGAGACGCAGGCATAGGCGAGTTCGCCTCCCGGATGACCCTGTGTGTTGGGCTGGGGCCTGACCCCGGGTTCGAGGGCTTCCTCTTGTGGCTGTAATACAAGTGCAGGGAGGGAGAGGAAAAAGTCTTGGCTCTGCTGCTGAGGGGCTGCTGTGGACCCACAATGGAGTCCAGCCTGCATGGGAGAGTGCAGACACACGGTTCAGTGAACACACACACACACTTACACTTACACTCACACACACACACACGCTTACACATACACTCACACACACACACTCACGCACTCACACACACACTCACACACATACACACACACACACACAAACTCACGCACACACTCACACACTTACACATGCACACTCACACACTTACACTTACACATACATACATATGAGAGGCATCAATTGTAAAGCGCTTTGGATAAAAGCGCTATATAAATGCAGTTCATTTACCATTTACATGCACACACACACTCACACTCACACTCACACACACACACACACACGCACTCACACATACACTCACACACACACTCACAAACACACTCACGTCTAAGCCACCTGCAGCATACGACTGGTACGTATGTGGTGTACATGGAATGTCCGACGTTTCTTCCATGTGAGCAGGTACAGTACCGCCACCGTGACTGTCTGTCTCACTGTGTCTCACTGTAACTGTCTGTCTCACGGTGTCTCACAGTGTCTGTCTGTCTGTCTCACCGTGACTGTCTGTCTCACTGTGTCTCACCGTAACTGTCTGTCTCTCAGTGTCTCACAGTGTCTGTCTGTCTGTCTGTCTCACCGTGTCTGTCTGTCTCACTGTGGCTACCTGTCTGTCTGTCTCACCGTGTCTGTCTGTCTCACTGTGTCTCACTGTAACTGTCTGTCTCACGGTGTCTCACAGTGTCTGTCTGTCTGTCTCACCGTGACTGTCTGTCTCACTGTGTCTCACCGTAACTGCCTGTCTCACGGTGTCTCACAGTGTCTGTCTGTCTGTCTCACCGTGACTGTCTGTCTCACTGTGTCTCACCGTAACTGTCTGTCTCACGGTGTCTCACAGTGTCTGTCTGTCTGCCTCACCGTGACTGTCTGTCTCACTGTATCTCACCATAACTGTCTGTCTCACAGTGTCTCACAGTGTCTGTCTGTCTGTCTGTCTCTCACCGTGTCTGTCTGTCTCACTGTGTCTGCCTGTCTGTCTGTCTCACTGTGTCTATCTGTCTCACTGTGGCTACCTGTCTGTTTGTCTCACCGTGTCTGTCTGTCTCACTGTGTCTCACCGTGACTGTCTGTCTCACAGTGTCTATCTCACTGTGTCTCACCACGTCTGTCTGTCTCACTGCATCTGTCTCACTGTGTCTGTCTGTCTCACTGTGTCTGCCTGTCTGTCTGTCTGACTGTGTCTATCTGTCTCACTGTGGCTACTTGTCTGTCTGTCTCACCGTGTCTGTCTGTCTCACTGTGTCTACCTTTCTGTCTGTCTCACCGTGTCTGTCTGTCTCACTGCATCTGCCTGTCTGTCTGTCTCACTGTGTCTGTCTCACTGTGTCTGCCTGTCTGTCTGTCTGTCTCCCCATGTCTGTCTGTCTCACCCTGTCTGTCTGTCTCACAGTGTCTGTCTGCCTTACCATGTCTGTCTGTCTCCCTGTGTCTGTCTGCCTCACTGTGTCTTCCTGTCTGTCTGACTCCCCGTGTCTGTCTCCCCATGTCTGTCCGTCTCACCCTGTCTGTCTGTCTCACCATGTCTGTCTGTCTGTCTGTTTCCCCGTGTTATCTCACTGTGTCTCACCGTGTCTGTCTGTCTCACTGTGTCTGCCTGTCTGTCTGTCTCCCCGTGTCTGTCTGTCTCAACATGTCTGTTTATCTGTCCGTCTCACGTGTCTGTCTGTCTGTCTCACTGTCTCACCGTGTCTGTATGTCTCACTGAGTCTGTTTATCTGTCCGTCTCACGTGTCTGTCTGTCTGTCTCACTGTGTCTCACCGTGTCTGTCTGTCTCACTCTGTCTGTCTGTCTGTGTCGCCGTGTCTGTCCATCTATCTGTCTCACCATGTCTGTCTGTGCCACTGTGTCTGCCTGTCTGTCTGTCTCACTGTATCTGTCTGTCTGTCTCACCCTGCCTGTCTGTCTCAGGATGTCTGTTTGTCTGTCCATCTCACCATGTCTGTCTGTCTCACTGTGTCTCACCGTGTCTGTCTGTCTGTCTGTCTCACTGTGTCTCACCGTGTCTGTCTGTCTCACTGTGTTTGCCTGTCTGTCCATCTCACCGTGTCTGTCTAGCTGTCTCACTGTGTCTCACCATGTCTGTCTGTCTCGCTGAGTCTGTTCGTCTGTCCATCTCACCATGTCTGTCTGTCTGTCTCACTGTGTCTCACTGTGTCTGTCTGTCTGTCTCGCTGTGTTTGCCTGTCTCTCCATCTCACCGTGTCTGTCTGTCTCGCTGAGTCTGTTCGTCTGTCCATCTCACCTTGTCTGTCTGTCTGTCTCACCGTGTCTGCCTGTCTCATTGTGTCTCACTGTGTCTGTCTGTCTGTCTGTCTCACTGTGTCTGCCTGTCTCTCCATCTCACCGTGTCTGTCTGTCTCACTGTGTCTCACTGTGTCTGTCTGTCTGTCTGTCTCACTGTGTCTGCCTGTCTCTCCATCTCACCCTGTCTGTCTGTCTCACTGTGTCTGTCTGTCTGTCTCACTGTGTCTCCCTGTGTCTGTCTGTCTGTCTCACTGTGTCTCACTGTGTCTGTCTGTCTGTCTGTCTGTCTCACCGTGTCTGACTGCCTGTCTCTTCATCTCACCGTGTCTGTCTGTCTCACTGTGTCTGCCTGTCTCTCCATCTCACCGTGTCTGTCTGTCTCACCGTGTCTGTCTCTCCATCTCACCGTGTCTGTCTGTCTCACCGTGTCTGTCTATCTCAATTCAATTCAATTCAATTCAATTCGCTTTATTGGCATGACAAATGTGTACATTTGTATTGCTAAAGCTTGTAAGGTACAACAATGTATATATATTTAAAAAATATCTCACCATGTCTGCCTGTCTCTCCATCTCACCGTGTCTGTCTGTCTCACTGTGTCTGTCTGTCTGTCTCACCGTGTCTGTCTCACTGTGTCTGCCTGTCTCTCCATCTCACCGTGTCTGCAGGCTCTTGATTCTGCACAGCATGTCCAGGTGTCCGGCGGAGTACTGCTCGATCACGTCCTTCACATCGTATGGCCGCAGCGTCTCCTTGAACTTCTTCTTCGCCACGTGGAACTTCATTATCCTGTAAAGACCAGGACAGGCGCCACCATGGAAAAAAGACACACTCACTGAAGACCTGTCATCAGACATCTCATTACTCTAGGGGCTTCCTAGATGTTTTTTTTGCGTGGAGCTTCCAGGTGTTGCTTAAGTATCAGGATAGAGAATATAAGAAAGATAAGAAAAAAACAGCCCCAACAGCTAGCCCCTTATCCTGTAATGGTAAAAAAACATGGCTGTCTAATGGCAATGCGCGTGCACCCAGCACAGCAGCGACGGCATTCCAAGTGACTGAACGCTGCATTTGGAAAATGGATGATTCTGTTACTCTGACAGTGTATTGGATTGAATGTTGTTGAAGGGGTACAAACAGCTGAACAGTTGACAGCTGGCCATGTTGTAACAATCTTGAACTGGACAGGATTTTGTAGATTTAAATGGTGTGTAAGCAGCATGCTCCATGTTTGATTCAAATGGTATGTAAGCAGCGTGCTCCATGATTGTACAAACAGCCTAAAGAAGAATAATTGTCCCTGTTTTTCTTTTTTCTGTCTTGAAATAATCAAAGCACATAATTACACAGAGGTTTAATATGTGGCTACATATTTCAGGTCTTGTGATTGATCGCACTATGAAAATACTACCACTAGAGGGCAATCAAAAGCTAAAAATGACCAGCTGAAATGAATAACTTTGGCTACGGCAAGAGAGGCGCAGTGTTTTCACAAACAACCTCATCACATTTATTAATAATAATAACTAATTAAATAACCTGCTGAAGAAACAAAAGAAAGTAAACACATTTCTGTCTGTGAGAAACTAAATTCAACACCCTGAGAAAGGAGAGGTTTGTGTCCTGAGCCTGTTTACACTGGCGGGTAAGCAGCAGAGAGAGAGAAGAGAGGAACAGGGGGAGAGGGGGGAGAAGAAGACAGAGAGAGAGAGCGAGAGAGAGAGAGACTTTTGATTTAAAAAAACAAAACGTTTATTTAACATAACTTTAAACGAAGGGCATTAGAAATAAAAAATAAAGGAACAAACCATACTGATAACCTTATATCCCACCCAATTGAGCTACCCCCAAACAACACCAACCCCTATACCACCTACAACATAACCAGAACATTAGAGAGAGAGAGAGAGAGAGAGAGAGAGAGGGACGGGGGAGAGAGAGAGGGACAGGAGGAGAGGGAGAGAGGGATGGGGGAGAGAGAGAGAGGGACAGGGAGAGAGATGGACAGAGAGAGAGAGGGACAGGGGGAGATGGAGAGAGGAATAGGTGAGAGAGTGAGAGGGACAAGCAGAGAGAAAGAGGGACAGGGGGAGAGGGGGGAGAAGGAGAGAGAGAAAGAGATGGACAGAGAGGGGGAGTGGGAGAGAGAGAGAGAGACTCATTACTTCAACAAATTTTCTCTAATTATAGAGACTTCCTTTCCCAAACAAATGAGAAAAAATGCAAATCCTGCTAGGAGAAAGGCCAACAGCTCCACTAGCAGCAAAGTACATCTCGGCCTGCCATAATCTGAGGGACACTGGTTGACCACCACAAATATATTTATTTTAATTATTAATTAATTTATATTTCTTTTTTTTCATTTTCTTTTTTCTACATTATTATTATTATTATTATTATTATTATTATTATTATTATTATTATTATTATTATTATTATATAGCCTATTCACAGTGGCCATTACCACACTGATGTTTGCATTGTTGTCGTTACCACCATGTTGTTTGTATTTCATGCTGTTTGTATTCCTATTCCTATTTCTGTTTCTGTGTGTACGCTTTAGCAATATCTACAAATGTATTTCATGCCAATAAAGCATTTTGACTTTGAATTTGAATTTGAGGAGAGGGACAGGGGGAGAAAGATGGACAGAGGGGGAGGGTGAGAAGGAGAAAGAGAGATGATAGAGGGGGAGAGGGAGAGAGAGAGGGACAGGGGAACAGAGTGTGCTATATTGGGAAAAATATTCACAGATAAGGAAAACATATTTTAATGAGATCCAAATTTCAAAACTCCAAAACAAATTTCCCTCCCTAACAAATGATCAAAAGCTGTGAGTCCTACTAGGAGAAGGACCGACAGCCTCACTCGCAGTGAAATACGTTTTTGCCTGTCACAACCTGAGGGACAGTGGGTGAGCATCCAACAAACATATGTATATGTATGTATATATGTGTGTGTGTATGTATGTATATATACATATACATACACACACACACACTCACCGGCCACTTTATTAGGTACACCTTTTCAACTGCTCGTTAACGCAAATATCTAATCAGCCAAAATATGGCAGCAACTCAATGCATTTAGACATGCAGACATGGTCAAGACAATCTGCTGAATTTCAAACCAAGCATCAGAATGGGGAAGAAAGGTGATCTAAGTGACTTTGAATGTGGCATGGTTGTTGGTGCCAGACGGGCTGGTTTGAGCATTTCAGAAACTCCTGATCTACTGGGATTTTCACGCGCAACCATCTCTAGGGTTTACACAGAATGGTCCGAAAAAGAGAGAATATCCAGTGAGTGGCAGTTCTCTGGGCGAAAATGCCTTGTTGATGGCAGAGGTCAGAGGAGAATGGCCAGACTGGTTTGAGCTGATAAAAAGGCAACAGTAACTCAAATAACCACTCGTTGCAACCGAGGTATGCAGAAGAGCATTTCTGAATGCACAACACATCGAACCTTGAAGCAGATGGGCTACAGCAGACAAAGACAACCTGGTACTAGCAAGGTGTACCTAATACAGCGGCCGGTGGATGTATATATATATATATATATATATATATATATATATATATATATATATATACATATGTATGTGTATGTGTGTGTATATATACATATATATGTATGTGTATGTGTGTATGTATATGTATGAGTATATGTATATAATACTCTTATTGAGAAAATACTCAAAAAAAACTAATTTAATTTAGTTAATTCAATAGATAATAAATATTATGTTACTGTCATTTATGCTGTTATTGTTGTTGCTGCTTGTTTTCTTTTTTCTTTTTAATTATATGTTCTTACTGTGGTCGATTATTGTTATCACTACGCTTTGGCAATATGTATTTTTAAATATGTCATTCCAATAAAGCATTTGAATTTGAATTTGCATTTGAATTTGACTGATGGACAGAGAGAGAGAGAGAGAGAGGGACAGGCAGAGAGAAAGAATTAGGGGGAGAGATAAAGGGACATGGAGAGAGAAAGAGGAACAGGGGGAGAGAGAGAGACAGGGAAAGAGAGGGAGAGCGACAGGGAGAGAGAGAAGAACAGGGGGAGAGAGGGAGAGGGACAGGGAGAGAGAGAGAAATGGGGGGAGAGAGAGAGGGACAGAGAAAGAGAGGGAGAGGGACAGGGAGAGAGTGAGGAACAGGGGGAGAGAGGGAGAGGGACAGGGAGAGAGAGACAAAACAGGGGGAGCGAGAGAGGGACAGGGAAAGAGAGGGAGAGGGACAGGGAGAGAGAGAGGAACAGGGTGAGAGAGAGAGGGACAGGGAAAGAGAGGGAGAGGGACAGGGAGAGAGAGAGAGGGACAGGGAGAGAGAGAGGAACAGGGTGAGAGAGAGAGGGACAGGGAGAGAGAGAGAAACAGGGGGAGCGAGAGAGGGACAGGGAAAGAGAGGGAGAGGGACAGGGAGAGAGAGAGGAACAGGGTGAGAGAGAGAGGGACAGGGAAAGAGAGGGAGAGGGACAGGGAGAGAGAGAGGAGCAGGGTGAGAGAGAGAGGGACAGGAGGAGGAGAGGGAGAGGGACAGGGCAGAGAGAGAGAGGAGCAGGGTGAGAGAGAGAGGGACAGGGAGAGAGAGAGGAGCAGGGTGAGAGAGAGAGGGACAGAAGGAGAGAGAGAGGAGCAGGGAGAGAGAGGGAGAGGGACAGGGAGAGAGAGAGGAGCAGGGTGAGAGAGAGAGGAGCAGGGAGAGAGAGGGAGAGGGACAGGGAGAGAGAGAGGAGCAGGGTGAGAGAGAGAGGAGCAGGGAGAGAGAGAGGAGCAGGGTGAGAGAGAGAGGGACAGGGAGAGAGAGAGGAGCAGGGAGAGAGAGGGAGAGGGACAGGGAGAGAGAGAGGAGCAGGGTGAGAGAGAGAGAGGGACAGGGAGAGAGAGAGGAGCAGGGTGAGAGAGAGAGGGACAGGGAGAGAGAGAGGAGCAGGGTGAGAGAGAGAGGGACAGGGAGAGAGAAAGAGACAGGGCAAAAAGAAAGAGGGACACTAAGCAGGAGTAACTGCTCCCTACAGCTGGAGAAATGTAGGGGTACTGGGGGGCAGAACTGACCCCACCATAGACTCTGAGAATCAGGCACTGAAACGAGAGGTCATCTGAAACCCACAGTGCACCCCACACCACTAACACACACACACACACACACACACACTCTCTCACACACACACACACACACTCGCAAGCACACACATACTCGCGCACACACACACACACACACACACACACACACACACACACACACACAAACACACACATACTCACACACACTCGTACACACATCCACACACACATATTCTTGCTCACACACACACACGCACACACACACATACCTCCCCCATGCTCACTGCTCAGAGTTGTTGTACATGATATTAGGAGACAGCAGAGCCCCAAGACCAGGGTGACCCAACAGCACAGGGTCTGCAGCCTGCTTGGTGTGCCCATCCCAGGGGACACCAGGAGGCGCACTGGAGCCCAGGACAGAGAGGAGGGGCAGCCCCCATCCCAGAGAGGAGGGGTTGCCCACATCCCAGAGGAGAGGGGGTGCACTAGAGCCCATCCCAGGGACAGGGGGCACACTACAGCCTGGAGCAGAGAGGAGGGGCAGCCCCCATCCCAGAGGGGAGGGTCCTTCAGTGTCTCACCTCACCGCTCTGATCACTGCTCTGAGTGCCGGTGTCAGGTCCTCCACTGTGACATCACAATGGCAGCCCTTCTCATCAAATCCATCATCCGCCCCCAGAGTGGCATCAGCTGGGAGAGAGAGAGAGAGAGGGAGAGAGTGTCATCAGTTCACCTGAAACTACTAACGTTATTAACACCTTTCTCTCAACAGAGTTTCAACAAAACCAATTAGGCGTAAATATGGTTGTAACAAAAAATTAATAATATATATCATGAATCAGCCAATAAAGTAGGTCTTACTAAAAAAAGCTCTGCATCCAAACAGAGACTGAAAAAAGAAGAGTGGTTTGACGAGGACTGCAGAAATATCAGGAAAGAATTAAGACTGCTATCCAATAAAAAACACCGTCAGCCACTCAACACAGAAATGCGACAAAATTATGTTGAAAAACTAAGAGAATACAAAAAGACCCTAAAAGAAAAGAAAAGGATACATTATAATACAAAACTACAAGAAATTGAAGACTCCATTGATCAAAATCAGTTCTTGAAAAAATGTATGCTTTGGAAATAATTACATTTGTATTTCATGCCAATAAAGCAACTTGAATTGAATTGAACTGTATTGAGAGAGTGGAGTGAGAGAGAGAGAGAGAGAGAGAGAGTATTCCTATTCCTGTTTGTGTGTGTACGCTTTGGCAATAAGTACAAATGTATTTCATGCCAATAAAGCATTTTGAATTTGAATTTGAGAGAGAGAGACTGCTTAGAGAGTGGCTGCTTAAAGAATGAGCTCTAAAAAATATCAAACAAATATAGTGTTTAGATGTGAAACAAAATACATATAATCGATAAAAAGCAGAATTAAAGAAAAGAAGAAGAACACAGAAGGAGGGAATATAATAAAAAACAAAAGAAGAAAAGGAAATAAATTAAATACGGACATAACAAGGGAAGACACAAAGCTATAAGAAAGCTAGGAGCAAAGCTAAGCTATAAGTCAATGTCAAAGGAAATAAAAGGCAAAGGTAAGCCTTGGGAGAAACTGTATAAATTAGTCATAAATTAGAACATTTGGATAAATATATACATATTTTCGTTAATTAAAAGTAATAATATAGTATCTAATACAGTAAAAAGAAAATCTGATAGCTTTAGCAAAGCTCAATAGATTTAACAGAGGTGGGTAAGAAGCTAACCCAAGGCTAGAAGGAGTGGCAGTTAAAGCTGTTGAAAAGTATCAATTTTCTGAGCTGTCACCATGGTAACCAAGCACGCTGCTGTGGAGATTCCATACCCTCCTAAGCTGAGAACTGCAAAGGCTAAGAAGAAGCATAAACTAAATGTAATGAGAAACAACCCCAAAACCCTGTATGTGGACTTTGCTGAAAAGGCAAACAATAAGGTTAAAAACAATTTAATTTTTTTCACAAATAACACCGAGGCCTGCCACAGTGTTGTATGTAAGCACTACCCTCATATTCAGAAGGGAGGGATAGGAAAGGGGAGCAAAATAACAGAAGACAAACATTTGGACAGCATAGTGCTAAATGTGAACACTTACACAAATGGGACTATTCTCATACAAAGTGCTACTGAGGCCAGTCTGGAAGCTTTTGAGAAACACTTCCCTGCCCTGAAAGAGGAGGCAGAGAAGGAGAAGTGTCCCCTCACGCTCCCCACAGAGCTAGAGGATTCAGATTCAGAGGAAACCACACCCACCACTGTACCTAACCTGCCCTGTGCTGCCCCCGCTTCTCCCCGATCTGACACCCAGCACATGAGGGAGACCCTGGCCTTGCTCGAGCTGGAGTTTGCAGAGTTCAGAGAGCTCACTATGGCCAGGTTTTCCGAAGCATATCTCCCTCTGCAACAGCAGGATGAGCAGAACCAGCAGAGCAGAGAGAACAGCACAGCCATCGCTGCCCTGAGAGCAGAGATCGCAGAACTGAGACAGAACAACCAGGCCCTGAGAGCCCAGCTGGCCTCTGTGAAAGAGGAGACGCAGCACAGGGAAAGATCATTCATCATGGAGCTACAGGATCTGAGAGAGCAGCTACAGACACACACATGCACACCCTGTACTGCCCATTCAAACACAGCACACAGACCAACACCCCCTCAGACACCCCCCCCCTCCCTGACGCACAGCCCACCCCCAAGGTACAGCCCCCTTCTGCAACACAGCCCCCCACCAGCAGAACACCTGGTCCACAAGTGGGCCTTCTCATGGACTCAAATGGGAAGTTTATTGACCCCAATAAGCTTTTTCCTGGTAAGCAGGTAAAGGCGACCCGCTGCAGTAACACAGCCCGCGCCCTGGAGCTGCTCAAACGGGACATGCTGGGAAGCCCTCACTATGTTATACTGCACACCGGCACCAATGACCTGCCCCGCCTGCGCCAAAACACCTCCCACGCAGTGAGGAGGATGGCAGAGAAAGCCTCCCGAGAGTTCCCTGAATCTCGCGTGGTCATCTCCACACTGCTGCCACGGACTGATGTCCCCCCCCATGTCATCAAGGACATTAATGCGGAGATCGCCAGAGGCTGCGCTGCACTGCCCAATGTGCACCTGGTTCGCCACCCCACCATCGGCCCCTGGTACCTCTACGATGGATTGCATCTAGACAAGGAAGGTATCAAAGTCTTTTCTAAAACGCTAAAAGACGTGGCACTGGGACGCAATCCATCCAGCCCCCCCTCCACCATCAACAGGCCCCATCTCAGGCATCAGCCCCCCCCATGCCGTCGGTCACCATCCTCGGGCCCCACATCAGCCTGACAGCAGCGGACATCACTCCAAAATCCTGCGCCCACCCAGCACCCCGCAGCCCCCCACAAGGCCCCCACCCCCCAGAGCACACCCCCACCAACACCAGCCCAGCTACGCTGCAGCCCTTACAATGGCCCCTGTCCCACCTGCCCCTCCTTCTGAGCTAGGTGAGATCAAACACCTGCTCAGTGTCCTGTGTGATACGTTGCTAAACTAATATGAATTTATATCTGTGAATACATATGTGATGTGAATATATATCATCTAATATGTGAGTATACAGTATAAACCAGTTATACTGTGTACTATACAAATACTAAGTAAAAAAAAAAAGACATAAATGAAAAAAAACAGTAGTTTATTATCAACTATGTATTTTGTTTCACTCGAAATGCTGTGAATGATTAAAATGAGTTCATTCTGTATAAGCTGTTGGAACATACAGGGTCTGTGGTCTTCTGTGTTTGGGCTGAAGACCCTGAATTCCTCAAAAACATTTCTCATGCTGACATTTTAATTTTTGTTGAAACTTGGTGCCGAGAAGATACCGTCACCCACTACCCCTCAGGTTATGGTGAAATTATAGTGCCCTCTATAAAATTAAAAACAGTGCGACATGGCAGAGACTCCGGAGGGATACTGGTGTGGTACAAAGAGGAACCGGCTAAATACATCACCAAAGCAGTAACCAAAAAAGAACAATCCCATTTATGGTTAAAATTGAATAAAGAAATTGCAGATTGGGAAAAATATATATTCCTGTGTGCAGCTTATGCTGCCCCACATGAATCCCCCTATTATAATGAGGAATTCTTCAACGCTCTGCATACAGAAATATGCCATTTCCAGGCCCAGGGAAATGTGCTACTGTGTGGCGACCTTAACGCCAGAACAGGAACAGAACCCGACTGTATCGATCCCCAAGGAAACAATCATGTGTTTGGAAACACCCCTTTGTACATTATACCAACCACTACAAAAAGAAATGACCCAGACAATATAATAAATAAGAATGATAGGGGGTTAGTGCATCTCTGTCAAACCTTAGGCCTGTACATCCTTAATGGCAGGATCAGAGGGGACTCTTTCACATACTGCTCAGCTCTTGGGACTCGTGTTGTGGACTATGCTGTCACTGACATGGACCCTTCCTCCTTTAGTGCATTCACTGCCAGGCAAACCCCCCTTTCAGACCATAATCAAATCAATGTGTTTCTGAAAAGATTTAGACAATCCAGAAACTCATACACATAGCCCTGTAAGCTATATAAACTTATCAATCGTACAGATGGGCTGAAACAAGCACAGATGAATTCACAAAAGCAATGAGATCAGCTGAATTAACTAACTCTATTAACACGTTCATCAATACTCCCTACCAAAATAACAGAGAAGGCTTAAATCTGGCTGTTACTAATATCAATTATATTTTCCAGAAAACAGCAAATAAAGCTAAACTAAAAGTTCATAATAAAAGAAAGCTGAACAAAAATGAAAATTAGTTTTTGATATTGAATGCAAAAATATTTGAAAAAACCTAAGAAAATTATCAAACCAAAAACATAACCAACCATACAACTCTGATTTACACCTCAGGTACTCTCAAACTCTTAAAAAATATAAAAACATCCTAAAACAGAAAAAACAAAAATACATAAATAAAACTCTGAATGATATTGAAGAATCAATTAATCAAAACCAGTTTTGGGATTTGTGGAACAATTTAAGCACAGCAAAACAACCGAATGAACACCTAAACAAATTGGAACAACCATCAAGGATAATCAAAATCCACTGGATAAACCAATTTCCCACAAAGAACTGATCGAAAAGCTCCAGTCTCTAAAATCAAGAAAATCATGTGGCCTTGATGGAATTAGAAATGAAAAATAGCACCCCAGAAATGCATGAAGCTCTGCTTAAATTGTTCAACCAAGTACTGAGTTCAGGATACTTTCCTGACATTTGGAACCGGGGGCTTATATCCCCAATTTAGAAAAGTGGAGACAAATTAGACCCCAATAATTACAGAGGCATTTGTGTAAGCAGTAATCTGGGGAAGGTATTTTGTAGTATCATTAATTAAAGAATTGTAACCTTCCTTAACGAACACAATGTCCTGAGTAAAAGTCAAATTGGATTTCACCCAAATCATCGTACCACTGATAATATTTACACCCTACACACCCTAATAAATAAACGCGTCCACAAAACAAAAAATGGAAAAATCTTTGCATGCTTCATTGATTTCAAGAAAGCATTTGACTTGATTTGGCATGATGGATTATACTACAAAATTCTCCAAAGTGGTGTAGGGGGTAAAGTTTATGATATAATTAAATCAATGTACTCAGAAAATAAATGTGGAGTGAAAATTGGTGACCAAGAACAGAGTTCTTCACACCAAAACAGGGAGTGAGGCAGGGCTGTAGCCTGAGTCCAACACTGTTCAATATTTACATCAATGAGTTAGCAATGCAGTTGGAACAGTCTACAGCCCCGGGCCTCCTCCTACATGACACGGAAGTAAAATTCTTACTCTACACAGATGACCTGGTTCTGCTCTCTCCCACTGAAGAAGGGTTACAGCAGAACCTAGCTCTGGTGGAGGATTTGTGTCAGAACTGGGCACTGACAGTAAACTTAAAAAAGACAAAAATAATGATCTTCCAGAAAAAAGCCAGATGTCAGAAAAACAGGTTCCAGTTTTTCTAGGCAACACCGCCCTAGGTTGCACTCTAAATTATACCTACCTTGGTCTGACAATTACAGCATCAGTGAGCTTTAACAGGGCAGTGAATGCTTTAAAAGAAAAAGCTCGAAGAGCACTCTATGCTATAAAAAGAAAACTTCAAAAAAATTTAATACCAATTAAAATCTGGTTAAAAATCTTTGATAGTGTTATTCAGCCCATTGCACTGTATGGAAGTGAGGTATGGGGTCCACTCAGTCAGCAGAACTATTCCAAATGGGACAAGCATCCAATAGAGACCCTGCATGTAGAATTTTGTAGCAACATCCTACAAGTACAAAGGAAAACATCAAATAATGCATGCAGGGCAGAATTAGGCAATTATCCATTAATGATTCACATCCAAAAAAGAGCATTAAAATGCTGGATGCACCTCAATTCAAGTCCCCAAGACACATTGCAATTTAAGGCAATGAAAGCCCAAGAGCTCAGTCATGAAAAGAGTCCCCTCAGTCAGCTGGTAATGAAGCTGACTAACCCATTAACCCAACTAACACAAATCACAGACCAGCTTCATACCAGCAATGCTTGCCAACAAATCAAAGTAAACCAAGTAATGAATCAGACCAAAATCTCTTATCTGGAATATTGGGATAATGTAGCCTAACCAAAACACAAAACAAACTAGACTGGTATCGGACCCTAAAAAGAGACTACAAATTGGCTGAGTATCTCTTCTCTGTCAGAGACACAAAGCAGAGGCAGATCCTGACCAAGTACAGGCTCAGTGACCACACACTTGCAATTGAAAAAGGCAGACACCGGAATACATGGTTACCAAAAGAACAACGTATATGTGGTCACTGTAAGACAGGAGAGGTGGAAAAAGAGATGCACTTTCTCCTACATTGTGAAAAATATTCAGAAATTAGGACACATTACTTCAACAAATTTTCTCTAATTATAAAGGACTTCCTTTCCCAAACAAATGAGAAAAACATGCAAATCCTGCTAGGAGAAAGGCCAACAGCTCCACTAGCAGCAAAGTACATCTCGGCCTGCCATAATCTGAGGGACACTGGTTGACCACCACGAATATATTTATTTTAATTATTAATTAATTCCCATCTTTTTTTTCCATTTTCTTTTTTCTACATTATTATTATAATTATTATTACTATTATTATTTTTTTATTTATTATTATTGTTATTGTTATTATTATATAGCCTACTCGCTGTGGCCATTACCACACTGTTAATTGCATTGTTGTCGTTACCACAATGTTCATGTTGTTTGTATTCCTATTCCTGTTTCTGTGTGTACGCTTTGGCAATAAGTACAAATGTATTTCATGCCAATAAAGCATTTTGAATTTGAAAATTTGAGAGAGAGAGAGAGTGAGAGAGAGTGAGAGAGCCAGAGAAAGTGAGAGAGAGGGAGAGAGGGAGAGAGGAGCGAGAGAGAGAGAGAGAGAGCGAGAGAGAGAGAGAGAAGGTGGGACCCATTATGTCATGACCTCAGATGTAAAAGTGCAATCGTTTCCTCCAGGACCACAGGCTGCTCACTTCATTAACCTGAACCAGTGGAGCCAGAAATAAACACACACACCTGAACAAATCAATGGATCAATGACTAAACATAATGAAAACATTCCTGAATCAAGCAGCCTTCCAACTCGCAATAAATGGGACTGGAATCAGCAATAATTAAATTATTTCACTGGCCAGTTTTTTGATGACAATGACGAAGACAACATGGTGAAAATGCCTTTTTGGAATGATAACGATGACTAATTCCTTTTGAATTTTAAATGAGGAAAATATGACAAAATGAAAACAGACACAGACAATTTTTTTTGCGGTTGCTTTGTTGCACATATAAATACAATACAATGGCTTTACATAAACACCTGCCACTAAACACTAAATGCATGTAGAATTCGACAGTGGCGCGTAACTCATTCACTCTTACTTTGGTGCGTGACCTTTTGCCGACATTTTCTATGAAAAAAATATTGTAGTTCAAGTCAATTCATGGTGATACTACATGATACTACAACTCCCATGAGCGCTGGGTGCGCATCTCATTGGCTATCTAATCGCTTGCCCCTCTCCCCTCATCAGTGGGAGAAGGTGAGCTTGGCCGAAATCAAACATCCGAGCCACGCGGCTCCAACCGCTTACTTTTGACCTCCTTTCGTATTACTGAACGCCGAACGGGACAAAAATACATCACATTTACGTCTGGAATCCCGCATTGTTAATGTGGGTGCACAGTTTAACCAACAAAGAGCTTTCAGTTTTCGAATAATTCATGTTTTATGTAAGTCTTTAAAGTCTTCATTGCCTCCAAAAAAGTGAAGCTGTTTTGTGGCAGTGATGTTGACGCTGCAGGTGGACATCGCTGTACGGACATGTGAAGCAGAGTTCAGTCATGTACAATGGACATGCACTAGGTAGTCACAACTAACATGTTGTTACAAACACGCTGAGTATGTTACAGAGTATTTATATTCAAGGCATTTACTGGAGAAAAGGTACTTAAATGGGGTTAGGACTAAAATGTGACAAATACTTGGTTCTTTTCATAACCTAAAATAAAAATGATTTTAGTCATTTGTGTCTTGACTAAAAGTAATGATTAAAATATGACTAAAACTGGAAAGCGTTTTACTCAAAAGACTAAAACCATGACTAAATCAAAAACTGGTTGCAAAAACAACACTGCCTTACAGTAAACTATTTGGTACAGTTTAGAAGTTGTTAAAACATTTCTAGTTAAAAATTTATTCCAAATAGATTTCCACACAAAACATGTGTACTTATTCAGATCTTTAAACCAATCTATAGTCCTTGTTCTGAGTGTCCCCACATTAGCGGCCTGATTGTGAAACTATAAATTTCAAACATATTTTCAGTTATTTGCAAATCTTGGTAATCATGCAATGAATATTTATGAGGAGATGCTTCAGCAAATGCCACACATGCTGCTTGTCATACATTCTCCATTTTTAATGTAGGTTGTCCTCTTGACATTAATCAGGGTTTGCTAACAATACTATAATAGGACGAGAAAATGTCCATTTTCCCCTTTTACTTTGCCACATGTGTCAAATCCCAAAAGGCATTCATCTCTAAACAATCATTCAGAAGGGTTTTGACTTTTGTTTTAGCTTAGCTGGGGGACCTCTCACATGGTGTGCTGTCTGTCCCAAGAACCCTTGCACTGTACAGTAAACAATTCAGTTGGCTAATGCTAAGGACACAAGTAGACAGAAATACTTGCTCTGGTCTAGGTGTCTAAATGCTAGTTCTACGGCTAGTTCTAAATGATTTGGTTCTCTGTTAGTTCTCTGTTAAAACTGTCAAATAAATGGACTCAGTGACCTAGTCGCCAGTAGGAAGGTGATTGGTCTCTTACCCTCGGGCGTAGCGCGTGATTGGCTCTTGAGGCGGAGCGAGGGGCGGAAGCGGGTGCGGTCGTTGAAGCTCCAGCTCTTCTGCACCTTGGCGGGGCTGTTCCCCTCCGTGGCCATGTCCGCGCCAGGAGAGCGCCGGTCGCTCACCGACGTCTGCCGGCTCTTTATGGTCTGACCGCGCGGGCTGGCCATGCGCACGCGCTCCTTAAAGCTCAGCTTCTGGCTGCGGGGCGGGGGGGGGGGGGAGGGAGCAGGGAGGGAGGGAGGGAGGGAGGGAGGGAAAGAGAGAGAGGTTGTGTGACTTTGTGCCTCAGGACAGACTGCAGAACAGGTGTGGAGAGATGCCTTGCCTCTGAACGCAAAGAGAAGCTACGCAAGCCCTTTTCGTAAACGGGACCATTTGCCCTCCACAACCCTATCGGCTGATATGTTTATATTAGAATGCTGCTACACATTTACGTGGTTAACATGTTCAATTTAGTTTACTTATTATGTTCTTATCTGATTAGAGCCCTACATGCATGCACGCCTTCTAATGGGGGGGGGCAGAATAAAGGGAAGAGTCTGTCACTGTCCTGTGAGCATAAAGGGGGGGGGGGGGGGGGGCGTGGGTGGGGAGCTGTCTCGCCCACGCTCTCCCGGCTCTAACATGTAAAGGACCATCGGAGACCAGCATGCATTGCAGCAGGCACAGAACAAGGGCAGCGGTTGCTGTAACAGCAGACAAGATGCTCAAGGCAAAATCTACATTTTTTAAGATTCCTTTTTTGTTCTTGACTAGAATAAATGGTTGAGAGCAAAGCCATGCCTGGATCTGCCTCAGGGTGGATTAGCTAGGATAAGGGATGGCACAGAGGGTGTGGCCATATGATTGACAGGGTGATGGAATCTTCGTTGCTGGAATGAATTTCAAATATTGCGGTAGGCTTTTACCCCCTGGGTGTGCTGTGACACAGGAATGAAGGGTGGACTGATAGAATGATGGTGGGAGGGGTGGCTTAAGGTGGGGCATGGGTGTGGAGGGCATGGAGGGCATGGAGGTGTGGCAGGGCATGGCAGGGTGTGGAGGGCGTGGAGGGTGTAGCAGGGTGTGGAGGGCGTGGGGTGTGTGGAGGGTGTGGCAGGGTGTGGAGGGCATGGGGTGTGTGGAGGGTGTAGGTTGTGTGGAGGGTCTGGCAGGGTGTGGAAGGCATGGGGTGTGTGGAGGGAGTGGCAGGGTGTGGGGTGTGTGGAGGGTGTGGCAGGGTGTGGAGGGCATGGAGTGTGTGGAGGGTGTGGCAGGGTGTGTGGAGGGTGTGGCAGGGTGTGGAAGGCATGGGGTGTGTGGAGGGAGTGACAGGGCATGGGGTGTGTGGAGGGTGTAGGGTGTGTGGAGGGTGTGGCAGGGTGTGGGGTGTGAGGAGGGTGTGGTAGAGTGTGGAGGGCGGTGTGTGTGGGAGGGTGTGGGGTGTTGGCAGGGGGGGTGTGGCAGGGCATGACAGGGTGTGGCAGGGTGTGGAGGGTGTGGCAGGGCATGGCAGGGTGTGGCAGGGTGAGGGTGGACGGCAGGGTGTGGGGGGTGGCAGGGCATGGAAGGGTGTGGCAGGGGTGTGGAGGGTGTGGAGGGTGTGGATGTGTGGAGGGTGTGGCAGGGTGTGGAAGGCGTGGAGTGTGTGGAAGGTGTGGCAGGGTGTGGAGGGCGTGGGATGTGTGGAGGGTGTGGCAGGGTGTGGAGGGCATAGGGTGTGTGGAGGGTGTAGGGTGTGTGGAGGGCGTGGCAGGGTGTGGAGGGTGGGGCAGGAGTTTGAGACAGGAACATGCAGAAAGTCGTGCAGGAACTCATGCAGCATGCAGCAGAAAAGAGCAGGACCTCTCTTCACACAGAGCAGCTTTCATGACTGTCATGAATGAGCAAAGCTATGCTTGCTTTACACACAGCTTATAATTAAATACAGTACTTATGCTACCCTACCACGTCAAAGGTCGCCTAACTGAGCTAAGCTCAAGCCAAGATGTTTATAGTTTATCAGTCAAAACCCTCCTGAATGCTTCTTTCATATTTTGAGTTGACTTTGCAACAATTTCTTGGTTAGGCTGAAAAAAAAAACATTCATATACAGAGTGCTTTATTTTTACATGTGATGATTTCAAAGAGAATTTGAAGAGGAATGATTCCACCCTATGGGCTATTCCATCATCCGCTAAACTTACAAGCAGGTTGCACAACGTCACGCATTACACCGCCACAACGTCACACACGAGTTGCGGGTTGCAAAACGTCACACACTCCACTGCCACAATGTCACACACTGACAGTGGCACTGCTACAACGTCACACACTGACAGAGGCACGGCTACAACGTCACACACTGACAGTGGCACTGCTACGTCACACACTGACAGTGGCACTACTACAACGTCACACACTGACAGTGGCACTACTACAACGTTACACACTGACAGTGGCACTGCTACAACGTCACACACTGACAGTAGCACTACTACCACGTCATGCACTGACAGTGGCACTGCTACAACGTCACACACTGACAGTGGCACTACTACAACGTCATGCACTGGCAGTGGCACTGCTACATCACACACTGACAGTGGCACTGCTACAACGTCACACACTGGCAGCGGCACTGCTACATCACACACTGACAGTGGCACTGCTACATCACACACTGACAGTGGCACTGCTACATCACACACTGACAGTGACACTGCTACAACGTCACACACTGACAGTGGCACTGCTACATCACACACTGACAGTGGCACTACTACAACGTTACACACTGACAGTGGCACTGCTACAACGTCACACACTGACAGTGGCACTACTACAACGTTACACACTGACAGTGGCACTGCTACAACGTCACACACTGACAGTGGCACTGCTACATCACACACTGACAGTGGCACTGCTACAACGTCACACACTGACAGTGGCACTGCTACAACGTCACACACTGGCAGTGGCACTGCTACATCACACACTGACAGTGGCACTACTACAACGTCATACACTGACAGCGGCACTGCTACATCACACACTGACAGTGGCACTACTACAACGTCACACACTGACAGTGGCACTGCTACATCACACACTGACAGTGGCACTACTACCATGTCACACACTGGCAGTGGCACTGCTACATCACACACTGACAGCGGCACTACTACAACGTTACACACTGACAGTGGCACTGCTACAACGTCACACACTGACAGTGGCACTGCTACAACGTCACACACTGACAGTGGCACTGCTACGTCACACACTGACAGTGGCACTGCTACATCACACACTGACAGTGGCACTGCTACAACGTCACACACTGACAGTGGCACTGCTACAACGTCACACACTGGCAGTGGCACTGCTACATCACACACTGACAGTGGCACTACTACAACGTCACACACTGACAGCGGCACTGCTACATCACACACTGACAGTGGCACTACTACAACGTTACACACTGACAGTGGCACTGCTACATCACACACTGACAGTGGCACTACTACCATGTCACACACTGGCAGTGGCACTGCTACATCACACACTGACAGCGGCACTACTACAACGTTACACACTGACAGTGGCACTGCTACAACGTCACACACTGACAGTGGCACTGCTACAACGTCACACACTGACAGTGGCACTGCTACGTCACACACTGACAGTGGTTAAAATTTCATTAAATTCCAGACATGTTGACTTCAGTGAACTTTACACCCCAAAGCCTATCAGCTTCAGCTGAGGCTTGCAGAACTGGCTGGGCATTAGGAAACAGGAGTGCGGGCTGTGCACATGATGGCAATAAAAGAGTTTATCTTCCGAAGGTCCGAACTGAGAATGTGCTTGTGTGTCCAATCCGTTCAAATTTTTCAGGCAGCCGGCAGGACTAGCTTCTGACAGGCAGGGTCCAAATCCTATACTTAATAACCGCACCACAAAACCCGCCCAAACAACATACTCTCTGACAGGCACCGTCCAAATCCTACATCCATTAACGGCACCACAAACCCCCCCAAACAACACACTCTCTGACAGGGCAGGAGGAGTAGAAAACGGAGCATTTGTAAGGCATTAGGTAGCTCTGGTTGTCCATGCACCTGAGGTTAGTTTGCATTCCCAAAGACCATGTGACTGAGTGAGGGATGCTGGGTACCTATGTATCCGTGTGGTATATCTCCGGAGAAGCTTCTGTTTATTATTAAGAACCCTACTAGGAATGAGGGGACATAGATGATCATGTGTTATTTCATCACAAATTGCCTTGCCTTTTTCATCAGCAGTAAAAATAGTCAGCATTTCATATAGCTACAGTTAAAATAATATCATATCATATTCATAGCAATCCTTCAGATGAATCCCTTAAAGTCACACATTTACCACAACTATATAGCACAGAAAAAAAGTAAAAAGAAATGACCTTCGCCTTTTAGCAGGTAATTTTCTGCTTTATGTACTTATGTGAGAGCTATGCTGAAAGAGGCCCAATTATAGGGGCAATTTATAACTAATGAGTGAAAACATGAAAACCCTGCATATAATTACAGTCTCAAAAGCCTGTATAATGAGTTAATTTTCACCCACCACATCAGCTGCTGCAGAAAACAATAATCCAAGAATAAAAAAGCCTGTGCTAAGAGCAAGGAGCTCTGAGCTTGAATAGCAGGGATAATGAGCCAGTCTGCATGTGACCTGCTGCACTGTGACTGACCTGCAGCACTGTGACCTGCTGCACTGTGACTGACCTGCTGCACTGTGACCTGCTGCACTGTGACCTGCTGCACTGTGACCTGTTGCACTGTGACTGACCTGCAGCACTGTGACCTGCTGCACTGTGACTGACCTGCAGCACTGTGACTAACGTGCTGTACTGTGACCTGCTGCCCTGTGACTGACCTGCAGCACTGTGACCTGCTGCCCTGTGACTGACCTGCAGCACTGTGACCTGCTGCACTGTGACTGACCTGCTGCACTGTGACCTGCTGCACTGTGACTGACCTGCTGCACTGTGACCTGCTGCACTGTGACTGACCTGCAGCACTGTGACCTGCTGCACTGTGACTGACCTGCTGCACTGTGACCTGCTGCACTGTGACTGACCTGCTGCACTGTGACCTGCTGCACTGTGACTGACCTGCTGCACTGTGACCTGCTGCACTGTGACTGACCTGCTGCACTGTGACCTGCTGCACTGTGACTGACCTGCAGCACTGTGATTGACCTGCAGCACTGTGACTGACCTGCAGTACTGTGACCTGCTGCACTGTGACTGACCTGCAGCACTGTGACCTGCTGCACTGTGACTGACCTGCTGCACTGTGACCTGCTGCACTGTGACCTGCAACACTGTGACTGACCTGCTGCACTGTGACCTGCAACACTGTGACTGACCTGCTGCACTGTGACCTGCAGCACTGAGACTGACCTGCAGCACTGTGACCTGCATCACTGTGACTGACCTGCAACACTGTGACTGACTTGCAACACTGTGACTGACCTGCTGCACTCTGACCTGCAGCATTGTGACTGACCTGCAGCACTGTGAACTGCTGCACTGTGACTGACCTGCTGCACTGTGACCTGCATCACTGCGACTGACCTGCAGCACTGTGACCTGCTGCACTGTGACTGACCTGCAGCACTGTGACTAACGTGCTGTACTGTGACCTGCATCACTGCGACTGACCTGCAGCACTGTGACCTGCTGCACTGTGACTGACCTGCAGCACTGTGACCGACCTGCAGCACTGTGACCTGCTGCACTGTGACTGACCTGCTGCACTGTAACTGACCTGCAGCACTGTGACCTGCTGCACTGTGACTGACCTGCAGCACTGTGACTGACCTGCAGCACTATAACGTGCTGCACTGTGACTGACCTGCAGAACCATGACTGACCTGCTGCACTGTAACTGACCTGCAGCACTGTGACCTGCAGCACTGTGACTGACCTGCAGCACTATAACGTGCTGCACTGTGACTGACCTGCAGCACTGTGACCTGCTGCACTGTGACTGACCTGCTGCACTGTGACCTGCTGCACTGTAACTGACCTGCAGCACTGTGACCTGCTGCACTGTGACTGACCTGCAGCACTGTGACTGACCTGCTGCACTGTGACCTGCTGCACTGTGACTGACCTGCTGCACTGTGACTGACCTGCAGCAACGTGACTGACCTGCAGCATTGTGACTGACCTGCAGCACTGTGACTATCGTGCTGCACTGTGACCTGCTGCACTGTGACTGACCTGCTGCATAGTGAACTGCTGCACTGTGACTGACCTGCTGCACTTTGACCTGCAGCACTGTGACCAATGAGGGAGTTTGGCTTTAAAAGTCAAGGAATCGGATTGGACCTGCCCACTGTCAGTCTTCAGATTCCCCACTTACTTTACGGTAGGCATCCCTCTCAGTCTTTATAGCTACAGCTTTATAATGGCTATAGATTTCACAATGTTCTTTCTGATAGAGGATAACTCTTAAAGGGAACCCACATTGATTTCACCGATAAATTTTGACTTTATTGATGATTTCCAAAAATCAATGAAACCAAACTTGTAGCTGAGAAAACACTTTCTCATGTTTTTGCCCTTCATGCAATATTCCGAGCATTTATTTATCCAAGCTATACAATCCATGTTCCTTGTATTGAATTCATGACAAAATTTTGATATCCCCAAACAATAACAGACATACATATGTTGTCTGAAATTGAACAGTTTTTGGAATTGTTCTGTGTGGTTATATATCAGAGCGAGTATACAAACCTGCTAGTGGACTCGCCCTGGTCCTTCCTTCAGAAGTTAGTAAGAGACAGAGAAGGAACAAAGTTCACAGGATTAATTCTTCAAGTTGGCATGCCCAGCAGTTAAAGACATTAAAATGTGCGACATTCGCATAGATGGTATAAACATGCCATCTTACATGTGTCAACTTCAGACAACGTTCAGAGGAGAAAGAGAGTGCGTGTGCACACATAGCATCAGGCACAAGAGGAAGAAACCACAGGAGGATGAGGAAAAAACTACTGAACTCGTCATGAGGTGCAGACATAGCCCATCATGCTTGCATGCAGGCAGTGCACACCCAGCCTACAGGAGCACTGGCACACACACAGGAAGCTACGGCTGCAGAAAGAGTGTAGGAACCTGTGTGTGTATGTGTGAGTGTGTGTGCATGTGTGTGTGTGTGTGTGTGTGTATATGTGTGGGTATGTGTGAGTGAGTGTGTGTGTGAGTGTTCGTGTGTATGTGTGTGTGTGTGAGTGAGTGTGTGTGCGTATGTGTGTGTGAGTGTGTGTGTGTGCGTGTGTGAGTGAGTGTGTGCGCGTGTGTGAGTGTATGTGTGTGCGTGTGTGAGAGTGAGTGTGTGTGCGTGTGTGAGTGTGAGTGTGCATGTGTGTGTGTGTGAGTATGTGCGTGTGCGTGTGTGTGTGTGAATGTAGATGTGTGGGTGTGTGTGTGATGTGTGTGATGTGTCCTGATCTATGTGGTCACTTCTGGCACTACAATCTTTATTTCGCTCTAGTATGTTTCTTTTGTACCTCTGCACCTGGAACTAATGCACTTGTTGTACGTCGCTCTGGATAAGAGCGTCTGCTAAATGCCTATAATGTAATGTAATGTAATGTGTGAGTGTACATGCGTTGGTGTGTGAGTGAGTGTGTGTGTGTGTGTGTGCATGTGTGTGTGTGAGTGTGTGCGCGTGTGTTTGAGTGTACGTGTGTGTGTGTGTGTGTGAGAGTGAGTGTGTGTGTGAGTGTGCATGTGTGTGTGAGTGTGCGTGTGAGTGTACGTGTGTGTGCGCGTGTTTGAGTGTGTATGTGTGCGTGAATGTACATGTGTGTGTTTGTGTGTGTGAGTATATTTCAGCACATGGCTTGCCCAATATTTCCAGGCTCCAATATGAATAATGAAATAATTACCACCAACATTCATACAAAAAGGAAGCGAAAATATAAACAAGTCTATTTTCCAGGCAACATCGCCTACTGCCGTTAGATGGATCGTGAGTTCCACAGCGCTTTAACAGAAATGAGCAGCCATATCTGTGCTCGCATGAATCTAAAAACGCTCAGCCACACTGGCACAGGTGTGCATGGGGCCACACTGGCACAGGTGTGCATGGGGCTAGACTGGCACAGGTGTGCATGGGGCCACACTGGCACAGGTGTGCATGGGGCCAGACTGGCACAGGTGTGCATGGGGCCACACTGGCACAGGTGTGCATGGGGCCACACTGGCACAGGTGTGCATGGGGCCAGACTGGCACAGGTGTGCATGGGGCCAGACTGGCACAGGTGTGCATGGGGCCACACTGGCACAGGTGTGCATGGGGCCACACTGGCACAGGTGTGCATGGGGCCACACTGGCACAGGTGTGCATGGGGCCACACTGGCACAGGTGTGCATGGGGCCACACTGGCACAGGTGTGCACGAATGCCTGTCTCTGGCCAGCCAGACCACTCAGACAGGAGCCTGGACAATATTGTGCGGTCTGTTTGATGACTGTGAACCTCCATTTAAAAAGACCAATTGAAAAATGAAAAAATAAAACCAAAACAGGAAACTATGTATTGGGGGGGGGGATAAAAAAAACAAAACAAAATAAAAACAAAGGTAGGGAATTAAAAAAGGACAAATTCTGCGGTGGAAGAGAGCTAATCCAACAGAGGCACAAAGGAACAGAAAAGAGGATGTGAAGAAGGAGGGTATTAAGTACGCGCCAGGAGCACAGACACCAAATACGACACCAGCTGCCAGAGTTGTACCTACTTTGCAGGGCTGCAGGTGTGCAGCGCCTTCAAATGAGGCTTCCAGGTAGCGATGGAAACCGAGTTCTCATCAGCCGCATAACTACGCCAAACACACTACGTGCAGAATACACGAGACAAGGGAGAACGGGAAAAAAGGAAAAAAATAAAAAGGAGGAGCACAAGGCCAGAGGGAGCAGGGGTAAGAAACGAAAGAAAAACAGAAAAAAGAAAAATGGAAAGCAGATTAGTACAAACCGATACAAGTCAGGGTTTCAGCATCAGAGCACAGCGTGGATACATGCCTGAGAGCGGGCAGAACACTTTTATAGTACTGCCAGCTGGCACACAGGTAGGCCCGGCTGGCATCGGTGGAGTACAGCCGCCATGCAGCCTGGCACGAGAGGAGACACAGAGGGGCAGAGGGGAACCACAACACAGTAAGGACACGCCCACAACACCGCTGCCCTGCCCCCACGGACGCCCCCTCCTCCCCCCCGAGCCATGCCCCTGACCGATGGACCTGCTCACAAGCAAACGGAGTCAATGTGAACGGAGGGGGCAGTGACACACAGACTCGGGGTGGGGGGGGCACCTCTTCTGAACTGTCCTCTTCATGGACCTGCTGTAAAAAGTCCAGGTTAACGACAATAAAAGCCAATCAAATGGAGCCTGAAACAGGAAGTGCAGGAACATGGAGGGCTTCAGGCAGGGATTCCAACGCTCAGCTCTAATTACCCTACATTACTCTGCTGGAGAGGAGCAGTCTTCTTTCAGCAACCATCATCTAATATTATCCAATATTAATGATGATATAAAACACAAGATGACAGTTACTGAGCTTCTCTTGTGCCATAGGAAACAGGTGCCATTGATCAGGAGGCACTGATTTCCTCATAGATATATCTAAAAGCTATTTCCAGTAAATTAGTTTCTGTTCTTCCTTTCTGCAGGGTTAAATGAAAGTTTCAAATACAACAATTGTCAATTTGAATAGAACAAGGTTCAAACAAGGTTCAAATGCCGAACTTGAAGCATTGGCCAGGGACTGACAGTAGGGACTGATTAGCATTGAGGCATACTCTAGCTATTGGCAGATTTTCTCTCAGAAGCTTGGGTGACTGACTCCAAACTCAGAGGAGGGAACAAGGAATGGCTAACGTGATGGACAGATCCTGCGAAGGGAACTAGGGACACCCAGACTTCAGTCTTTGGCCAAGATTAAATCAACGATAATGACGAAAAGGCTCAGTACTCCAAAAAAGCAGATCAAAGCTGAGTTCAAAAGGCCTGGAGCCTATTACAGAACTGGAGCGAACGCTGCATTCCCTTTGAGAGACTGAGTGATCAGGGGTAACTTGTGCACCTGCTCTGCTACAATGCACCAGTAACCTGGGAATCATAGCTGAGGAACGATAGCTAGACCTGGGTGGGAAAGCAGAGTAAGACAGCAGGACAGAACAATGTGAGTACGGGTCAGATGAAGGTTCTCCAGCAGGGAAACCTAGCAGAACAACATGAGTATGGGTCAGATGAAGGTTCTCCAGCAGGAAAACCTAGCAGAACAATGTGAGTACGGGTCAGATGAAGGTTCTCCAGCAGGGAAACCTAGCAGAACAATGTGAGTACAGGTCAGATGAAGGTTCTCCAGCAGGGAAACCTAGCAGAACAACGTGAGTGTGGGTCAGATGAAGGTTCTCCAGCAGGGAAACCTAGCAGAACAAAATGAGTATGGGTCAGATGAAGGTTCTCCAGCAGGGAAACCTAGCAGAACAATGTGAGTATGAGTCTGATGAAGGTTCTCCAGCAGGAAAACCTAGCAGAACAATGTGAGTATGGGTCAGATGAAGATTCTCCAGCAGGGAAACCTAGCAGAACAACATGAGTATGGGTCTGATGAAGGTTCTCCAGCAGGGAAACCTAGCAGACCAGAAGTCCACAGGAGAACACAAACACAGGGGAACACATGCAAACAGAACCAGAGAAAGGTTTAGATTTATTTTGGTGGAAACAGTACCTACTGTAACACAGAATGCGTGTCAGTGCTCCTTTGCAGACAGCAGGGGGTGCTGTGGACAGGTGTTTACCTGGATCAGGCTGGCAGCAGGGTTTCTCCGCTTCTCAAAGTGCTTCTGTCTGTGCTGCTCCTGGACCTTCAGTGCAAACCCTGATCCCAGAATTCCCTGCAAATGACATCACACCATGGTACGTCACAACGCATCAAACCTTCATTTTCCTCTGGCAAACCCTCCATTCTATTTAGATTATTCTGCTGATGGTGCAGAAGAACTGCTGCAGTGGTAATGATGCTGCTCTCTAACTCCCAGCAGCCTGTCCTCAGAACAGTCGCAGTTCCAAGTCATGCGCCTGCTGTGGTTCGCTCCCTGTGCTCTGGGTCACTGGATAACTGATCTGAGATCTGCCGGCAGTGTGGGAGCACGTCCTCTGCTTTTACAGACTGCTCAGAGGCACAGGGCCAGGAACACGCCAGGAACCTCCACAAACAGGCTTCAGAGTTAAAGTGGAGCTGCTTCCTATGAAGCTAATGACAACAATTTAAAGGGAATGTACAGCGGGAGGCTTATACGGCTGGCCCATAAATCATGGTGTAGAGAGCTTATGCAGCAGTTTCAGTGAGGAGAGGGGCCCACGTTGCTTAAAATAACACCATAGACTGGAAATAGCAATTATGCCTGCACTGGAAGGACATCTGGGGTCTAAACATGTCTGACGTCTCAGTTCAAAGACTGAAGAAGAGAGGCATGCTGGGAAGTGGCAGTAGAAGGCACCTCAGTTTCTCTGCTACAATGACTGAGCTGGTGCAAAACACACACACACACATACACACACACACACACACCACTGCAGGGCATGTAGAACCCTGCTGAAAATCCCAGCTAAGACCAGCTGCACTAAGACTAGCTGCGATTCTGAGCTGGTCTAAACCGTGTATTTGACACTTCCAGCTGGTCATAGCTGGCCTGTGGTCAGTCAAAGCTGGTCCCTAGCTGGACAAATCTGGTCAAAGCTGGTTAAGCTGGTTGAGAAAGCTGGTGGTCTAACTGGTGGACAAGATGACTATGTAGGCTGGTCAGCTGGTGAACAGTGTGAAAAACACAGCTTAATTCAGCTTGACCAGCTTAGGTTGGTTTCAGCTGGAATTTTCGGCAAAGAACGTTCTCAGTTTTTGTATTTAGTCATAAAAAAGTGTGGTGCTGTGGGCGTGTGCTGTGCTTACGTGTGCCCACTGAGCGCTGCGTTTACATGTGCCCACTGAGTGCTGTGTTTACATGTGCCCACTGAGTGCTGTGTTTACATGTGCCCACTGAGTGCTGTGTTTACATGTGCCTGCTGAGCGCTGCGTTTACATGTGCCCACTGAGTGCTGCGTTTACATGTGCCCACTGAGTGCTGTGTTTACATGTGCCCGCTGAGTGCTGTGTTTACATGTGCCCACTGAGTGCTGTGTTTACATGTGCCCACTGAGTGCTGTGTTTACATGTGCCCACTGAGTGCATGTGTGCTGTTTACATGTGCCCCTGATGCGTGCTGTGTTTACATGTGCCCACTGAGCGCTGTGTTTACATGTGCCCACTGAGCGCTGTGTTTACATGTTCCTGAGCGCTGTGATGTGCTGTGTTTACATGTGCCTGCTGAGTGCTGTGTTTTTACATGTGCCTGTGTTTACTGAGTGCGTGTTTACATGTGCCCTGCTGTGTTTACATGTGCCCACTGCTGTGTTTACATGTGCCTGCTGAGTGCTGTGTTTACATGTGCCTGCTGAGTGCTGTGTTTACATGTGCCCCACATGTGCCCGCTGAGTGCTGTGTTTACATGTGCTGTGTTTACATGTGCCCTGCTGAGTGCTGTGTTTACAGCGGTTTACATGTGCCCACTGAGCGCTGTGTTTACATGTGCCTGCTGAGCGCTGTGTTTACATGTGCCCACTGAGCGCTGCGTTTACATGTGCCCACAGAGCGCTGTGTTTACATGTGCCCATTGAGCGCTGGGTTTACATGTGCCCACAGAGTGCTGTGTTTACATGTGCCCATTGAGCGCTGGGTTTACATGTGCCCATTGAGCGCTGTGTTTACATGTGCCCACAGAGCGCTGTGTTTACATGTGCCCATTGAGCGCTGGGTTTACATGTGCCCACAGAGCGCTGTGTTTACATGTGCCCATTGAGCGCTGGGTTTACATGTGCCCACAGAGCGCTGTGTTTACATGTGCCTGCTGGGTGCTGGGCATACGCATGCCCGCTGCGCCAGTGTGTGCCACTCACCGCTGGCAGGGCGAAGAAGGAGATGCCCAGCAGGGCGAAGCCGGCGGACAGCAGGCGGCCTGTCCAGGTCTGCGGTGTCTTGTCCCCGTACCCGATGGTGGTGAGGGTGATCTGCAGATGCAGGGGTGCAGGAGAGACGCCAGGGATTCACATGGACCCACTAACAGATCATGTCACTTTTGGGTCCTGCTATCGCACAAGTCCAAGATGAACCAACTTGGAATTTGACAAATAGAAATGAATTATGTTAAATTATGTGAAAGTTACAATCTTGAAGATTTCAGTTTCGTTCTCTTTGGCGGTACCAATGGCGAGAAGCGGTGATTGCAGGTGTGTTTTTGGACCTCACTTCCCATAGATCCAACCGGATCCAACCAGTGTCGCCTGTGTGACGTCAGTCAGTTGGCACCTGGGCCACGCCAACTATTACACTTATTATTTACTGAATAAAAAATGGTTGTTATAAAAGTAACGTTATGTACACACTCATTCATTGTCTAACATTAGGCTAACTTAAGCTGTCTTTACACTGCCGAGCCGGGTTAAAATGCTGTCCCAGTTTTCCCAAATGGACCCTCCTTGCTTTAACTGCGGTTTGGAATGTACTTCCCAGGCTAAAGTTGGTTCTGAAGGACAATCAAAGCCAAATGCATCACAACACACACAGCAAATCTCTTCGGCCCCTCATTACAAGTTAATAAAACTACAAATAGCTATAACAAAATATTGCGTTGGTGCACTGGTACATTAGCACAATAATTAGTTTAATACTCTTTCGTTTAGGCAGAAGAAATATTGCTTGAAAAATGAGTGCAGAGCTCTCTGTCCGTCCCTCACTCATAAAGAAGAAGCCTGCTGGATTTCCAGCCAGGATTTTCTCAAACACAAGCTGAGCCAGCATGGGTTTCACAGCCCCAGTAAAAGTGAAATCTAACAGATTAAAATGATGAGCTGGCCTTTAAATATGGCCTTCTGGCCGAGGTGCACTGAGGAGGTTCTTTTAAGATCCATTTCATTAGGCAGCACTTTCCTTTCCTTCGCCGGTGGTTACACCCTGCCTCTGCTGAGGGCTACACCCTGCCTCTGCTGAGAGCTACACCCTGCCTCTGAGCTACACCCTGCCTCTGCTGAGGGCTACACCCTGCCTCTGAGCTACACCCTGCCTCTGCTGAGAGCTACACCCTGCCTTTGCTGAGAGCGACACCCTGCCTCTGAGCTACACCCTGCCTCTGCTGAGGGCTACACCCTACCTCTGAGCTACACCCTGCCTCTACTGAGGGCTACACCCTGCCTCTGCTGAGAGCTACACCCTGCCTATACTGAGGGCTACACCCTGCCTCTGCTGAGAGCTACACCCTGCCTCTACTGAGGGCTACACCCTGCCTCTGAGCAACACCCTGCCTCTACTGAGGGCTACACCCTGCCTCTGCTGAGGGTCACACCCTGCCTCTACTGAGAGCTACACCCTGCCTCTACTGAGGGCTACACCCTGCCTCTACTGAGAGCTACACCCTGCCTCTACTGAGGGCTACTGACACACCCTGCCTCTGCTGAGAGCTACACCCTGCCTCTCCTGAGGGCTACACCCTGCCTCTGCTGAGAGCTACACCCTGCCTCTACTGAGGGCTACACCCTGCCTCTACTGAGAGCTACACCCTGCCTCTACTGAGGGCTACACCCTGCCTCTGCTGAGAGCTACACCCTGCCTATACTGAGGGCTACACCCTGCCTCTGCTGAGAGCTACACCCTGCCTCTACTGAGGGCTACACCCTGCCTCTGAGCTACACCCTGCCTCTACTGAGGGCTACACCCTGCCTCTGCTGAGAGCTACACCCTGCGTCTGCTGAGGGTCACACCCTGCCTCTACTGAGAGCTACACCCTGCCTCTGCTGAGGGCTACATCCTGCCTCTGCTGAGAGCTACACCCTGCCTCTGCTGAGAGCTACACCCTGCCTCTACTGAGAGCTGCACCCTGCCTCTGCTGAGAGCTACACCCTGCCTCTCCTGAGGGCTACACCCTGCCTCTGCTGAGAGCTACACCCTGCCTCTACTGAGGGCTACACCCTGCCTCTACTGAGAGCTACACCCTGCCTCTGCTGAGAGCTACACCCTGCTTCTGAGCTACACCCTGCCTCTCCTGAGGGCTACACCCTGCCTCTGCTGAGAGCTACACCCTGCCTCTACTGAGGGCTACACCCTGCCTCTACTGAGAGCTACACCCTGCCTCTACTGAGGGCTACACCCTGCCTCTGCTGAGAGCTACACCCTGCCTCTACTGAGGGCTACACCCTGCCTCTATTGAGAGCTACACCCTGCCTCTACTGAGGGCTACACCCTGCCTCTGCTGAGAGCTACACCCTGCCTATACTGAGGGCTACACCCTGCCTCTGCTGAGAGCTACACCCTGCCTCTACTGAGGGCTACACCCTGCCTCTGAGCTACACCCTGCCTCTACTGAGGGCTACACCCTGCCTCTGCTGAGAGCTACACCCTGCGTCTGCTGAGGGTCACACCCTGCCTCTACTGAGAGCTACACCCTGCCTCTACTGAGGGCTACACCCTGCCTCTGCTGAGAGCTACACCCTGCCTCTACTGAGGGCTACACCCTGCCTCTGCTGAGAGCTACACCCTGCCTCTGCTGAGAGCTACACCCTGCCTCTACTGAGAGCTACACCCTGCCTCTGCTGAGAGCTACACCCTGCCTCTCCTGAGGGCTACACCCTGCCTCTGCTGAGAGCTACACCCTGCCTCTACTGAGGGCTACACCCTGCCTCTACTGAGAGCTACACCCTGCCTCTACTGAGGGCTACACCCTGCCTCTGCTGAGAGCTACACCCTGCCTCTCCTGAGGGCTACACCCTGCCTCTGCTGAGGGCTACACCCTGCCTCTACTGAGGGCTACACCCTGCCTCTGCTGAGAGCTACACCCTGCCTCTACTGAGGGCTACACCCTGCCTCTGAGCTACACCCTGCCTCTACTGAGGGCTACACCCTGCCTCTGCTGAGAGCTACACCCTGCCTCTGCTGAGAGCTACACTCTGCAACTGCTGAGGGCTCACTCAGAGATACCTTGCTTGACCGGACGTCGCACGTCACAACTCAGCACCCGCTGCAGATGGATTGAACAAGCCCCTCTTTGAGGTGACCCTTAACGGTTTCCGCTTAGATGTCTAATGGTCCTGTCTTGGTTGGTGGAAACAGAAAATTACAGCTATTGATTTATTAATTTTGTTTGGTGGGCCCCATGACTGATCGCTGCTTTTCCTTGTCCGGGGCGCGGATGCCTCAGGGAGCCATTGGCTCTCTCTGGTGTTTACCCGGTCAGCCCACTGACGCCTGCAGAAAACAACCCAGCACTCTGTCATTCTGCGCCATTATGATGTGTCTAATGTGTCTAATACGGGCCTCTGTCTTAATGATGAATTTTTACTCATCTTTGACAGGACCCCACCCCGCCTCACCCCCTCAGATCAGAGAATAAAAGGAATGATTATGAAGCTATGCCGGTTATTCTACCCTTACCTGCACAATCAGCCTTTCTGCATGCATTTCACACATGGAAAAACTAATCTAGCCCATTAGACATGTTAAGGAGTTCAGCAGGACGAGTCTTTAATACAGTCTGTGGGTTTCCAGCATGAGCTATCCATCTATCTCATTTCATCCTTATTCATAGCCAGGAGCTGTGGAATGCCGGTTTATGGCAGTGTGAACTGTTTTCCTTGTAAAGCGGGTGATTCAGTCATTATCCACCTGATTGCATGTGTGAAGCTCGAGTGGGCATGCAGTTCCATTTATGACTGCATCACTCTGTAGGGTAGGGTTAGGGTTTTTTTTAAAGGTCCACAGACCAATCCACATTTATTCTTCATGAATAGTAACTGGTAATAAGGCCTTCCTGTAAACATTTTTCAAACACATTTGTATTCATTTAAAAGACAATTTGTCAATAAAAAAAAATACATTTGAAAGAAAATGGTCCTTTAACCATTTTCTGAACATCTGAACAGCAGAGGTGAAAGCATCTGAACAGCAGAGGTGAAAGCATCTGAACAACAGAGGTCAAAGCATCTGAACAGCAGAGGTCAAAGCATCTGGCTGCACACTTATGTAGAGACACACGCACTAGGCTGCTGAACTGAAGTGAATGGCCTACAGATACGACCGGGCATTTCAAACTGGGAGAAAAGTCAAATGAGCGATTAAAAACTGATTATACTGCTAATGAATGGCTGCTGCCTGGCTCATTCAATAAAGGCACCATGCTGTGGTGCACGGATGTAGCTCGTGGTCCCAAATCGAATCCAGTTCGGCAGGGACAGACCTCGCATAAACATGACAACAACTATTAATGGGACACACCAAATTTGGGTGGGATATACTCAGCCCCACACTAGGTGCCAAGATATTGGTGCTGTGACGCCATCAAAGAAAATAAGACTTATGACCGTGAGAATCTGTTTTCATGCTAGAAGGAAAAGAAGAAAAAAGGCCTCTCACATCATCACCACATACACTTTGCCTGTAGTGAATGATGATAAGCACTATAAACCAAGCCAAAGGGCTGTATTAACTTGCAGTTTATACCACTCAGGCATTTTGTCATGGAGAGCCTGGGAAACAACACTGAACCTAGCTGGCAGGAAAAATCAGACTGAACAAGAGAGAGATGGAGAGAGTAAGAGATAGAACAGAAGACTGAGCGGGAGAGAGAGATTGGAAGAGACAGTAAAGGCATTGAGAAAGGAAAACTCTAAAATGAAGAGCCAATGGCAGCGAGGGAGACAGACTGAGAGACAGACACAGAGTGGATGGGAGGGAGATAATCTTTTAAACTTTAGATAAGCCTACTGGAATGACAGTGATGCTTGAATTATTGTGGATTTCTTTGTGTTTGTTTCAGAGAAGGCTTTGAAATGAGCCTCTCCTACAGAAAAATGTGATGCATGGAAAAAACAAATCATTTCCCTCCATATTTTTGGCAACATAAAAAGACGTTTACTGTATACTGCTCGGGGTTGTCTCTGGGAGAGGTGCACTGTGGGAAGCGACTCACCGTTCCCCACCACAGGGCGTCGGCGTAAGTGGCAAACTGCTGGTTGAACTCCTTCTCCACCAGGTAGACCAGGAAGGAGGAGAAAATGAGCACCAGGAACCCGATGTACCAGGCGGTGACCAGCTCCTGCAGGGAAAGGCCTGGCATTACCACCTCAGAGACTGCAGTAATGCGCATCGCTAACATGATTACTCTACACAGGGGCATCAAACCAGTGCAGATGGGGAGGAAGAAACATCAAGAAAAAGAGGGGGACATCCAAAAACATCATTTATGAAGTGGATAGTGCTATGCCTGTTTTGCAGCCCATAATGATATTATCTTTGGGGGCTAAGTCTGGTGGTGTACCCACTAATGGGGGCTAATTCTGCGGTTTGGCCAGCTTTAGCGAGCACGCATCGCGGCTATGCTGGCAGGGACAGCGTTTCCACAGCCCCGCGGTTCCACTGCCCCGAGAAGGGCGGTCACAGGGAGGTCACGGAGAGGTCACAGGGAGGTCACGGAGAGGTTACAGGGAGGTCACTGAGAGTTCACAGGGAGGTCATGGAGAGGTTACAGGGAGGTCACAGAGGTCACAGGGAGGTCATGGAGAGGTCACAGGGAGGTCACTGAGAGGTCACAGGGAAGTCACTGGGAGGTTACAGGGAGGTCACAGGGCAGTCACCGAGAGGTCACAGGGAGATCACCGAGAGGTCACAGGGAGGTCATGGAGAGGTTACAGGGAGGTCACAGAGGTCACAGGGAGATCACCGAGAGGTCACAGGGAGATCACCGAGAGGTCACAGGGAGATCACCGAGAGGTCACAGGGAGGTCATTGGGAGCAGAGACAGGGCTCAGTCTGATTGGAAGACCCATTCGCTGGCACTGGCCCATATAAACTAAAGTCTCCACCAATCCGTGATGTTTGTGAGAAATTGGGATTACAATGAAAGCACAAGCGCATGCATTCAAAAAATCTGCAGCAGCTGCCATGCAGCTTGCAACAGGATTGAAATTTGAGATTAAATACTTCCTCTCTGGCAGATGGGAGCAGTGTTTATGTATTGTTGTTGCTCGGTTCTTCAAACGTAAAACTGGAGAAACACTTTATATTGTCAATGAAACATTGCCTTTAGACTGACAGGAATTAATTCACTAGCTATGCGGAAAGAAAATGGAAAATAGCTGCTTGGGTACTGGGGTTGGATTTGTTTATGTTGCGCATGGTTAGCTAACATGAAGCTATTAAATTGATCTGGTAAATAATGTACACTGTGCCTCTCGTTTTCCGATGGAAATCAGGAAAATGAAACTCCCGTGAGCACAGTTCTGCCATTTTGACAGCTTGATAGTGAAGCCTGTGCAGTAAATGCAGTCAGAGGGCTGCAGGACTGAGCCATTTTGGCAGCTTGATAGTGAAGCCTGTGCAGTAAATGCAGTCAGAGGGCTGCAGGACTGATGGACACTTCTGGCCAGACGTCCATTCCAGGGGAGCTGAGTCTGCTCTGCTCTCTCTGCCAGTGCCCCCACGGTGAGCCTGCTGCTTTAACGGCCTATCATTCTGCCCTCCCCTTACTCCCACTCCCCCGGCCCAAAGACTGCCCCACCCCACCACACAGACTGCCCCACACCACCCCACCCCACAAACTGCCCCACACCTCCCCACCACACAGACTGCCCCACACCACCCCACCCCACAAACTGCCCCACACCACCCCAACCCACAGACTGGCCCACCCCACCCCACAGACTGCACCTTGCTTTGACCTGTAATGCTAAAGTTAATGAAACGCTGTAATGTGAAAGGTAATGAAACACTGTAATGCTAAAGGTAATGGAAAGCTGTAATGCTAAAGGTAACGGAACGCTGTAATCCTAAAGGTAATGGAACGCTGTAATGCTAAAGGTAATGGAACACTGTACTGCTAAAGGTAATGAACGCTGTAATGTTAAAGGTACTGGAACGCTGTAATGCTAAAGGTACTGGAACGCTGTAATGCTAAAGGTACTGGAACGCTGTAATGCTAAAGGTAATGGAACGCTGTAATGATGTAGGTAATGAAACGCTGTAATGCTAAAGGTAATGGAACGCTGTACTGCACCTTGCTGTGGGCGTACTAAAGGTAATGGAACGCTGTACTGCACCTTGCTGTGGGCGTACACCACTGATCCCAGCAGCTTCCAGGTCCCGCCCCTCCGGTCCATGCGCACCATGCGCAGGATCTGCAGGAAGCGCAAGCTCCGCAGCGCAGACGTGGCGAAGATGTTGCCCTGGCTACCCGCCGACACCACAGCAACCGAGGCGATGAGCACGATGATATCTGCAGGACAGGCATATTGGGAGAAACAGTATGTATGGGGGGATGTGAAATCTGCAGGACAGGCATATTGGGAGAAACAGTATGTATGGGGGGATGTGATACCTGCAGGACAGGCATATTGGGGGGGAGAAACAGTATGTATGGGGGGATGTGAAATCTGCAGGACAGGCATATTGGGAGAAACAGTATGTATGGGGGGATGTGATACCTGCAGGACAGGCATATTGGGAGAAACAGTATGTATGGGGGGATGTGATATCTGCAGGACAGGCATATTGGGAGAAACAGTATGTATGGGGGGATGTGATATCTGCAGGACAGGCATATTGGGAGAAACAGTATGTATGGGGGGATGTGATATCTGCAGGACAGGCATATTGGGAGAAACAGTATGTATGGGGGGATGTGATATCTGCAGGACAGGCATATTGGGAGAAACAGTATGTATGGGGGGATGTGAAATCTGCAGGACAGGCATATTGGGAGAAACAGTATGTATGGGGGGATGTGATATCTGCAGGACAGGCATATTGGGAGAAACAGTATGTATGGGGGTATGTGAAATCTGCAGGACAGGCATATTGTGGTGGGGGGGTGAAGTCTGTTTCAGCAGTCTAAGCTCCATGTTTATCTGGCAGAGATATGAGTGCTTCCCTGGTGTGATGGGGAAATAATCGGACACCGGTTTCACGCAGTTCTCTCTCTGATTTCAGAAGGCTGCTGAGACAGAGGTCAGGGGGGAGTGTGCATGGACCTCTGGAAAAGCAAGATCCAATCTCTGAAAACTACAAACACCCTGAAGGCTGACAGTTTTTCCAACACTGGAATGATATATCTTTTTTGATCGCATTGATCCAATTTCACCTTTCTTGTTGTTGCACCATTTGAATTCTAAACAGATATCATATTTTCTTTTTGTGTGAAATAGGCTGAAACCTTTTATATATATGGAGAGAAAATAATGTTCTGCTATTTTTCCTCCTTCATGTGGTTCTGGGGCCCATAGCATGGAGAATAGGATGTGCTCTGAACTATTCCAGCCAAACACTTGCATCCTCCATTATCACCTGTTTCTCGCTGCACACCCTGAAGCTTTGGCCCACTCAGTGACAAAGCACTCAGTTAATAAGACACAGCTGCTAATGTCACACACCGGGTCTTTTATATCCAAGCCTTTATTTTTAAAGAAGCCTTTGATAATTAGAGATCATTGGTTGAATTTCTGAATATTTTCCACAGTGTAGGAGGAAGTGCATCACTCACTCACTCACTCACAAACTCGCTCTCTCTCTCTCTCACTCGCTCACTCACTCACTCACTAACTCACTCGCTTGCTCGCTCGCTCGCTCGCTCACTCACTAACTCCCTCACCCACTACCTCACTTACTCACTCACTTGCTCTCTCACTCACTCACTTGCTTACTATCTCACTTACTCACCCACTCTCTCACTTGCTCACTCACTCACTCACTCACTCTCTCACTTGCTCTCTCACTCACTCACTCACGCACTCACTCACTCACACACTTGCTCTCTCACTCACTCACTCACTCACACACTCGCTCACTCACTCACTCACTCACTCACTCACTCACTCACTCACACACTCACTAACTCACTTGCTCTCTCACTCACTCACTCACTCACTCACTCACTCACTCTCACTCACTCCCTCACCCACTATCTCACTCACTCACTCAATCACTCACTTGCTCTCTCGCTCACTCAATCACTCACTTGCTCACTCACCCACTCACTCAGATGGGGGCAGATGTTCATCTTGGCAGCTGTAGCCCTCAGGATGAAATCACCCAGTAAATCTGAAAAGCATTTGCCCCTGTGGTTTACTGCCACTCGTTCAGCTGGTGGTGTGTAGCCACAGCGCTGCAGCCACAACAACCCCCCCCCCAACCCTTGCCCCCCCACCCCCCACTGCCTGGCCCAGTACACAGCCTCTCCCTCTCTCCTAACCTCAACCCTAATCCCTTCTTCAGCCTGGGGCCCCTAAGAGAGAGGACGGGACAGAGGGAAGGGGTTTCAGCACACTTATGTAACACTCATTTTTAGGATAATTTTAGCACATGCTCTCCAACACGCAATACACATATACACGTAATGTAGTCCTCCCTGGGGAACACGTCTCTGCCAGCCTGCATGCCAGCCCGCATGCCAGCTCGCATGCCAGCCTCAGCACAGGCTGCCATTTTAGAGTTAGTGCTTATGCTCGCCGCACTTACTTACACAGCTAACAGAAGGAAAGGCTTTGAAATCCCCATAAACCAGAAAAGGGAGAAAGTCTGATAGGGAGGGAGCTATGCTAAGCAAACACAAAGCTGCCCCGAGTGCATCTGAACCCTGTGAAAAATTCCTCCCAACAGAAAGCAGGTGAGATTGAAGTCCAGGAACAGCTGGAGTCCAGCATGCGCTGAAGCTCTGAGGACTACTGAGGGCTGACAGCTGTTCATGTACCACACATAATGATATCAGTGCATCTTAATGATATTCAAATGACGCTAAACAAATCACCTGCTTGACTACTGAAATGGGCCCATTTCCAGGTTCCTGTCATTTGTGATTCATGTTACCTATAAACTCTGACAGACCACAGCCTGTAATGGCTGGAGGTTATGGTCCACTGCATTTCAGCGCATTCATGCTCGCCAATACCGATCAATGCAGTATTAACCCACGGATCTAATTTTTGACTGATGGGGTGGTGCTGGGGTCATGTGACTCTGACCCATCTGCCCCTGGTGTGGGGGGGCACACAGGATCACATCAGCCTTCCTTTCATCACCTGCATTACTTTAGGTGCTTATCTGAGCTGCTCTGTCACATCATAACAATTTCACTCCTACGTAGCTTTCATGGCCTGCGATATTCGGCCCGCTGGAGAAGCGGATTTGTCTGGACCACGCCCATTGGTGGGGAGAGCGCACGCGCTTGGGTTCAGCCTGGGAGCTTAAAGGAGTGTTCCCCTCCGCAGTTCAGGGCCGAGACCGGAGTTTGTGTTTGTCCCAGGACAAGCAGACGGAGAAATTACCGGGTCGGCTGAAAAGGTGGCAAGCTAAGACCAGCGGTGAGCTGAAAAGCTGTCACCGAGTCTTACTTTCTTTAGTCTTTGTTATTTTAGTTTGTTGTTTTAGCTTATTCACTCGTAACCTGTGAGGGGGAAGGGTGAAACCATTTATTTCATTTTGTGTTGGTGTGCGCGCGTTCTCTCTCTCTCCATACAGCAAACGGAGAGAGAGAGAGACTGAACGGTGTATTTGCCAGATCTGCTGCATCTCTTCCAGGGGTGTCACACCAGTGTGTGACATGATCCTTTATTTGTAGTCTGTTGCCTTGCTTTGAATTTTTTTATTTGAAAAGTGCTTTGAACACTATGTAAGAATTAATTTTACAAAATGAGGGTTATTATTAGGGGGCCCATTGGCAAGGGTGCGGAGGGCCCCTATTTATTTACTAGGATTATTCTTTTTCTTCCACCTCTCGCGACATTTTCACCCGTGCTCAAAAACTCACTAAATTTGGCAGACATGCTCAGAATGACTGTCAATTTATTATGCATAACACACATGCAACTGGCACTCCAGGTGGTTCTGTAGCGCCACCTGCAAAATTATTATGACTATCCTATTTGATGTACATGCACCAAATTTTCCCACATACTTCTCCCAGAATGTTTGCCCGATTCTCACCAAATTCAGCATGTGCGATCTGCAGCATATCACTGTGGTAAGTTGTGAAGGATTTTCTGATGTGTCAAAAGATGGCCACAAGACAAAAATGACAATAATGCCTGACCACGCCCAAAATATGAATATGGCAACAAATTTACGCTGATTGTAAGGATACTTCAGGGGATAATAGCCAAGCTGTGGATGGCCATCTGTGGCCTCACAGTGTTACAGTGCAATATGACCTGTAGGCAACCCTTTTTGGAAAATACCCATTTGCAGGGCATAAATGGTCTATGCGGTTGTTTAGGGCCACAACCACTGGTGGGGGGGGGGGGGGGGGGGGGGGGCACACGACCCCGAGGGGGGGGCCACATGATCCAATGTTTATCTAAGGCAAATAACGTTGTTTTTGCAATTACGTTATTCATCCCCTATCGTGGAACTAGCGGTAATAATTCTAAATGGAATGGCAACCGAACATTTCATAACAGTGAGAAGGATTTTACGAAATGCCCCCCCCCCCCCCCCCCCACTCGAACAGATTTGCTTAGGGTCACTAAAATCCTAGGGCCGCCCCTGCCCATTTGCAACTGTCTGGAACCTTCAGAAGGCTTCCCACCAACAGCCCTGTGAAACACATCCCACTCAGTCCAAGATTCTTACAGATAATAGAATATGAATATGGAAAAAAAGTACAAAAGATATTTTATCATACTTTCTTTAAATACAGTTCAATTGTTCAAATATGTTCAAATTTTGTAAATGTAAAACTTGTAAAGGGACCCATGTAAGTCACCTGTAACACATTTTGTGCCTACCACCCAAGGTAGCATTACAGTGCACCTCCCCCCCCCCCCCCCCCCCCCCCCCCCCCCCCCCCCCCCCCCCGACACACACACGCAAAATCACACAGATACACACAACTGCAGTGTGCAGTTCCTGAGCCTGGACATACAGCTATATTATGTTTCCTAAAAGTATGGTGGCCTTACAAATTGTTTCCTTTTTTATCTGAGGAAGTAAATTGGGCTTTTTGAGGTAAAAAAAAATATCCCTGAGCCCTACATTGCATCAAAACAACAATATTCACATTTTTATATTCATTAGGCTCTGACATTTCATAAAACACCTCCATGTAAATATGAGCACCTTTTTAAAGGACATTAAATGACTTCCCAGCAGCTTGCTCTAAGTTGGTTAAATTGGATGCAATTTCATTTCCAAGGAAAGCATGTGTCATATGCTATAACTGTGCAAATCCCTGAAAAAACTGACAGAACACTTTCTATACAGGTCACTTTTTGTAATCATGAAAAGATATACCATCCATAAGGGCTATATGATAAAAATTGTCCCATCAGGACAGTTTTATTGGGCAGGGGTTCATATCATGGTCTAGCTTATAAATGTGTAAAAGCTTTATTGAATAAATTATTCATAGCATCACTATCACAACTTCACTTCTGTATCTTAAACCAACATGTTCTCTGTGACAGTGAGAACAGCTGTCACAGCAGAAAGAGAGGCGGACAACCAAACAAGCGCCAGAGATTTCACGCCTGCGCCCGCACACAGCCGGCCCGCACACAGCCGAACCCACCGCAGCCAAACCCCACACAGCCGAACCCCACACAGCCAAACCCCACACAGCCGAACCCACCGCAGCCAAACCCACCGCAGCCGAACCCACCGCAGCCAAACCCACCGCAGCCAAACCTCACACAGCCGGCCCGCACACAGCCAAACCCCACGCAGCCAAACCCCACACAGCCGAACCCACTGCAGCCGAACCCACCGCAGCCAAACCTCACACAGCCGGCCTGCACACAGCCAAACCCCACACAGTCGGCCCGCACACAGTTGGCCCGCACATAGCCGAACCCCACACAGCCGAAGCCCACACAGCCAGCCCGCACACAGTTGGCCCGCACACAGACGAACCCCACACAGCCAGCCCACACGCAGCCAAACCCCACACAGCCAAACCCCACACAGCCAAACCTCACACAGCCGAACCCCACACAGCCAGCTCACACGCAGCCAAACCCCACACAGCTGAACCTCACACAGCCGAACCCCACACACCCAGCCTGCACGCAGCCGAACTCCACGCAGCCAAACCCCACACAGTTGAACCCCACACAGCCGAACCTCACACAGCCGAACCCCACACAGCCAGCCCGCACACAGCCAAACCCCACACAGCTGAACCCCATGCAGCCAAACCTCACACAGCCGAACCCCACACAGCAGAACCCCACACAGCTGAACCCCACACAGCTGAACCCCACACAGCTGAACCTCACACAGCTGAACCCCACACAGCAGAGCCCCACGCAGCCAAACCCCACGCAGCTGAACCCCACACAGCCGAACCTAACACAGCTGAACCCAAAACAGCTGGCCCGCACACAGTCGGCCCGCACACAGTCGAACCCCACACAGCTGGCCCGCACACAGTCGGCCCGCACACAGTCGAACCCCACACAGCTGGCCCGCACACAGTCGGCCCGCACACAGTCGAACCCCACACAGTTGAACCCCATGCAGCCGAATCCCACGCAGCTGAACCCCACACAGCCGAACCCCATGCAGCCGAACCCCACGAGCAACTCCTGAGGAGTTTTAAAGAGCGTTAGTCGCTGCAGTTAAAAAGCACTGCCTGCATTTGGAACTGAGGGCCAGACTCAGCCGAGGGTCATTACACTAAGTGCTTCCCTGTCATGCAGAGGGCCACTGGAAAAAGTGAGTAGTGCTTTAGGTTGCTGTGCAACCAGTAAGCAGCTTTAGGATGGGCGGATCATAAGGAAATTAATAAATAAACTACATGGAGGCACAGAGGATGCAAAGGGGGCGACATAGCTCAGGAGGAAAGAGCGGTTGTCTGGTAGTCGGAGGGTTTCTGGTTCGATCCCCGCCCTGGGCATGTCAAAGTGTCCCTGAGCAAGACACCTAACCCCTAACTGCTCTGGTGAATGAGAGGCATCAATTGTAAAGCGCTTTGGATAAAAGCGCTATACAAATGCAGTCCATTTACCATTTACCAAAGTTACATTTGACCTTCAGTGTGTGAACATGTGAGACATGACTAAGAATTGACTGATATGAAGAGAAACATGAACTCTCTGCATAATGGACAATATTCCACTAATTGCACAGATTAAATGGGTAAAATAGGAAAAATCCCTTTTATTGTTGAGCAAACACTTGAAAATAGGGCAACCCCGAGACTACTGCCTCTTCCAGCTCGATTCTAAACAAAAACATTACATTATTACATTACAGGCATTTGGCAGACGCTCTTATCCAGAGCGACGTACAACAAAGTGTATAACCATAACCAGGAACAAGTATGACGAAAAACCCTAGAGAGAAGTACCGGTCCAAGTGCAGGGAACAACCGCATAGTTCAACTTGGACCCTGAAGGTTAAACTGATTAACACTAACACAACAAGAACGGCAACAACATAGTCTATGGAAAAAATACAAGCAGTAGTTAAGAGTTAATGCACCTAAGTCACCAAAACAAAAATAACAAAACAGAAAACATAAAAACTAAGAGGAAACATTCCAAACAGACAAAATATTTAGCAAAACAGCATGGTGATATTGAATGGAAGTCATCTGAGCCAATTAGTTGTTCAAATTAGTTTAAAAAAAAAAAAAATCCATTCAATTAGTTTAAAAATATAGTACAGAATTTATTAAACAGTAATGCCTTGTTATTGGGTTGAGATGTCTGGCCTACAAGACAGGAACCGTTTTTATGTGCATGTGGAACCATCACAGGGAAAAATTCAGCTCACAGGCTGTGACAAATACAGTGGAGAGAATGAATAAACCAGCCAGAGACGGTGTGCCGATGCCAGACTCCATGGCTAAAACAGAATTCTGCGGCACACAAGAGACGCCATCTTCTAAAAGGCTACCACTCAGCCCTCTCTTTCGTCGCAGTTTTTCTGCACGTGTGAAATTCTTCAGTCTGATTCAGCCGCGCCCATAACCTGAAGAACCAGTGCCGTGCTACAGCAGGTGGTGGAATCAGCAGTGTCCAATCTCAACCCTGCTTTGCACGCTGGGCGTGTCCTTCTCACCCATGACACAGAAGTAGCCGTGCCCAATCACAATCCTGATTTATGCACTGGGCGTGTCCTTTGCACCTATGACACAGAAGGAGCAGTGACCAATCACGACACTGCATTACACGCTGGCCGTGTCCTTCTCACCTATGACACAGAAGTAGCCGTGCCCAATCATGACACTGCTTTACATGCTGGGCGTGTCCTTCTCACTTACAACACAGAAGTAGCCGTGCCCAATCACAACCCTGCTTTACACGCTGGGTGTGTCCTTCTCACCTATGACACAGAAGGAGCAGTGCCCAATCACAACCCTGCTTTACATGCTGGGCATGTCCTTCTCACCTATGAGACAGAAGGAGCAGTGCCCAATCTCAACCCTGCTTTGCACGCTGGGCGTGTCCTTCTCACCCATGACACAGAAGTAGCCGTGCCCAATCACAACCCAGCATTACACGCTCGATGTGTCCTTCTCAGCTATGACACAGAAGAAGCAGCGTCCAGTCACGACCCTGCTTTACATGCTGGGCATGTCCTTCTCACCTATGAGACAGAAGGAGCAGTGCCCAATCACAACCCTGCTTTACACCCTGGGCGTGTCCTTCTCACCTATGACACAGAAGGGCTTCCTGGCAAATCGCAGACGGCCCTGCCATCCTCTGTAGCGGCAGCAGCAGCCAGCGGACCAGATGCGGATGATGTACTCCAGACCGAACACCACGATCATCACAAACTCCTGCAGGACAGAGAGACAAGAGGAGTAAGCCCGAACACCACGATCATCACAAACTCCTGAGGGACACAGAGACAAGAGGAGTGAGCCCAAACACCACGATCATCACAAACTCTTGCAGGACACAGAGACAAGAGGAGTGAGCCCAAACACAACGATCATCACAAATTCCTGCAGGACACACAAAGAAGGTGTTTCAGTTACACAGCACAGTTACTACAATTCATTCATTTTTAAAATTAACCGATATTCATTATTTTAAAAAATTCCATTGGGAAAACATTGTTGAAGATTAAAATTCACACATTGAATAAGAGAAAAAGAAACATTGAAATACAGTACGTAGGGATAACATTAACCATTTTCTGAATGTACAGAACCGTTCTAGATTGCTGATAACCCTTTGGCAGCTAACTTGATTTTCATAAAGGAAATGGTTTGCTGTGCTCAGTTCATTCCCTGTGTCCCTCATCGCTTCTGTAGTTAAGACCCAGATTGCGAAGCAACAAAAAAAACTTTTGCAAATGACATTTGTTTAAGTGTGCATGTGAACACACACAGACACGCAGGCACGCAGACACAGGCACACACACAGACACAGACACACACACACGGACACACACAAACACACACACACACACACACACACGTACATAAACTCATGGGCCTGCCAATGTAATAACGTAGCCGTCCAGTAAAGACCTTAGGTGGCATTAGTTCTGACACACAAAATGAAGCGGGGTACAGTCATTTTAAACATTCATGAAGACCAGCTTGGGACACACATTTCAGGGAGTTCTTCGAGCTATTAATGCAGCTGTAGACTGCATGTAGATTTATTACAAACACAAGATGATTTATGGACATTCCAATGAATAAATGGCACTGTTTCCTGCTGGGTGGAGACTGGCTGATGAAACAAATTAATTTTTACCGACTGTATTTCTGGAATAAAAAAATTCTGAAGACGTGAATCTTCTGCTAAACCCTCCACCCCCAGTCCCCGCCCCCCCAGACCCAATGGTTACTCATGGAATGCTGAACTCAATCAGCAATGGGGGAGGGCCTAATAACATGCGTTTCATTATGTGGTTGTTATTTTACCTTAATGCTTTTAAAAAATGCTGGAGTACCTGTGTGCTACTGAAGCAGGTGTACCTGTGTGCTACTGAAGCTGGTGTACCTGTGTGCTGCTGAAGCTGGTGTACCTGTGTGCTGCTGAATCAGGTGTACCTGTGTGCTACTGAAGCTGGTGTACCTGTGTGCTGCTGAAGTTGGTGTATCTGTGTGCTGCTGAAGCAGGTGTACCTGTGTGCTACTGAAGCTGCTGTACCTGTGTGCTACTAAAGCTGCTGTATCTGTGTGCTGCTGAAGCAGGTGTACCCGTGTGCTACTGAAGCAGGTGTACCTGTGTGCTACTGAAGCTGGTGTACCTGTGTGCTATTAAAGCTGCTGTATCTGTGTGCTGCTGAAGCCGGTGTATCTGTGTGCTACTGAAGCGGGTGTACCTGTGTGCTGCTGAAGCAGGTGTACCTGTGTGCTGCTGAAGCAGGTGTACCTGTGTGCTACTGAAGCTGGTGTACCTGTGTGCTGCTGTTTTTGGTAGAGATTGTGCTCTTTGACACATAATGAAAGTTAAACATTAACAGCAGTGTGCTTTCTCAGAGTGACCATTCTTTTTCTCAGCAAAAGCAGAGAACAGCAGGGAGGTAATTACAGGACCTCGTTAACTTAATTAACAGGGTCATTATAAATCACTGCATTGCAAAGGTCTTGAAATTTCCTTTAGAAATCGGCCCCTGCTGAATTCACACTGAATTTTTCAAAAATAACAGCTCGGGACAAAATACACTGATATCTTCAGGTTCATCCACAATATTTTACAATATCTACCCGTCCAGAGTCTATCTACATGTCTATAGACACCATACACTCAGCAGTGTTGGGGTCATTTGAATAGCAGTTCAGTCAATTCAGGAAATGAATTTGAAATTGAATGCGTGAATTTAACTGAAATATGCCTGCAATGGACTCTGGCGAGCAATGGAGGACGGTGGGGTGGCGTGTGATCGAGTGCGGACCCCCCACCCCCCCCCCCCCCCCCCCCCCCCCCAGCGCCCGGCCTTGCCTCCCACGTGTGACGGACTGCCCAGCAGGCAGAGGGCACGGCGGGATGTTTGTTCTGCGAGTCCCTCACGTTGCCGCACCCTCATTTCCTGCTGTGTTCGGGGGCGCGGATGAACAAGGGGTTACCCCAAAACGGAGAAGGGCGGAGCACCTGATCCTCTGGGCTGTGCTGCAAGTCTGGGGTCCCAGCAGCAGGGGGTGAGCACAAACACCTCCAGGCCACCAGGGGTCCCGTTCTGCTGGCTCTTAGATATCACCAAAGCTCCACCACATCAACACTCCCACATACCAGCCACAGGGGTTTGGAAAAGCAGACATCTGATCAGAATGCATGCTGGGACACGGATCTGTTACTGTACATCCCAGGGTGGGTACAGTATCTTCTACATTACTTTAGGGTGTGACGGACAGGCCTTTCACAGATGTGTACGCTTTAAGGGGAACATGTATTTTTAAAAGGAATATGGAATTTAAAGCTGAAATTCCTCACATGTAGTTTGCAGCGAGCATTTCTACTGCTGATGTGCACACATCCACAGTGAGTTTAAAGATTTATCCATGAGCCTTTCTGCTGTATGATGTAGTGTCACTGCAGTTATAATAAGGGCTCACTGCTCTGTCCCTGTAGCTGCTCATGCTCATGTTTCAGAGAGCGAATGTGGGGCTCTTCGAGAACAAAAGAAACTGAGGGGTAACAGGGGGGTAATGGGAGGGGGTCTCACCAGGATGAGCAGGCAGTGGGAGGAGAGCTCTGAGGGGTAACAGGGGGGTAATGGGAGGGGGTCTCACCAGGATGAGCAGGCAGTGGGAGGAGAGCTCTGAGGGGTAACAGGGGGGTAATGGGAGGGGGTCTCACCAGGATGAGCAGGCAGTGGGAGGACAGCTCCTGGTGGGCGGGGATGGTGGAGAAGACGGACAGAACCAGGCAGCCGAACACCAGGATGAACCTGCAGACAAGGAGGAGAAAACCGCCCTGAGTGAGTGTGGGCACGGACACTGGCATCCACAGAGCAGAGAGCACAAAGCTCAGGGCACAGAGCTGAGGGCACAGAGCTGGCATCCACAGAGCAGAGAGCACAAAGCTCAGGGCACAGAGCTGAGGGCACAGAGCTGGCATCCACAGAGCTGAGGAAATACACCACGCAGAGCCCCATGTGCCATAAACTCAGCTCAGATTCATGAGTATACCGCTTCATACAGAGGCACTGGCGCAGAGACACTTTACAGAGGAAACCCGGAGGGAAATCGGGGGGAAACCAGGCCTGAACCCCCAAAAAGCAACTGATCTGAAGAGAAACTCCCCAGTGGGAAGAAAAAACCCAAATGGTGGCAAGAAAAAAACCCCAATGAGACAAAATCTCTGGAAGAACCCAGCGGCCACAGCGGGGAGCCCATCCTGCACTGGCTGGCCTGCCGTAACCATAGGTAACCATAGACACAGACAGAATGGATGGCAGCAGAAGTGTTATTTGGGAAAATGACTTTTTGCAGAGATTTATATATTCCACTCAGAGGCCGTCTTTTTAACAAAAGCACAAGCATAGCAGGGGGCTGCAGGTGCTGCTCCAGGGGCAGCTGAGATGCCACTTACGGCCCATTTAATAAACACAATACAGAGAGGCTGTGAGTCCCAGCCTTATGGGAGCAGTGTGATCAGCGGGGGCAGTTATGGGGTAGTGTGATCAGACCAGGCTGCAGCGGGGCAGTTATGGGAGCAGTGTGATCAGCGGGGGCACTTATGGGAGCAGTGTGATCAGTGGGGGCAGTTATGGGAGCAGTGTGATCAGACCAGGCTGCAGCGGGGGCAGTTATGGGAGCAGTGTGATCAGACCAGGCTGCAGCGGGGCGGTTATGGGAGCAGTGTGATCAGCGGAGGCAGTTATGGGAGCAGTATGATCAGTGGGGGCAGTTATGGGAGCAGGGTGATCAGCGGGGGCAGTTATAGGAGCAGCGCGATCAGCGGGGGGCAGTTATGAGAGCAGTGTGATCAGACCAAGCAGCCAAAACCAGGTTGCGTTTTTTCAAAGCTCACTTCCTTGTCTTGTTGAGAGACATTTCTCACTAGCGCCAGTGTGGCTGGCTCCAGCATACAGTTGAGGCCAAAAGTTTGCATACACCTAGGCTAAAGATATTCAAACTCATTTTTTCGCAACTCCGCACATTTCATGTTACCATACATTACTTTTGGCAAGTCAATTAAGGCATCTACTTTGTTCACATCAGAGGTCATTTTAAAACAATCGATTAGAGACAGATTTATTTCAGCTTTAATACACTATATCAGAATTCCAGTGGGTCAAAAGTTTACATACACCAAGTTGACTGTCTCTTTAAACAGTCTGGAAGATTCCAGAAATTAATGTAATTACTTTTTGAAAGCTTCTGATTGACCAATTGTCATAATTAGGAGTTAATTATTGGGAGTTAATTGGCACCTGTGGCTGTATTTAAGGGTCTACCTTTAGAGCTCCTGCCTTTTTTGCCCTTGATACCATGGGAAAATCCAAGCAACTCAGCTAAGACCTCAGAAAAAACATTGTGGACCTCCACAAGTCTGGTTCCTCCTTAGGAGCAATTTCCAAACAACTGAAGGTACCACAAGCATCTGTATAAACAATTGTATACACATAGAAAAATCTTGGGGCCACACAGACACTGCACCTTTCAGGAAGGATGCACAAATTAACTCCCAGGGCTGAACGAACTTTGGTACGAAAGGTTCAACTGAACCCCGAGACAACAACAAAGGAACCGGTGAAGGAGTCCAGGACGAAGACCTAGCCTTTTAGAGGAGTGTTCTCTGGTCAGATGAAACAAAAATTGAACTGTTTGGCCATAATGATCAGCGGTATGTATGGAGGAAAAAGGGTGAGGCTTTGTTTGTTTGCTGAACAGATTACTCTACAGGGTTGGAGTCCTGATCTATGTGGTCACTTCTGGCACTACGATCTTTACTTCACTCTAGTGTGTTTCTTTTGCACCTCTGCACCTTGAACTAATGCACTTGTTGTACGTCGCTCTGGATAAGAGCGTCTGCTAAATGCCTGTAATGTAATGTAATGTAATGTTATCTGATGAACACCATCCCAACTGTGAAGCATGGGGGTGGCAGCATCATGTTGTGGGGGTGTTTTGCTGGAAAAGGGACTTCAGAAAATAGATGGCATCATGGGGAAGGAAGGGTTATCTAGAAACACTGAAGCAACACCTCAAGACATCAGCTAGAAAGTTAAAACTTGTTCACAACTGGGTCTTCCAGCAGGACAATGATCCTAAGCATACCTCCAAATTTGTAACAAAATGGCTTAAAGACAACAAAGTGAAAGTATTGGAGCGGCCATCACAAAGCCCTGACCTGAATCCCATAGAACATTTGTGGACTGAACTGAAAATGCGTGTCCGAGCAAGGAGGCCCAAAAACCTGATGGAGTTACACCAGTTCTGTCAGGAGAAATGGGCAAAAATTTCGAAAAAGTATTGTGAGAAGCTTGTGGAAGGCTACCCCAAGCGTTTGATTCAAGTTAAGCAATTAAAAGGCAATGCCACCAAATACTAACAAAGTGCATGTTAACTTTTGACCCGCTGAAAATCTGAAATAGTACATGAAATAAGTATCTTAGCTATTATTTTGAAATGACCTCTTATGGAAATAAAGTAGATACCCTAATTTACTTAACACAGGAAATGTATGGTAACATGAAATATGTGGAGTTGTGAAAAATTGAGTTTTAAATGTCTTTAGCCTAGGTATATGTAAACCTTTGGCCTCAACTGTAGGTGTTCCAGCCAGCCTGTGTTGATGTAAGCCAATGGTAACAATACGGTAAAAATACAAAGTCAATATTTTTTTGACACAGTAAAAAGTAGTCGCAATAGGTGTTTTTTCTTTGTCTAATATCCCCATATACCGATTTGTTAAGCTATTGTGCTATTCGGACAAGCCAGTAATATTTTGTAGATGAATCAGGGACAGTTTGCGTCACTACTTAGTTACTGTATCTCTGACAGCCAGACTTCATGTCCCTACTGCACAGTCTCTCGCTCTAATTTGTACAACATGGTGGCGCTCAAAACTACACTTCCCAGCCTTCAAAATACTTTTTGAGTGCATAGCAACGAGCCTGACAGGCAGGTACACTGTGACAGATACAAAGAGGAATGCTCCCTCCTGGCCCACAACTCAGCCTCATGCCCAACACCTATGAACCTGACTGACCCTATGAACCACACATACAGTACACGACACAGCCTGATCTCTCTCTCTGGTGGTGGAATGGCAGAAGCCCTGCTGATGATTCCTCTCTCAGGCTGAGGCCTGTTCACACACTGTTATGAACAGCCGTTCGTCCGAGTGAACACTTACGCTCCTCCGAGTGAACACTTACGCTCCAAGTTCACACTTACGCTCCAAGTTCACACTTACTCTCCGAGTTCCCACTTATGCTCCAAGTTCACACTTACGCTCCAAGTTCACACTTATGCTCCAAGTTCACACTTATGCTCCAAGTTTACACTTACGCTCCCAGTTCAGACTTATGCTCCAAGTGCACACTTATGCTCCAAGTTCACACTTATACTCCAAGTTCACACTTACTCTCCGAGTTCCCACTTATGCTCCAAGTTCACACTTACGCTCCAAGTTCACACTTATGCTCCAAGTTCACACTTATGCTCCACGTTTACACTTACGCTCCCAGTTCAGACTTATGCTCCAAGTGCACACTTATGCTCCAAGTTCACACTTATACTCCAAGTTCACACTTACTCTCCGAGTTCCCACTTATGCTCCAAGTTTACACTTACGCTCCCAGTTCAGACTTATGCTCCAAGTTTACACTTACGCTCCCAGTTCAGACTTATGCTCCAAGTTCACACTTATGCTCCAAGTTCACTCTTAGGCTCCAAGTTCACACTTACACTCTGAGTGAACGCTCACGCTCCGAGTTCACACTTACAGTACGCTCCAAGTTCACACTTACACTCCGAGTGAACGCTCACGCTCCAAGTTCACACTTACACTCCAAGTTCACACTTACACTCCCAGTTCAGACTTATGCTCCAAGTTAACACTTATGCTCCAAGTTCACACTTACACTCCAAGTTCACACTTACTCTCCGAGTTCACACTTACGCTCCAAGTTCACTCTTACACTCCAAATTCACACTTGCACTCCAAGTGAACGCTCACGCTCCAAGTTCACACTCATGCTCCAAGTTCACACTTACTCTCTGAGTTCACACTTACGCTTCAAGTGAACGCTCACGCTCCAAGTTCACTCTTACGCTCCAAGTGAACGCTCACGCTCCGAGTTCACTCTTACGCTCCAAGTGAACGCTCACACTCTGAGCGAATGCTTACAGTCTGAGCGACCGCTTACGCTCTGAGTGAGCAGTTACTCTCCGATTCCGCCTGAGACACAATAGGAGGAAAGAATCGCGGTCTGCTATACTCGGGTTTTCAGCAGGGGGTCCGCGAACCCCGGACAGCCCCTGAAGCTCCTGTCTGGGGTCTGTGGCCATCTGGCACCTGCACACAGTGCAGACAGCAATCTCCCCTGCTCTAAAGAGAGAGCCTCAGCAGGCCAGCTATAGACAGGCACCCTGCCAAACACGCACTGTGTGAAATTACATTTTCCTGGTCAATGAGAAGGTTCACAATGGCTGGTTGTCCAAATACTATAGCTCCCTAGCAACTGTGGACAGTGGAAAGCTGTGGGGAGTCTGCATTGTGTGAACTCTGTTCACCTGCTGTGCTGCTTAATTCATCTGCCAGACTGTTTACTGGGCCCTTTCCATTTCAGCTTGCAACAGCGTTTCAGTTTGGATTCTGCACCCGCTTCCTAACTTCTCTCACAATGATTCATTTACAGTAGTTTCTAATTTGATGAATTAATAAAAGGCTGTTTTCAATATTCCTTCTTTACTAAACAATCAGAAGAAAACCCACGGTTGTACTCATCAACAATAACATCATCACACGTGTAGTGTATATACGGCTTCAAAATGTCTGAGTTTGTACATCATAACTTTGTGCATATGTAATATGCTTTCATCACCGACAACCAAATATGGGTTCACATCATTAACTATCTAAGACCAGGCATCTACACAACCAAGTCTCTCAAAATGAATACACTAGTTGCTGCATGAGTTCCCACAATGCACCAGGTGCTCCACTGGGGCAGTCTCTCCTGTGCTGGGTGGCCTGCAGTACGGAGCTTAGGAGGTGAGGGTTAGGGTTCACAGGAACAGCTGTGTGTGCGGCAGCTGGAGCAGGAGGAGAGCAACGCACCAATCAGCCCCTGAGTTGCTCCTGGAGGCTCGAACGGGCACATTTAGGAACGTGCTTAGTCTCTGATGCAGGAGACTCATATTTTCCATTCGTTTGGATATTTTCTGAAGGAATCCAGGTAAAGGACCTCCCTCAAAGGCACAATGGCAGTTGCCCCCAGGAATAAAGCCTGTAAGTCTGTCCTTTTTCCCTCACCGTTCAGCAGAGAGGCCTTATCAGAGCTCACACACACAGGGCTGGCATCCCTCTCATTCAATCCAGTCAGTTCAGGAAAGGAAAAATTCTTCCCCAGAACACAGTGAATTTTGGTTAATTTCCTAAAATGGCAGATCAAAGTGTGACTGGCCCCAGCCCTGCTCACTTCCTCCATGCTCTCTCTATAACCCTAACCCCAACCTCAGAAACACTTCATCCAGCGATCCAGTGCTCTTCTGCTGAGGAGATCTGGCATACTGACATGTTGTCAGCACTAGAGGGCAGCATTGCAGGCCGTCCATTCACCGCACAGCAGCCTAAGAAGAGAACTCACACAGGCTGGTGTGAACTCCTGACTGACGTGTTACACAGAAGGATGAAGTGTTACAGTGTAAACTCCTGACGCATTACACAGAAGGATGAAGTGTTACAGTGTAAACTCCCAACAGACGTGTTACACAGAAGGATGAAGTGTTACAGTGTAAACTCCTGACTGACGTGTTACACAGAAGGATGAAGTGTTACAGTGCAAACTCCTGACTGATGCGTTACACAGAAGGATGAAGTGTTACAGTGTAAACTCCTGATGCATTACACAGAAGGATGAAGTGTTACAGTGTAAACTCCCAACAGACGCGTTACACAGAAGGATGAAGTGTTACAGTGTAAACTCCTGACTGACGTGTTACACAGAAGGATGAAGTGTTACAGTGTAAACTCCTGACTGATGCGTTACACAGAAAGATGAAGTGTTACAGTGTAAACTCCTGACACATTACACAGAAGGATGAAGTGTTACAGTGTAAACTCCTGACTGACGCGTTACACAGAAGGATGAAGTGTTACAGTGTAAACTCCTGACTGATGCGTTACACAGAAGGATGAAGTGTTACAGTGTAAACTCCTGACTGATGCGTTACACAGAAGGATGAAGTGTTACAGTGTAAACTCCTGACTGACGTGTTACACAGAAGGATGAAGTGTTACAGTGTAAACTCCTGACTGATGCGTTACACAGAAGGATAAAGTGTTACAGTGTAAACTCCTGACTGATGCGTTACACAGAAGGATAAAGTGTTACAAGTGTAAACTCCTGTCAAGTCTTGAGTATTTCAAATCAGGAAGCCATATTGTCTATGAAGTACACCTCATAAGTTTTCACAGCTTATATAGTCTATACAAATATTAAATTAAGAGGGAACTTTAAATCAAATTAACAGAAAATTAGAAATGGAAAAAAATAGAAAAAGGACCGTGGTAAAAGACAAGAGGCAAAGAGAGAAAGAAAAGTAAAGACATAGAGAGGGAGAAAGAAAGACCCACAGAGGGAGTGAGAGAGACAGGAAGGCTGATCTCTGGCTACTGCCCTGGACTTAGCCCTCTCCTGGCACCGCAGTTCGGTCGGCCTCTCCTCCGCCTGATTAATAACATGTTCAATTTTCCATTGGATTAACATGAAATATAAAGCTAGCAAACCACCGTCCCAGAACACAATGTAGCCTGAATGATAGCGCCTGCGTTTTGAGTTATGGAAGGCTCCATGCAAACGGTGGGAGTACATCTGGCTCCAATAAGCCACAGCCCCTAATAGCCCTCCTCCGTCTGGACGGCGAGGCTTGGATGCTGTATCTTGTTACAGGTGCGGCTAAAGAGTTTCGTCTGGCGTGCCGTGCGGCGCACGATGAGCTCGCCGCGGAACGTCAGCCTGGAACGCCACGGAACGTCAGCCCGCGGAACGTCAGCCCGGAACACCACGAACGCCATGGAGCGTCAGGCTGGAGTCAGCCCGAAACGCAGCAGAACGTCAGCCCGGAACACCAGAAACCCGGCTTAGACGGGGAGGACATTGGGGAGACTTGGCTTAGAAGGGGAGAATATTGGGGAGACCTGGTTTAGAAGGGGAGAATATTGGGGAGACCTGGTTTAGACAGGGAGAACATTGGGGAGACCTGGTTTAGACAGGGAGAATATTGGGGAGACCAGGCTTAGAAGGGGAGAATATTGGGGAGACCTGGTTTAGACAGGGAGAACATTGGGGAGACCTGGTTTAGACAGGGAGAATATTGGGGAGACCTGGTTTAGACAGGGATAATATTGGGGAGACCTGGTTTAGACAGGAAAGATATTGGGGAGACCTGGTTTAGACGGGGAGAATATTGGGGAGACCTGGTTTAGACAGGGAGAATATTGGGGAGACCAGGCTTAGACAGGGAGAATACAGGGGAGACCTGGCTTAGACAGGAGAAAATTGGGGAGACCTGGCTTAGACAGGGAGAATATTGTGGAGACCTGGTTTAGACAGGGAGAATATTGGGGAGACCAGGCTTAGACAGGGAGAATACAGGGGAGACCTGGCTTAGACAGGAGAATATTGGGGAGACCTGGCTTAGACAGGGAGAATATTGTGGAGACCTGGTTTAGACAGGGAGAACATTGGGGAGACCTGGTTTAGACAGGGAGAATATTGGGGAGGCCAGGCTTAGACAGGGAGAATATTGGGGAGACCTGGTTTAGAGAGGGAGAATATTGGGGAGACCTGGTTTAGAGAGGGAGAATATTGGGGAGACCTGGTTTAGAGAGGGAGAATATTGGGGAGACCTGGTTTAGAGAGGGAGAATATTGGGGAGGCCTGGTTTAGACAGGGAGCCCAGCTTGGGGTCCTGAACTCTTCATTCACTCAGTAAAACACCTGCACAAGGAGGACATCTCCAGTGCCCTCCTCTCTCTCCCCATATTGGCTCACAACATTTCCACCTGACCTGGTGTTGATGTGGTGTCTGCTAGTGCTGAGTAATCGTCTGAGGGAATGCTCCAGCAGAACATGGCTTTCTGTGTCTCCTGACTAATGCTGCTACTTTAATCACTACAAATCAACTATGTAAACATTAGCCAAAATGTTTATCTTCCTAAATGCTGCTGTAGCTCCAATAAAACAAATAAATACTGTGGTCTGACAGCGTGTGCCTAGTAGCATGGCTCCCGCTAGGCCAATCAATGAGCTTGGTCAATCTGTCAGCCGCGTGTAGCAGCGTCTGAGGTCCCCACATTCAGCAGACCAAAGCTGGAGGTAATAGTGAAAGCACCCAGGACAAGCATCTAAAAGCCTCCCGACACGGCATTCACTTACTGGAATGTAATGCTTAACTTTTCCAGAAAAATTGGCTGAACGCCTGCACTAGGACACTAGGGCTAGCGGGGGCTAGGTCAGGGCACTGCGGCTAGCAGGGGCTGGGTCAGGGCACTGCGGCTAGCAGAGGCTGGGTCAGGGCACTAGGGCTAGCGGGGGCTAGGTCAGGGCACTGCGGCTAGCAGGGGCTGGGTCAGGGCACTAGGGCTAGCGGAGGCTAGGTCAGGGCACTGCGGCTAGCAGGGGCTGGGTCAGGGCACTAGGGCAAGCGGGGGCTAGGTCAGGGCACTGTGGGGGCTAGGTCATGTGGGAGTGGGTGTGGGAGTGGGAGTGGGAGCAGGAGTGGGTGTGGGAGTGGGTGTGGGAGCAGGAGTGGGTGTGGGAGTGGGAGTGGGTGTGGGAGCGGGTGTGGGTGTGGGAGCGGGTGTGGGAGTGGGTGTGGGAGCAGGAGTGGGAGTGGGAGCAGGAGTGGGTGTGGGAGCGGGTGTGGGAGCAGGAGTGGGAGTGGGAGCAGGAGTGGGTGTGGGAGTGGGAGTGGGTGTGGGACTTGGTGTGGGAGTGGGTATGGAAGTGGACATGGGTGTGGGTGTGGGTGTGGGCAAGGGAGTGGGAGTGGGTATGGAGTGGGTGTGGGAGTGGGCGTGGTCATGGGCGTGGGAATGGAAATGGGTGTGGCTGGGGGCGTGGGAGTGAGAGTTGGTGTGGGAGCAGGAGTGCGTGTGGGAGTGGGAGTATGCGTGGGAGTGGGCGTGGCTTGTGAGGTGGCAGAGCATCATAACTGCGTAGGCCAGCGCGTCACACATCACACCACAGCTTCAGCTCATTACAATCCTAAGTTATTTATTATTGATCCTCAGTGCCTCACTGGGCTAAAACAGCAAGCTTGGCATTTTCCTGGTGTGCTGCATGTCCAGCGCACTGATGCACTTCAGCAATGGGAACAGCAGGTATGCATCTCTGGCCATATGCGTCTCCTCTAAGGGCTGGGGCTAATGCCTCCACTGAGCCCCGGTTAGATTAAACTCCTCCCTCTCTCCAGGCATAAATCACAATTTTCACCACGCTGCAGGCTACAAACAACAGCCAGGCTCTTTATAACATCATACTGTAGGATTCTGGGTTAATGAGTAAGCTGTGATTGTATCTGTTGGCCTATGTGTAAATTCCTTGTAGGTCCTGTAAGTGGTGTAAAGGTGGTGTGGTACAGGTGAGGTCCTGTAAGAGGTGTAAAGGTGGTGTGGGACAGGTGAGGTCCTGTAAGTGGTGTAAATGTGGTGTGGGACAGGTGAGGTCCTGTGAGTGGTGTAAAGGTGGTGTGGGACAGGTGAGGTCCTGTGAGTGGTGTAAAGGTGGTGTGGGACAGGTGAGGTCCTGTGAGTGGTGTAAAGGTGGTGTGGGACAGGTGAGGTCCTGTAAGAGGTGTAAATGTGGTGTGGGACAGGTGAGGTCCTGTAAGAGGTGTAAATGTGGTGTGGGACAGGTGAGGTCCTGTAAGTGGTGTAAAGGTGGTGTGGTACAGGTGAGGTCCTGTAAGAGGTGTAAATGTGGTGTGGGACAGGTGAGGTCCTGTAAGTGGTGTAAAGGTGGTGTGGGACAGGTGAGGTCCTGTAAGAGGTGTAAATGTGGTGTGGGACAGGTGAGGTCCTGTAAGTGGTGTAAATGTGGTGTGGGACAGGTGAGGTCCTGTAAGAGGTGTAAAGGTGGTGTGGGACAGGTGAGGTCCTGTAAGAGGTGTAAAGGTGGTGTGGTACAGGTGAGGTCCTGTAAGAGGTGTAAAGGTGGTGTGGGACAGGTGAGGTCCTGTAAGAGGTGTAAATGTGGTGTGGGACAGGTGAGGTCCTGTAAGAGGTGTAAATGTGGTGTGGGACAGGTGAGGTCCTGTAAGAGGTGTAAATGTGGTGTGGGACAGGTGAGGTCCTGTAAGAGGTGTAAAGGTGGTGTGGGACAGGTGAGGTCCTGTAAGAGGTGTAAAGGTGGTGTGGTACAGGTGAGGTCCTGTAAGAGGTGTAAATGTGGTGTGGGACAGGTGAGGTCCTGTAAGAGGTGTAAAGGTGGTGTGGTACAGGTGAGGTCCTGTAAGAGGTGTAAATGTGGTGTGGGACAGGTGAGGTCCTGTAAGAGGTGTAAATGTGGTGTGGTACAGGTGAGGTCCTGTAAGTGGTGTAAAGGTGGTGTGGGACAGGTGAGGTCCTGTAAGAGGTGTAAATGTGGTGTGGGACAGGTGAGGTCCTGTAAGAGGTGTAAAGGTGGTGTGGTACAGGTGAGGTCCTGTAAGTGGTGTAAAGGTGGTGTGGGACAGGTGAGGTCCTGAAAGATACAGGTAGATTCTGCTCAAACCTCATGCCTACAGAACCACTGCATCACACCTCATCTCTTCCCTTCCCATCAGCCCCATGGAACGCTCTCATACAGATGATTTTAAAATAAAAGAAATACATTTCTGCTGAGTAATGCAACAAAAATGAGGAAGTCATCAGCTTTCACTGAGGGGCACGTACTGCAAGCCTCAGTAAGGCGTCAGCTGAACTGCACTGTAAATACACATTACGAGCATCATCTAAATAACACCAGCATCACGCTTCATGTGATTACCTCAGGCATCATAACTGCCCCTTATCTGATAGGAGTGTGACACAGAATCCTGAGCGGTATCAGGAGACATAAATTACGCATAACCAGCGGAACATGTCTAAGACTATATTTAATTTCATACAGTGGTACTGCAAACCCTTTTTTCTGGTCTTAGGCTCATGCGTATGTATATGTGTATCTGTGTGAATGTGTACGTTTAAGGCTGAACCAACTAACTGCAAACAATGATTAAAAAGTTCTAAAAACACAATGCAGCATTATGTAAGCATCATGTGGTTCATAATGGATTGTAGCCACATGTACGCTGTTAACACAAACACAATTTCAGGTCTTAGAGTTACAGCATGATTCAATGTTATGAAGAATCTGTAATTGGATTCACTAAAAACGGAATTGCTTAATATAGCTTAAACACTTCAGAGTGAAAACAATATTGGCATTTTTAGGGATAGAAGTTACATTTAGCAAAATGCACTTCTGCTAATATTTTGCTGGTCCCATCAAGCGCAGAAAAGACCCTACCCAAGGAGACACACACAAGGGACCCATACCCCAGGAGACACACACAATGGGCCCATACCCCAGGAGACACACACAATGGGCCCATACCCCAGGAGACACACACAATGGGCCCATACCCCAGGAGACACACACAAGGGGGGGCACCCTACCAGATCCACACAAAAGGGTCCGGGAGACACACACAAGGGCCCATACCCCAGGAGACACACACAAGGGGCCCCTACCCCAGGAGACACACACAAGGGGCCCATACCCCAGGAGACACACACAAGGGGCCCCTACCCCAGGAGACACACACAAGGGGCCCCTACCCCAGGAGACACACACAAGGGGCCCCTACCCCAGGAGACACACACAATGAGCCCATACCCCAGGAGACACACACAAGGGGCCCATACCCCAGGAGACACACACAATGGGCCCATACCCCAGGAGACACACACAAGGGGCCCCTACCCCAGGAGACACACACAGTCGCTTGCTTGCTTTGCAAGGTGCAAGATGCTGGCTGTGTCACACGCTCTGGTTATGAATAAACAGCCCTTAACCTTTAGCGGGACACGACAGGAAGATAACACATGCCTATAAAAGTCCATACTGACTAACGTGATTGGATTGGATTGCTTTGGCTTTGAACTGAAATGCAAATGAAGGGCTTGAAATGCTGAAATGCTTTAGTGGCACAACAGTAGAAGTGCAGGAGCCAGGATAACCATGCTGCTGAGAGCTGATGGGGTGTGATGAGAGGGATGTGACACACACACAGGGTGTGATGAGATAGATGTCACTCACACACTCCGTGTGTGATGAAAGGGATGCGACACACACACAGGGTGTGATGAGAGGGATGTGACACTGCGTGGTGTGAGGACAGGGATGTGACACACACCATGGGGTGTGGTGAGAGGGATGTGACACACAGGGTGTGATGGGAGGGATGTGACACACACAGGGTGTGATAAGATGGATGTGATACACACATGGGGTGTGATGAGAGGGATGTGACACACACACACGGGGTGTGATGAGAGGGATGGAACACACAGACAGGGTGTGATGAGAGAGATGTGACACACACAGGGTGTAATGAGAGGGATGTGACACACACACAGGGTGTGATGAGAGGAATGGGACTCACATGGGGTGTGATGAGAGGCATGTGACACACAGGGTGTGATGAGTGGGATGTGACACATGCATGGGGTGTGATGAGAGGAATGTGACACACACACAGGGTGTGACGAGAGGGATGTGACATACACAGAGGGTGTGATGAGAGAGATGTGACACACACATGGGGTGTGATGAGAGGGATGTGACACACACATGGGGTGTGATGAGAGGGATGTGACACACACAGGGTGTGATGAGTGAGATGTGACACACACATTGGGTGTGATGAGAGGGATGTGACACACTACGTGGTGTGATGGGGATGTGACACACACATGGGGTGTGATGAGATAGATGTCACACACTCCGTGTGTGATGAAAGGGATGCGACACACACACAGGGTGTGATGAGAGGGATGTGACACTGCGTGGTGTGATGACAGGGATGTGACACACACATGGGGTGTGGTGAGAGGGATGTGACACACAGGGTGTGATGGGAGGGATGTGACACACACAGGGTGTGATAAGATGGATGTGATACACACATGGGGTGTGATGAGAGGGATGTGACACACACACGGGGTGTGATGAGAGGGATGGGACACACAGACAGGGTGTGATGAGAGAGATGTGACACACACAGGGTGTAATGAGAGGGATGTGACACACACACAGGGTGTGATGAGAGGGATGGGACTCACATGGGGTGTGATGAGAGGCATGTGACACAAAGGGTGTGATGAGTGGGATGTGACACATGCATGGGGTGTGATGAGAGGGATGTGACACACACACAGGGTGTGACGAGAGGGATGTGACATACACAGAGGGTGTGTATGAGAGAGATGTGACACACACATGGGGTGTGATGAGAGGGATGTGACACACACATGGGGTGTGATGAGAGGGATGTGACACACACAGGGTGTGATGAGTGGGATGTGACATACACATTGGGTGTGATGAGAGGGATGTGACACACTACGTGGTGTGATGGGGGATGTGACACACACATGGGGTGTGATGAGAGGGATGTGACACACACATAGGGTGTGATGAGAGGGATGTGACAAGCATGGGGTGTGATGAGAAGGATGTGACACACGCATGGGGTGTGATGAGAGGGATTTTACACACACATGGGGTGTGATGAACGGGATGTCTTCATTGCTCTCCCAGCAGATGCAGGGTTCGAATTACGGGGGGGGATTTGGAGGGTCTGATCCCCCTAATTAAGACTTGGACCCCACTGATGGGAAATATATTGTAATATTAACGATTACAGGTAAGAAGGATATATAAATGTTTTGACCCCCCCAACCTGTTGTTTTTACCTCTTTTGGGGGGTCTTAATTAGGGGGGTCAGACCCCCTCCAATCCCCCCCGTAATTTGAACCCTGAGCAGATGTGAAGCTGCTGATCAGAAAAATGTGCTCTGTCCAAGGTGCTGAATTCTCTAATCAAATATATCGCACATCCTGCCCTCATAAGTCCACATGTCCCAAAGCCATCACACCCATGGGCTGTGAATCTTTCTGCATATGTAATACTCAGGGCCATTCCACAGTGACACGGCTCTGATCTCTATAGCTTCACTCAACACCCAGAGTTTAACTGCAGCTATGGAAATGAATTCATAGTTTGCCTGCCAATCCTCACGACTTCACACTTGCTATTGAGTGTTTAATAGCAAAGGCACACAGTTTTGTAGCAAAGGCAGACCAAAACAGCTTTTCAAAAGCGTAAAACAAATCTTTGCGATGAAAAATAAAGGAAGCCCACAGTGACAATCATGACAGTAGATCCACAGTACTGAGGAAGTTCATAGAACAACTCTCCCATGTACTTTAATTGAAGGACAGATGACACACTGAACGCTTTGAACCGCAGAATGCAGCCCAGGGATCTAGCGTGCTCATGATCGTGACTGAGTCCAGCTGCACGAGTCTGCTAGCTTTGGTGTGCTAGCCAGGCAGCATCAATGACAAATCAGACATCCTGAACCTGATGCTGGAGTGGAGTAACATGACCACCAGCCAAGTGTCTGTGAAATAATCCCACTGTTTATAAAGTGTAGTAGACTATCTTCGTGTCTGAGTATTTAGATAAAATGCAAGGTTTAATTTCTAAGCAACTATGTAACAAAACAAACCCCTGCCAGTGAGAGTAACAGATTAAAATAACAATGAATCCTTTATAAAGGATAATAATGACAATAATTGCACTATTAACAAATGTTGCATATGTTTCATGAAATGCAAGAAAACCAAATGCTAAAAAGTCTGAGAATCATGAAAGAAACACAATAGCACTCATCTCATCTCTCACACAGAATGGAACATGTGTGTAGGGAATCAGTCATGTATCTACAGGGATCACACATACGAGAGACAACACAGCACAACAGAGGAGAAATAAGCAGACCAAGCGTGTAGTGAGAGAGTGAGACAGAGTGCGTAGTGAGAGAGCGAGACTGAGAGAGCGTGTAGTGAGAGAGCGAGACTGAGAGAGCGAGACTGAGAGGGCGTGTAGTGAGAGAGTGAGACTGAGAGAGTGTGTAGTGAGAGAGTGAGACTGAGAGAGCGAGACTGAGAGAGCGTGTAGTGAGAGAGTGAGACTGAGAGAGCGAGACTGAGAGAGCGTGTAGTGAGAGAGTGAGTAGTGAGAGTGCGTAGTGAGAGAGCGAGACTGAGAGGGCGTGTAGTGAGAGAGCGAGACTGAGAGAGCGTGTAGTGAGAGAGTGAGTAGTGAGAGTGCGTAGTGAGAGAGCGAGACTGAGAGGGCGTGTAGTGAGAGAGCGAGACTGAGAGAGCGTGTCGTGAGAGAGCGAGACTGAGAGAGTGCGTAGTGAGAGAGTGAGACTGAGAGAGTGAGTAGTGAGAGAGCGAGACTGAGAGAGCGTGTCGTGAGAGAGCGAGACAGAGAGAGTGTGTAGTGAGAGAGCGAGACTGAGAGAGCGTGTAGTGAGAGAGTGAGACTGAGAGAGTGTGTAGTGAGAGAGTGAGACTGAGAGAGCGAGACTGAGAGAGCGTGTAGTGAGAGAGTGAGACTGAGAGAGCGTGTCGTGAGAGAGCGAGACAGAGAGAGTGCGTAGTGAGACAGTGCGTAGTGAGAGAGCAAGACTGAGAGAGCGTGTAGTGAGAGAGCGAGACTGAGAGAGCGTGTCGTGAGAGAGCGAGACAGAGAGAGTGCGTAGTGAGAGAGTGAGTAGTGAGACAGTGCATAGTGAGAGAGTGTGTAGTGAGAGAGTGCGTAGTGAGAGAGTGAGACTGAGAGAGTGCGTAGTGAGAGAGTGAGACTGAGAGAGTGAGAGACGTTAGAGAGTGAGAGAGTGCGTAGAGACTGAGAGAGTGAGAGAGCGAGACTGAGAGAGCGCGTAGTGAGAGAGTGAGACTGAGAGAGCGCGTAGTGAGAGAGTGAGACTGAGAGAGCGTGTAGTGAGAGAGTGAGACTGAGAGAGTGTGTAGTGAGAGAGTGAGACTGAGAGAGCGTGTAGTGAGAGAGTGAGACTGAGAGAGCGTGTAGTGAGAGAGCGAGACTGAGAGGGCGTGTAGTGAGAGAGCGAGAGCCTGATAGTGAGAGAGACGTGCAGATCTTGTGTGAGAGGGCGTGTAGTGAGAGAGCGAGACTGAGAGGGCGTGTAGTGAGAGAGTGAGTAGTGAGACAGTGCGTAGTGAGAGAGCGAGACTGAGAGCGCGAGAGAGGGAGAGATAAACTTGGCAAAAAAGTCAATAACAACATTACAACTACAAAACTTTAAACAATTGGACCTTGTGAACAAACATTACAGCATAAACTCCTATGGTATTAAATCATCTCTAACAGTGTTTATATTCAAGTCCAAAAGTGGAAACATGCTCTCTATTGGAGATAAAAATTATTGTATGGGAGTTCATTTGCTAACTGATCATCTCTCTTTGTAGACAAATGCTATAATAATTTGCTGATGTTGTAAACGCTGGACTCGGGCCAGCAGGACAGGGCATGAGTTGTGTGATGACTGTGAGCTGGCAGCAGTGGAGAGGAAGAGACTCCTACGCTGCGGCACATGAATAGATCATGTAACAGAGGATTATGAAGGATTAAAAACAAATAACACTTTGAGATAAACACATAAGTCAATGACAAAGGTCACAGGTGAAAGGACCAGCACTGCAAGAAGAGAACGCAGATGGCCTGTTTGACAGAGCAATGTATGTCTCTGTCCCAAACTGAGAAAGAATGTAATAGACACACACATACACACACAGATGCACATGCGCGCACACTAGTACACACACACACACGCACGCACACAGGCACATGCACGCACACTAACACACACACACACACACACACATACACACACAGACGCACATGCGCGCACACTAATACACACACACACGCACGCACACAGGCACATGCACGCACACTAACACACACACACACACACATACACCCACAGACGCACATGCGCGCACACTAACACACACACACACACACACTAACACACACACTCACGCACGAGCTCACGCACGCACGCACGCACAGACGTTTACGCCGTTCCGATCAGACGCTGGACGGCAGAAGTGTAAGCGGTGATCCATTGCGTGCCGATGTTTGGAAGGAGGGAGGGACATCCATCAGCCCCTCTAAAGGCCGGGCCTGCGTCTGCTCCCCGGAGCTGCGGGCCAGCGCCGGGACCGGAAAAATAATAAATAATAAAAAAGGCCGTTACTGGAGGAGAAGGCCATAATGACTGTAAACTGCGGTCCACATCACCCCGAGCCTGGGGGAGACGGCCAAATTTCCATGATGCAGCAGGCTTTGAAGGAGTGGGCCAGGAGACGAGAAGGGGGGGGAGGGACTCAAAGCCCGGTTTAACAGAATCCAGAGCGCTGAGATGGGGCAGCCCAATGGCTGACACCCCCCCCAATAAACGGGCCTGGCAACGGCAGCGGCCACAACAGGTTCTCATCAAAGCCAATTCCCCAGCGTACCCACACCCCCCCCCCACCCCACCCCCCCACAGGCCCTGTGCAACTGTGCTAACAGATGGCAGTGTGCCCCAGGCAGGGGATGTGTGTGTGTGTCTGTGTCTGGACATGTGCCTGTGTGTGTGTGCGTGTGCATGCGCACAGGTGGACGTGTGTGTGCGTGTGTGTGAGTGTGTGTGCGCACAGGTGCGTGTGGACATGTGCCTGTGTGTGTGTGTGTGTGTGTGTGTGTGTGTGTGTGTGTGTGTGGACATGTGCGTGTGTGTGTGTACGTGCGCGCACAGGTGCATGTGTGTGCGTGCGTGTGTGTGTGCGCGCACATGAGCATGTGTGTGCATGCGTGTGTGTGCGCGCACATGAGCATGTGTGTGTGTGAGTGTGTGTGTGCAGATGTACCTGTGACTCTTTCTCTCCATCTTTTTCTCTCTCCCCATCTCTCTCTCTTTCTCTCTCCATCTCTTTCTCCCCCGTCTTCTCTCACTCTCTCTTTATCTCTGTCTCTCTCTCCTTCATCTCTCTCTCTCTCCCCTTCTCTCTCTCCTTTTCTCTCTCTCTCTCCATCTCTCTCTCCTTCTCTCTCTTTCTCTCTCCTTATCCTCATAATCTCTCTCGCCTCAGCTCAGACCACACTCCCTGCAATTCAATGCACGCAGAAGGGTACTGAATGGATTGTATTTTCCCCGGGGAAGATATAAACAGGCAGTTAACTCATCACACGCATTAAGTACGGTCTCTTTCGCAGAGCTGTAAACAGATGGCGGGGGGCCGCCCGTGTCTCCGCAGCCGTAAAGACCTGTTGCTCCCCTGCTGTTGCTTATTTAGTGCAGTTTGATTTCGCTCAGTTCCCTCTGTTTCCGTTCTGCCCAATCCTGACCATGTGACTGGTCACATTTGTTGTGATCTACACGGTTACTGGGTTACTATCACTGAGAGGGTCCAAGCTGGGGTCTGTGCAAGGGCAGGGATCTGCCTGGGATCTGCCTGGGATCTTACCTGGGATCTGCCTGGGATCTGCCTGGGATCTTACCTGGGATCTGCCTGGGATCTTACCTGGGATCTGCCTGGGATCTGCCTGGGATCTGCCTGGGTTACGGGGTGCAATCCCCATGCGTGTGGGGATAGGGGAGTTGGCCATATTTGGTGGAGAAGCGCTGCAAAACGACTGCCTCTCCACTGAGCTCTTTGAGCTAATGGCAAGCCATTACATTCAAACTACAGCTGCGAAACTGAGCAACAACATGGATCAGATTGCCATGGATCTGATTCCAAAGGAACACATTATCCAGATGTGCAAAATTATGTTCTGGCTATATCCACTTTTTGAAAATCAATGAGAGAACAAATTGATGGTGGAACACTGTACGTTAATAAGAAAATTATTTTGAAATAATAATTTAGAAAGGCTGGGAAGGTGTAAATGCTCATTGCATAATTTCATCTAAAAATAGCTGGTAACTTTTCATCAATTGAATCTGAATATTTCTGAAGAGTTCAGCATTTGTTTTGGACAGACAAGACTAATGAACATATTTCTCCAGATATTTAGCGGTGGGCTTTCTGATTTTATTGGAGCGTGTAACAGCACGCACCAGCCCAAGCAAGCCTGGCAAGCTGCGCTCCAGTGTGACTCAGTAAAAGACCGTTTCAGGCAGACATTCACAACTGCTACAGCTCTGCATCATTCTGCGATTTGAAATTGCACTTTGAAATTGTATTTCATTTTTTAAAATTGTTTTGAAATTGAATTGATTTTTTAAAACGTGTGAACAATGACAATCGACCGCTGTTTTTCTGGGAAGTCACATGAGATTATGTTTTTTTTTTAAAAATTGGCCAGGAGTAGTTGATAGTACAACTTAAAATTATGTTAAAATATGGACAAATACAACAAATACAGATCTGAACAGCATGAATTCACCAGTCCATAAAACAACCACTGACTGCCTCTGTCACTATCCCCATAGAGAACAACCACTGACTGCCTCTGTCACTATCCCCATAGAGAACAACCACTGACTGCCTCTGTCACTATCCCCATAGAGAACAACCACTGACCACCTCTGTCACTATCCCCATAGAGAACAGCCACTGACAGCCTCTGACACTATCCCTATAGAGAACAGCCACTGACAGACTCTGTCACTATCCCCATAGAGAACAGCCACTGACAGCCTGTCACTCTCCCCATTGAGAACAACCACTGACTGCCTCTGTCACTATCCCCATAGAGAACAACCACTGACCACCTCCGTCACTATCCCCATAGAGAACAGCCACTGACAGCCTCTGACACTATCCCCATAGAGAACAGCCACTGACCGCCTCTGTCACTATCCACATAAAGAAGAGCCACTGACCGCCTCTGTCACATCCCCATAGAGAACAGCCACTGACAGCCTCTGACACTATCCCCATAGAGAATAGCCACTGACTGCCTCTGTCACTATCCCCATAGAGAACAGCCACTGACAGCCTCTGACACTATCCCCATAGAGAACAGCCACTGACAGCCTCTGACACTATCCCCATAGAGAACAGCCACTGACTGCCTCTGTCACTATCCCCATAGAGAACAACCACTGACCACCTCTGTCACTATTCCCATAGAGAACAGCCACTGACAGCCTCTGACACTATCCCCATAGAGAACAGCCACTGACTGCCTCTGTCACTATCCCCATCGAGAACAGCCACTGACCGCCTCTGTCACTATCCACACAAAGAAGAGCCACTGACCACCTCTGTCACATCCCCATAGAGAACAGCCACTGACAGCCTCTGACACTATCCCCATAGAGAACACAGCCACATCAGACAGCCCTCTGACACTATCCCCATAGAGAACAGCCACTGACCGCCTCTGTCACTATCCCCATAGAGAACAGCCACTGACCGCCTCTGTCACTATCCCCATAGAGAAGAGCCACTGACCGCCTCTGTCACTATCCACATACAGAAGAGCCACTGACAGCCTCTGTCACTATCCCCATAGAGAAGAGCCACTGACCGCCTCTGTCACTATCCACATACAGAAGAGCCACTGACAGCCTCTGATACTTATTCTAAAGCGAAAACCAGTGACCTCTGACCCCTAACCTTCCACACATCATGGATGACCAATGAAAAACAGATCAGCTTGCAACCCCACAGAGTTCTCAGTGTACTGATCCGGAAGAGAAGGGGTGTAGAAATGGGCCTTTGAGCAGTGAGGGAGGGCCCAGTGTGGATCCACTGAAACATGATGAATTCCTCACACCAACACAGAGTAAGCTGCTCTTTATCTCCGCACTCCAGAACATTAAAAATGAGTTCATCACCAATATTGCAGGAGGCTGCTTCATTGCTTTTCTACTGTGGAATAATTCACCATTTCTGGAAATGAATTAGGCTACAGCAATGCAGTGATTAATGCCTCAGTGCTTTCGTTGGCTTATTCCATCGCCAGAAAATATTATTCACATCCAGCTGATGGAACTAAGAAAATGACTGGGTAAATAAAATAAGGTAGAAGTTAAAGTATGTTTATTTTTCCCTCTAAAACCACCAGAGGTTAGATGAGAACGAAGTCTAATTTATGCTTTTTCATTTACAGGATGACCAGCATTGAGCGGGACGTTGCAGAACTCCTCAAACAAAATTATATCGGAATGTCTCGTTAGCCTGGCACAGTCTTTTAACCAGTCTGAGACTCACAGCTGTAACACAGGCAGCCGCAGCCGTGACCCAGTCTGAGACTCACAGCTGTAACACAGGCACCCAGAACACAGGCAGCCGTAACCCAGTCTGAGACTCACAGCTGTAACACAGGCAGCCGTAACCCAGTCTGAGACTCACAGCTGTAACACAGGCAGCCGTAACCCAGTCTGAGACTCACAGCTGTAACACAGGCAGCCGTAACCCAGTCTGAGACTCACAGCTGTAACACAGGCAGCCGTAACCCAGTCTGAGACTCACAGCCGTAACACAGGCAGCCGTAACCCAGTCTGAGACTCACACAGCCGTAACACTGAGACTCACAGCTGTAACACAGGCAGCCGTAACCCAGTCTGAGACTCACAGCTGTAACACAGGCAGCCTAACTTCTGAAACCAATCAACTCCATTGTTCCAGCTTCTTCTGACAGAAGACATTAAGTGACTTTTTGGCCATGCTTTGTGGTCTTCCATGATGTTTTTGGCCAAGAGCCCTGATGGCGTTATTTCTGTCAGTGCCAGACCATACACTTTTACTGTTTGCTGGCAATGAGAGGGGAAAACCAGGCACTGTTCCCCCTCCTCCATTTGCACAAACAACATTGGGGTTAAAGGTCAACATGGTCACCCCACAGTATAAACCTGTACTGAGTGGGGGTTAAAGGTCAACATTCTCACCCCACAGTATAAACCTGTACTGGGTGGGGGTTAAAGGTCAACATTCTCACCCCACAGTATAAAACCTGTGCACTGAGTGGGGGTTAAAGGTCAACATTCTCACCCCACAGTATAAACCCGTACTGAGTGGGGGGTTAATGATAGGCCTCCCTTGGTGGCTTCCCAGCAGGATGCAGTGGTAACGTCTTAAAACTGAAGGGCACCAACCAACTGACGCTGGATAGAATCAAGCAAATCCACAGGCTGTGTAGAGACTCAGAAACACTACCGTTATAACAGCTGTGTGTAAGAGATCCACAGCCTCTTCATCATCCTCAACTGTGCTTCATCTGCGTTTGAAAAAAAGGCCATCAGCACTGTTTTTCTATTTCATTGCAATATTTGTCTGCCTATTACAAGAGCAGGCTGCTCTTCAGACCACACACTCACTATCTGGGTGGATGTGTGTTCTGACCCGCCCCCGGGTTTGGGTGCACCACAGGGCGGCGTGCTTCAGGCCCAGCCCAGACGCCGATTCCAGGGCTCTCGCACAAACAGGCCCTCCTCCAGGGGTGCGGTAATTACACCGTCCCGCACAGTCCGGGACTCTCCAGCGTAGCGACTGGAGCCGGAATGATCCGCCCTAATCACCCTCTCTCTCAGAGTGCCCTTTGGCGCTGGGATAACCCTAACCCTAACCCCCACGCTCCTCCCCCACGGCCCCTCCTCACCTGCACCCTAACCCCCACGCTCCTCCCCCATGGCCCCTCCTCACCTGCACCCTACCCCCCTCCTCCCGCTCCTCCCCCATGGCCCCTCCTCACCTGCACCCTAACCCCCACGCTCCTCCCCCATGGCCCCTCCTCACCTGCACCCTAACCCCCACGCTCCTCCCCCACCCCCCTCCTCACCTGCACCCTAACCCCCACGCTCCTCCCCCACGGCCCCTCCTCACCTGCACCCTAACCCCCACGCTCCTCCCCCACGGCCCCTCCTCACCTGCACCCTAACCCCCACGCTCCTCCCCCCACGGCCCCTCCTCACCTGCACCCTAACCCCCACGCTCCTCCCCCACGGCCCCTCCTCACCTGCACCCTAACCCCCACGCTCCTCCCCCACGGCCCCTCCTCACCTGCACCCTAACCCCCACGCTCCTCCCCCACGGCCCCTCCTCACCTGCACCCTAACCCCCACGCTCCTCCCCCACGGCCCCTCCTCACCTGCACCCTAACCCCCACGCTCCTCCCCCACGGCCCCTCCTCACCTGCACCCTAACCCCCACGCTCCTCCCCCACGGCCCCTCCTCACCTGCACCCTAACCCCCACGCTCCTCCCCCACGGCCCCTCCTCACCTGCACCCTAACCCCCACGCTCCTCCCCCACGGCCCCTCCTCACCTGCACCCTAACCCCCACGCTCCTCCCCCACGGCCCCTCCTCACCTGCACCCTAACCCCCACGCTCCTCCCCCACGGCCCCTCCTCACCTGCACCCTAACCCCCACGCTCCTCCCCCACGGCCCCTCCTCACCTGCACCCTAACCCCCACGCTCCTCCCCCAGGGCCCTCCTCACCTGCACCCTAACCCCCACGCTCCTCCCCCACGGCCCCTCCTCACCTGCACCCTAACCCCCACGCTCCTCCCCCACGGCCCCTCCTCACCTGCACCCTAACCCCCACGCTCCTCCCCCACGGCCCACGCCTCCTCACCTGCACCCTAACCCCCACGCTCCTCCCCCACGGCCCCTCCTCACCTGCACCCTAACCCCCACGCTCCTCCCCCACGGCCCTCCTCACCTGCACCCTAACCCCCACGCTCCTCCCCCACGGCCCCTCCTCACCTGCACCCTAACCCCCACGCTCCTCCCCCACGGCCCCTCCTCACCTGCTAACCCCCCCTAACCCCCACGCTCCTCCCCCACGGCCCCTCCTCACCTGCACCCTAACCCCCACGCTCCCCCCCCACGGCCCCTCCTCACCTGCACCCTAACCCCCACGCTCCTCCCCCACGGCCCCTCCTCACCTGCACCCTAACCCCCACGCTCCTCCCCCACGGCCCCTCCTCACCTGCACCCTAACCCCCACGCCCCCACGGCCCCTCCTCACCTGCACCCTAACCCCCACGCTCCTCCCCCATGGCCCCTCCTCACCTGCACCCTAACCCCCACGCTCCTCCCCCTGGCCCCTCCTCACCTGCACCCTAACCCCCACGCTCCTCCCCCACGGCCCCTCCTCACCTGCACCCTAACCCCCACGCTCCTCCCCCACGCACCCTAACCCCCACGCTCCTCCCCCCCCCCTCCTCACCTGCACCCTAACCCCCACGCTCCTCCCCCATGGCCCCCTCCTCACCTGCACCCTAACCCCCACGCTCCTCCCCCACGGCCCTCCTCACCTGCACCCTAACCCCCACGCTCCTCCCCCCCCTAACCCCCACGCTCCTCCCCCATGGCCCCTCCTCACCTGCACCCTAACCCCCACGCTCCTCCCCCATGGCCCCTCCTCACCTGCACCCTAACCCCCACGCTCCTCCCCCATGGCCCCTCCTCACCTGCACCCTAACCCCCACGCTCCTCCCCCACATGGCCCCTCCTCACCTGCACCCTAACCCCCACGCTAACCCCACGACCTCCCCCACGGCCCCTCCTCACCTGCACCCTAACCCCCACGCTCCTCCCCCACGGCCCCCCTCACCTGCACCCTAACCCCCACGCTCCTCCCCCACGGCCCCTCCTCACCTGCACCCTAACCCCCACGCTCCTCCCCCACGGCCCCTCCTCACCTGCACCCTAACCCCCACGCTCCTCCCCACGGCCCCTCCTCACCTGCACCCTAACCCCCACGCTCCTCCCCCACGGCCCCTCCTCACCTGCACCCTAACCCCCACGCTCCTCCCCCACGGCCCCTCCTCACCTGCACCCTAACCCCACGCTCCTCCCCCACGGCCCCTCCTCACCTGCACCCTAACCCCCACGCTCCTCCCCCACGGCCCCTCCTCACCTGCACCCTAACCCCCACGCTCCTCCCCCACGGCCCCTCCTCACCTGCCACCCTAACCCCCACGCTCCTCCCCCACGGCCCCTCCTCACCTGCACCCTAACCCCCACGCTCCTCCCCCACGGCCCCTCCTCACCTGCACCCTAACCCCCACGCTCCTCCCCCACGGCCCCTCCTCACCTGCACCCTAACCCCCACGCTCCTCCCTCACGGCCCCTCCTCACCTGCACCCTAACCCCCACGCTCCTCCCCCACGCCCCTCCTCACCTGCACCGCCCCTCCCCCACGCCCTGGCCTCCCCTCACTGGCCCCTCCCCACCTGGCACCTGCACTGCCCCTCCCCCATGCTCCCCGGCTCCTCCTCACCTGCACTGCCCCTCCCCCCCTGGACGGGCAGTCGTGGACTCGGATAAGGAAGGCGAGCCTGGAATTACACGCTCTACTTCCAGCCGCCTCTGACACACTAATGCGCTAATGGCGGCTGGCGGCCTAAACCTGCTGATTTTCAGAATGATTACTAGGAGCGTTTGGGCACGCAGAACCACCATGAGCAAAAAAATAAAAGCGTTTGTGCCAGCCCGCCGCTAACCCGCGGGATGAGAGGTGGGCTGGGCCGTGCGAACACACACAGGATTGCTCATAAGGGCACTCCTTCCTAACGCTTGTCATGGCCATACGTGATCGTTTGAGGAAAAGAAAATGGATGCCAGGCACTGAATGACATCTGAAGGAAGGAGTAACGCCTGAACCTGCTCCCGTCCACCAGCGCACTGACGCTAACGCTCGCTGTAAGTGGGGAAGGAGGCCGGCCTCTGGGGCTGAACCTTACCAAAAGAGGAGGAAATATGCTTAGTAGACAGTTTGAAAATGACACCATCTGCAGAATCGCCAAGGGTGTGATGCAAACCTTGCTGCTCAAAATGACACGTGCCACCTGATACCAGTGGGATGGCTTTTGCAGTTATGAACAGACTTGCCCATACACATGCTCTAATGTAATCACATAATTATTGCTTCTGTTCCATAAATCTCGCTCCATAAATCTGCTTAATATGCAGGTTTGTCATCAGTGTGGTAACTGTTTCTATCCGGGATTAGGGCAGTGCTTTACCAGTAGG